>CM059796.1:40174712-40486544 GCA_030435695.1 Brachymystax lenok tsinlingensis
CTCTGTATAGTATGGTATGTGCTGTTTTAATTCTATACTCTGTATAGTATGGTATGCTGTTTTAATTCTACTCTGTATAGTATGGTATGTGCTGTTTTTAATTCTACTCTGTATAGTATATAGTATGGTATGTGCTGTTTTAATTCTACTCTGTATAGTATGGTATGTGCTGTTTTAATTATACTCTGTATAGTATAGTATAGTATGGTATGTGCTGTTTTAATTCTACTCTGTATAGTATGGTATGTGCTGTTTTAATTCTACTCTGTATAGTATGGTACGTGCTGTGTTAATTCTACTCTGTATAGTATGGTATGTGCTGTTTAAATCTATTCTACTCTTGTATAGTATAGTATAGTATAGTATGGTATGTGCTGTTTTAATTCTACTCTGTATAGTATGGTATGTGCTGTTTTAATTCTACTCTGTATAGTATGGTACGTGCTGTGTTAATTCTACTCTGTATAGTATGGTATGTGCTGTTTTAATTGTATTCTACTCTGTATAGTATAGTATGGTATGTGCTGTTTTAATTGTACTCTGTATATTATGGTACGTGCTGTTTTAATTCTACTCTGTATAGTATGGTATGTGCTGTTTTAATTCTAATCTGTATAGTATGGTATGTGCTGTTTTAATTCTACTCTGTATAGTATAGTATGGTATGTGCTGTTTTAATTCTACTCTGTATAGTATGGTATGTGCTGTTTTAATTCTACTCTGTATAGTATAGTATGGTATGTGCTGTTTTAATTCTACTCTGTATAGTATATATTATGGTATGTGCTGTTTTAATTCTACTCTGTATAGTATGGTCTGTGCTGTTTTAATTCTACTCTGTATAGTATGGTACGTGCTGTTTTAATTCTACTCTGTATAGTATGGTATGTGCTGTTTTAATTCTACTCTGTATGTATAGATTAGAGTGCTGTGTTAATTCTACTCTGTATAGTATGGTATGTGCTGTTTTAATTCTATTCTACTCTGTATAGTATAGTATGGTATGTGCTGTTTTAATTGTACTCTGTATATTATGGTACGTGCTGTTTTAATTCTACTCTGTATAGTATGGTATGTGCTGTTTTAATTCTACTCACCTGTATAGTATGGTATGTGCTGTTTTAATTCTCTACTCTGTATAGTATAGTATGGTATGTGTGCTGTTTAATTAATTCTACTCTGTATAGTATAGTATGGTATGTGCTGTATTTTAATTCTACTCTGTATAGTATGGTATGTGCTGTTTTAATTCTACTCTGTATAGTATGGTATGTGCTGTTTTAATTCTACTCTGTATAGTATGGTATGTGCTGTTTTAATTCTACTCTGTATAGTATGGTATGTGCTGTTTTAATTCTACTCTGTATAGTATGGTATGTGCTGTTTTAATTCTACTCTGTATAGTATAGTATGGTATGTGCTGTTTTAATTCTACTCTGTATAGTATAGTATGGTATGTGCTGTTTTAATTCTACTCTGTATAGTATGGTATGTGCTGTTTTAATTCTACTCTGTATAGTATAGTATGTGCTGTTTTAATTTAACTCTACTCTGTATAGTATGGTATGTGCTGTTTTAATTCTACTCTGTATAGTATGGTATGTGCTGTTTTAATTCTACTCTGTATAGTATATGGTATGTGTTTAAATTCTACTCTGTATAGTATAGTATGGTATGTGCTGTTTTAATTCTACTCTGTATAGTATGGTATGTATGTGCTGTTTAATTCTACTCTGTATAGTATGGTATGTGCTGTTTTAAATTAATTCTACTCTGTATAGTATGGTATGTGCTGTTTTACCTACTCCCTGTATATATGGCATGTGCTGTACCTCTACTCTGTATAGTATGGTATGTGCTGTTTTAATTCTACTCTGTATAGTATGGTATGTGCTGTTTTAATTCTACTCTGTATAGTATGGTATGTGCTGTTTTAATTCTACTCTGTATAGTATGGTATGTGCTGTTTTAATTCTACTCTGTATAGTATGGTATGTGCTGTTTTAATTCTACTCTGTATAGTATGGTATGTGCTGTTTTAATTCTACTCTGTACAGTATAGTATGGTATGTGCTGTTTTAATTCTACTCTGTATAGTATGGTATGTGCTGTTTTAATTTACTCTGTATAGTACATGGTATGTGCTGTTTTAATTAACTACTCTGTATAGTATGGTATGTGATGTTTTTAATTCTACTCTGTATATATAGTATGGTATGTGCTGTTTTAATTCTACTCTGTATAGTATGGCATGTGCTGTTTTAATTCTACTCTGTATAGTATGGTATGTGCTGTTTTAATTCTTTCTCTGTATAGTATGGTATGTGTTGTTTTAATTCTACTCGTATAGTATGGTATGTGCTGTTTTAATTCTACTCTGTATAGTATGGTATGTGCTGTTTAATTCTACTCTGTATATAGTATGGTATGTGCTGTTTTAATTCTACTCTGTATAGTATGGTATGTGCTGTTTTAATTCTACTCTGTATAGTATGGTATGTGCTGTTTTAATTCTACTCTGTATAGTATGGTATGTGCTGTTTTAATTCAACTCTGTATAGTATAGTATGGTATCTGCTGTTTTAATTCTACTCTGTAAAGTATGGTATGTGCTGTTGTAATTCTACTCTGTATAGTATGGTATGTGCTTTTAGTTCTACTCTGTATAGTATGGTATGTGCTGTTTTAATTCTACTCTGTATAGTATGGTATGTGCTGTTTTAATTCAACTCTGTATAGTATAGTATGGTATCTGCTGTTTTATAGTATATGGTATGTGCTGTTGTAATTCTCTCCGTATCCTACTCTGTATAGTATGTGTATATTTTAATTCTACTCTGTAGTATGGTATGTGCTGTTTTAATTCTACTCTGTATAGTATGGTATGTGCTGTTTTAATTCTACTCTGTATAGTATGGTATGTGCTGTTTTAATTCTACTCTGTATAGTATAGTATGTGTATTTAATTCTACTCTGTATAGTATGGTATGTGCTGTTTTAATTCTACTCTGTATAGTATGGTATGTGTATGTTTTTAATTCTACTCTGTATAGTATAGTATGGTATGTGCTGTTTTAATTCTACTCTGTATAGTATGGTATGTGCTGTTTTAGTATGGTAATTCTACTCTGTATAGTATGGTATGTGCTGTTTTAATTCTACTCTGTATAGTATGGTATGTGCTGTTTTAATTCTACTCTGTATAGTATGGTATGTGCTGTTTTAATTCTACTCTGTATAGTATGGTACGTGCTGTTTTAATTCTACTCTTTATAGTATGGTATGTGCTGTTTTAATTCTTCTCTGTATAGTATGGTATGTGCTGTTTTAATTCTACACCGTATAGTATGGTATGTGCTGTTTTAATTCTACTCCGTATAGTATGGTATGTGCTGTTTTAATTCTACTCTGTATAGTATGGTATGTGCTGTTTTAATTCTACTCTGTATAGTATGGTATGTGCTGTTTTAATTTTACTCTGTATAGTATAGTATGGTATGTGCTGTTTTAATCTACTCTTGTATAATATGGTATGTGCTGTTTTTAATTCTACTCTGTATAGTATAGTATGGTATGTGCTGTATAGTATGGTAATGTGCTGTTTTAATTCTACTCTGTATAGTATGGTATGTGATGTTTTAATTCTACTATGTATAGTATGGTATGTGCTGTTTTAATTCTACTCTGTATAGTATGGTATGTGCTGTTTCAATTCTACTCTGTATAGTAATGGTATGTGTTGTTTAATTCTACTCTGTATAGTTATGGTATGTGCTGTTTTAATTCTACTCTGTATAGTATGGTATGTGCTGTATTCTACTCTGTATAGTATGGTATGTGCTGTTTTAATTCTACTCTGTATAGTATGGTATGTGCTGTTTAATTCTACTCTGTATAGTATGGTATGTGCTGTTTTAATTCTACTCTGTATAGTATGGTATGTGCTGTTTTAATTCTACTCTGTATAGTATAGTATGGTATCTGCTGTTTTAATTCTACTCTGTAAAGTATGGTATGTGCTGTTGTAATTCTACTCTGTATAGTATGGTATGTGCTGTTTTAATTCTACTCTGTATAGTATGGTATGTGCTGTTTTAATTCTACTCTGTATAGTATGTAGTATGTGCTGTTTTAATTCTACTCTGTATAGTATGGTATGTGGTATGTGCTGTTTTAATTCTACTCTGTATAGTATGGTATGTGTATGGTATGTGCTGTTTTAATTCTACTCTGTATAGTATGGTATGTGCTGTTTTAATTCTACTGTATAGTATGGTATGGTATGTCTGTTTTAATTCTACTCTGTATAGTATGGTATGTGCTGTTTTAATTCTCTACTCATAGTATGGTATGTGCTGTTTTAATTCTACTCTGTATAGTATGGTATGTGTTGTTTTTAATTCTAATCTGTATAGTATAGTATGTGCTGTTTTAATTCTACTCTGTATAGTATATATGGTATGTGTTGTTTTAATTCTACTCTGTATAGTATGGTATGTGCTGTTATAATTCTACTCTGTATAGTATGGTATGTGCTGTTTTAATTCTACTCTGTATAGTATGGTATGTGATGTTTTAATTCTACTCTGTATAGTATAGTATGGTATTGTTTTAATTGTTTCACTCCTGTATAGTATGGTATGCTGTTTTAATTCTACTCTGTATAGTATGGTATGTGCTGTTTAATTCTACTCTGTATAGTATGGTATGTGCTGTTTTAATTCTACTCTGTATAGTATGGTATGTGATGTTTTAATTCTACTCTGTATAGTATGGTATGTGATGTTTTAATTCTACTGTGTATAGTATGGTATGTGCTGTTTTAATTCTACTCTGTATAGTATGGTATGTGCTGTTTTAATTCTACCTGTATAGTATAGTATGGTATGTGCTGTTTTTAATTCTACTCTGTATAGTATGGTATGTGCTGTTTTAATTTACTCTGTATAGTATGGTATGTGCTGTTTTAATTCTACTCTGTATAGTATGGTATGTGCTGTTTAATTCTACTCTGTATAGTATGGTATGTGCTGTTTTTAATTCTAATCTGTATAGTATGGTATGTGCTGTTTTAATTCTACTCCTGTATAGTATGGTATACATGTGCTGTTTTAATTCTACTCTGTATAGTATAGGTATGTGTTGTTTTAATTCTACTCTGTATAGTATAGTATGGTATGTGCTGTTTTAATTCTACTCTGTATAGTATAGTATGGTAAAGCAGCCTTAATTCTCTACTCTGTATAGTATAGTATGCTGTTTTAATTCTACTCTGTATAGTATAGTATGGTATGTGCTGTTTTAATTCTACTCTGTATAGTATGGTATGTGCTGTTTTAATTAATTCTACTCTGTATAGTATATGTGCTGTTTAATTCTACTCTGTATAGTATGGTATGTGCTGTTTTTAATTCTACTCTGTATAGTATGGTATGTGCTGTTTTAATTCTACTCTGTATAGTATGGTATGTGCTGTTTTAATTCTACTCTGTATAGTATATATGTGCTGCTTTTAATTTCTACTCTGTATAGTATGGTATGTGCTGTTTTAATTCTACTCTGTATAGTATGGTATGTGCTGGTTTTAATTCTACTCTGTATAGTATGGTATGGTATGTGCTGTTTTAATTCTACTCTGTATAGTATGGTATGTGCTGTTTTAATTCTACTCTGTATAGTATAGTATGGTATGCTGCTGTTTTAATTCTACTCTGTATAGTATAGTATGGTATGTGCTGTTTTAATTAATTCTACTGTATAGTATAGTATGGTATGTTGCTGTTTTAATTTATTATCTGTATAGTATGGTATGTGCTGTTTTAATTCTACTCTGTATAGTATAGTATGGTATGTGCTCTCTACTCTGTATAGTATAGTATATGTGCTGTTTTAATTCTTACTCTGTATATGTAGTA
Organism: Brachymystax lenok tsinlingensis; assembly: GCA_030435695.1. Lineage (NCBI taxonomy): Eukaryota > Metazoa > Chordata > Actinopteri > Salmoniformes > Salmonidae > Brachymystax > Brachymystax lenok. The sequence continues at coordinate 40,180,628 of CM059796.1, forward strand.
TGGTATGTGCTGTTTTAATTCTACTCTGTATAGTATGGTATGTGCTGTTTTAATTCTACTCTGTATAGTATGGTATGTGCTGTTTTAATTCTACTCTGTATAGTATGGTATGTGCTGTTTTTAATTCTACTCTGTATAGTATGGTATGTGCTGTTTTAAATCTACTCTGTATAATATGGTTTTAATTCTACTCTGTATAGTATGGTATGTGCTGTTTTAATTCTACTCTGTATAGTATGGTATGGTATCTGCTGTTTTAATTCTACTCTGTATAGTATGGTATGTGCTGTTGTAAAGTATGGTATGTGCTGTATAGTATGGTATCTGCTGTTTTAATTCTACTCTGTATAGTATGGTATGTGCTGTTTAATTCTACTCTGTATAGTATGGTATGTGCTGTTTAATTCTACTCTGTATAGTATGGTATGTGCTGTTTTAATTCTACTCTGTATAGTATGGTATGTGCTGTTTTAATTCTACTCTGTATAGTATGGTATGTGCTGTTTTAATTCTACTCTGTATAGTATTGTATGTGCTGTTTTAATTCTACTCTGTATAGTATGGTATGTGCTGTTTTAATTCTACTCTGTATAGTATGGTATGTGTTCATTTTAATTCTACTCTGTATAGTATGGTATGTGCTGTTTTAATTCTACTCTGTATAGTATGGTATGTGCTGTTTTAATTCTACTCCTGTATAGTATAGTATGGTATGTGCTGTTTTAATTCTACTCTGTATAGTATGGTATGTGCTGTTTTAATTCTGTACTCTGTATAGTATAGTATGGTATGTGCTGTATAGTATAGTATGGTATGTGCTGTCTTAATCTCTACTCTGTATAGTATGGTATGTGCTGTTTTAATTCTACTCTGTATAGTATGGTATGTGCTGTTTTAATTCTACTCTGTATAGTATGGTACATGTGCTGTTTTAATTCTACTCTGTATAGTATGGGTATGTGCTGTTTTAATTCTACTCTGTATAGTATGGTATGTGCTGTTTTAATTCTACTCTGTATAGTATAGTATGGTATGTGCTGTTTTAATTCTACTCTGTATAGTATAGTATGGTATGTGCTGTTTTAATTCTACTCTGTATAGTATGGTATGTGCTGTTTTAATTCTACTCTGTATAGTATGGTATGTGCTGTTTTAATTCTACTCTGTATAGTATGGTATGTGCTGTTTTAATTCTACTCTGTATAGTATAGTATAGTGTGTGCTGTTTTAATTCTACTCTGTATAGTATGGTATGTGCTGTTTTTAATTCTACTCTGTATAGTATGGTATGTGCTGTTTTAATTCTACTCTGTATAGTATGGTATGTGCTGTTTTAATTCTACTCTGTATAGTATAGTATGGTATGTGCTGTTTTAATTCTACTCTGTATAGTATAGTATGGTATGTGCTGTTTTAATTCTACTCTGTATAGTATAGTATGGTATGTGCTGTTTTTAATTCTACTCTGTATAGTATGGTATGTGCTGTTTTAATTCTACTCTGTATAGTATAGTATGGTATGTGCTGTTTTAATTCTACTCTGTATAGTATAGTATGGTATGTGCTGTTTTAATTCTACTCTGTATAGTATAGTATGGTATGTGCTGTTTTAATTCTACTCTGTATAGTATGGTATGTGCTGCTGTTTTAATTCCACTCTTGTATAGTATGGTATGTGCTGTTTTAATTCTACTCTGTATAGTATGGTATGTGATGTTTTAATTCTACTCTGTATAGTATGGTATGTGCTGTTTTAATTCTACTCTGTATAGTATGGTATGTGCTGTTTTAATTCTACTCTTTATAGTATGGTATGTGCTGTTTTAATTCTACTGTGTATAGTATGATATGTGCTGTTTTAATTCTACTCTGTATAGTATGGTATGTGCTGTTTTAATTCTACTCCGTATAGTATGGTATGTGCTGTTTTAATTCTACTCTGTATAGTATGGTATGTGCTGTTTTAATTCTACTCTGTATAGTATGGTATGTGCTGTTTTAATTTTACTCTGTATAGTATAGTATGGTATGTGCTGTTTTAATTCTACTCTGTATAGTATAGTATGGTATGTGCTTTTTTAATTCTACTCTGTATAGTATAGTATGGTATGTGCTGTATATGATGGTACATGCTGTTTTAATTCTACTCTGTATAGTCTACTCTGTATAGTATGGTATGTGCTGTTTTAATTTACTCTGTATAGTATGGTATGTGCTGTTTTAATTCTACTTTATAGTATGGTATGTTGTTTAATCTCACTGTATGTGTATAGTATGTGGTATGCTGTTTAATTCTACTCCAGATAGTATGGTATGTGCTGTTTTAATTCTACTCTGTATAGTATGGTATGTGCTGTTTTAATTCTACTCTGTATAGTATGGTATGAGCTGTTTTAATTCTACTCTGTATAGTATGGTGTATGTGCTGTTTTAATTCTACTCTGTATAGTATGGTATGTGCTGTTTTAATTCTACTCTGTATAGTATAGTATGGTATGTGCTGTATAGTATGGTACGTGCTGTTTTAATTCTACTCTGTATAGTATGGTATGTGATGTTTTAATTCTACTATGTATAGTATGGTATGTGCTGTTTTAATTCTACTCTGTATAGTATGGTATGTGCTGTTTCAATTCTACTCTGTATAGTAATGTATGTGCTGTTTTAATTCTACTCTGTATATTATGGTATGTGCTGTTTTAATTCTACTCTGTATAGTATGGTATGTGCTGTTATAATTCTACTCTGTATAGTATAGTATGGTATGTGCTGTTTTAATTCTACTCTGTATAGTATGGTATGTGCTGTTTTAATTCTACTCTGTATAGTATGGTATGTGCTGTTTTAATTCTACTCTGTATAGTATGGTATGTGCTGTTTTAATTCTACTCTGTATAGTATTTTGTGTGTGCTGTTTTAATTCTACTCTGTATAGTATAGTATGGTATGTGCTGTTTTAATTCTACTCTGTATAGTATGGTATGTGCTGTTTTAATTAATTCTACTCTGTATAGTATGGTACGTGCTGTTTTAATCTCTACTCTGTATAGTATGGTATGTGATGTTTTAATTCTACTCTGTATAGTATGGTATGTGCTGTTTTAATTCTACTCTGTATAGTATGGTATGTGCTGTTTTAATTCTACTCTTTATAGTATGGTATGTGCTGTTTTAATTCTACTCTGTATAGTATGGTATGTGCTGTTTTAATTCTACTCTGTATAGTATGGTATGTGCTGTTTTAATTCTACTCTTTATAGTATGGTATGTGTTGTTTTAATTCTAATCTGTATAGTATGGTATGTGCTGTTTTAATTCTACTCTGTATAGTATAGTATGGTATGTGCTGTATAGTATGGTACGTGCTGTTTTAATTCTACTCTGTATAGTATGGTATGTGATGTTTTAATTCTACTCTGTATAGTATGGTATGTGCTGTTTTAATTCTACTCTGTATAGTATGGTATGTGCTGTTTCAATTCTACTCTGTATAGTAATGTATGTGCTGTTTTAATTCTACTCTGTATATTATGGTATGTGCTGTTTTAATTCTACTCTGTATAGTATGGTATGTGCTGTTATAATTCTACTCTGTATAGTATAGTATGGTATGTGCTGTTTTTAATTCTACTCTGTATAGTATGGTATGTGCTGTTTTAATCTCTACTCTGTATAGTATGGTATGTGCTGTTTTAATTCTACTCTGTATAGTATGGTATGTGCTGTTTTAATTCTACTCTGTATAGTATTTTGTGTGTGCTGTTTTAATTCTACTCTGTATAGTATGGTATGTGCTGTTTTAATTCTACTCCGTATAGTATGGTATGTGCTGTTTTAATTCTACTCTGTATAGTATGGTATGTGCTGTTTTAATTCTACTCTGTATAGTATAGAATGGTATGTGATGTTTTAATTCTACTCTGTATAGTATAGTATGGTATGTGTTGTTTTAATTCTACTCTGTATAGTATAGTATGGTATGTGCTGTTTTAATTCTACTTTGTATAGTATGGTATGTGCTGTTTTAATTAATTCTACTCTGTATAGTATGGTACGTGCTGTTTTAATTCTACTCTGTATAGTATGGTATGTGATGTTTTAATTCTACTCTGTATAGTATGGTATGTGCTGTTTTAATTCTACTCTGTATAGTATGGTATGTGCTGTTTTAATTCTACTCTTTATAGTATGGTATGTGCTGTTTAATTCTACTGTGTATAGTATGATATGTGCTGTTTTAATTCTACTCTGTATAGTATGGTATGTGCTGTTTTAATTCTACTCCGTATAGTATGGTATGTGCTGTTTTAATTCTACTCTGTATAGTATGGTATGTGCTGTTTTAATTCTACTCTGTATAGTATGGTATGTGCTGTTTTAATTTTACTCTGTATAGTATAGTATGGTATGTGCTGTTTTAATTCTACTCTGTATAGTATAGTATGGTATGTGCTTTTTTAATTCTACTCTGTATAGTATAGTATGGTATGTGCTGTATATGATGGTACATGCTGTTTTAATTCTACTCTGTATAGTATGGTATGTGATGTTTTAATTCTACTCTGTATAGTATGGTATGTGCTGTTTTAATTCTACTCTGTATAGTATGGTATGTGCTGTTTTAATTCTACTCTGTATAGTATGGTATGAGCTGTTTTAATTCTACTCTGTATAGTATGGTATGTGCTGTTTTAATTCTACTCTGTATAGTATGGTATGTGCTGTTTTAATTCTACTCTGTATAGTATAGTATGGTATGTGCTGTATAGTATGGTACGTGCTGTTTTAATTCTACTCTGTATAGTATGGTATGTGATGTTTTAATTCTACTCTGTATAGTATGGTATGTGCTGTTTTAATTCTACTCTGTATAGTATGGTATGTGCTGTTTCAATTCTACTCTGTATAGTAATGTATGTGCTGTTTTAATTCTACTCTGTATATTATGGTATGTGCTGTTTTAATTCTACTCTGTATAGTATGGTATGTGCTGTTATAATTCTACTCTGTATAGTATAGTATGGTATGTGCTGTTTTAATTCTACTCTGTATAGTATGGTATGTGCTGTTTTAATTCTACTCTGTATAGTATGGTATGTGCTGTTTTAATTCTACTCTGTATAGTATGGTATGTGCTGTTTTAATTCTACTCTGTATAGTATTTTGTGTGTGCTGTTTTAATTCTACTCTGTATAGTATAGTATGGTATGTGCTGTTTTAATTCTACTCTGTATAGTATGGTATGTGCTGTTTTAATTAATTCTACTCTGTATAGTATGGTACGTGCTGTTTTAATTCTACTCTGTATAGTATGGTATGTGATGTTTTAATTCTACTCTGTATAGTATGGTATGTGCTGTTTTAATTCTACTCTGTATAGTATGGTATGTGCTGTTTTAATTCCTACTCTTTATAGTATGGTATGTGCTGTTTTAATTCTACTCTGTATAGTATGGTATGTGCTGTTTTAATTCTACTCTGTATAGTATGGTATGTGCTGTTTTAATTCTACTCTTTATAGTATGGTATGTGTTGTTTTAATTCTAATCTGTATAGTATGGTATGTGCTGTTTTAATTCTACTCTGTATAGTATGGTATGTGCTGTTTTAATTCTACTCCGTATAGTATGGTATGTGCTGTTTTAATTCTACTCTGTATAGTATGGTATGTGCTGTTTTAATTCTACTCTGTATAGTATAGAATGGTATGTGATGTTTTAATTCTACTCTGTATAGTATAGTATGGTATGTGTTGTTTTAATTCTACTCTGTATAGTATAGTATGGTATGTGCTGTTTTAATTCTACTTTGTATAGTATGGTATGTGCTGTTTTAATTAATTCTACTCTGTATAGTATGGTACGTGCTGTTTTAATTCTACTCTGTATAGTATGGTATGTGATGTTTTAATTCTACTCTGTATAGTATGGTATGTGCTGTTTTAATTCTACTCTGTATAGTATGGTATGTGCTGTTTTAATTCTACTCTTTATAGTATGGTATGTGCTGTTTAATTCTACTGTGTATAGTATGGTATGTGCTGTTTTAATTCTACTCTGTATAGTATGGTATGTGCTGTTTTAATTCTACTCCGTATAGTATGGTATGTGCTGTTTTAATTCTACTCTGTATAGTATGGTATGTGCTGTTTTAATTCTACTCTGTATAGTATGGTATGTGCTGTTTTAATTTTACTCTGTATAGTATAGTATGGTATGTGCTGTTTTAATTCTACTCTGTATAGTATAGTATGGTATGTGCTTTTTTAATTCTACTCTGTATAGTATAGTATGGTATGTGCTGTATATGATGGTACATGCTGTTTAATTCTACTCTGTATAGTATGGTATGTGATGTTTTAATTCTACTCTGTATAGTATGGTATGTGCTGTTTTAATTCTACTCTGTATAGTATGGTATGTGCTGTTTTAATTCTACTCTGTATAGTATGGTATGAGCTGTTTTAATTCTACTCTGTATAGTATGGTATGTGCTGTTTTAATTCTACTCTGTATAGTATGGTATGTGCTGTTTTAATTCTACTCTGTATAGTATGGTATGTGCTGTTATAATTCTACTCTGTATAGTATAGTATGGTATGTGATGTTTTAATTCTACTCTGTATAGTATGGTATGTGCTGTTTTTCATTCTACTCTGTATAGTATGGTATATGCTGTTTTAATTCTACTCTGTATAGTATGGTATGTGCTGTTTTAATTCTACTCTGTATAGTATTTTGTGTGTGCTGTTTTAATTCTACTCTGTATAGTATAGTATGGTATGTGCTGTTTTAATTCTACTCTGTATAGTATGGTATGTGCTGTTTTAATTAATTCTACTCTGTATAGTATGGTACGTGCTGTTTTAATTCTACTCTGTATAGTATGGTATGTGATGTTTTAATTCTACTCTGTATAGTATGGTATGTGATGTTTTAATTCTACTCTTTATAGTATGGTATGTGCTGTTTTAATTCTACTCTGTATAGTATGGTATGTGCTGTTTTAATTCTACTCTGTATAGTATGGTATGTGCTGTTTTAATTCTACTCTTTATAGTATGGTATGTGTTGTTTTAATTCTACTCTGTATAGTATGGTATGTGCTGTTTTAATTCTACTCTGTATAGTATGGTATGTGCTGTTTTAATTCTACTCCGTATAGTATGGTATGTGCTGTTTTAATTCTACTCTGTATAGTATGGTATGTGCTGTTTTAATTCTACTCTGTATAGTATGGTATGGTATGTGCTGTTTTAATTCTACTCTGTATAGTATAGTATGGTATGTGCTGTATAGTATGGTACGTGCTGTTTTAATTCTACTCTGTATAGTATAGTATGGTATGTGCTGTTTTAATTCTACTCTGTATAGTATGGTATGTGCTGTTTTAATTAATTCTACTCTGTATAGTATGGTACGTGCTGTTTTAATTCTACTCTGTATAGTATGGTATGTGATGTTTTAATTCTACTCTGTATAGTATGGTATGTGCTGTTTTAATTCTACTCTGTATAGTATGGTATGTGCTGTTTTAATTCTACTCTGTATAGTATAGTATGGTATGTGCTGTTTTAATTCTACTCTGTATAGTATAGTATGGTATGTGCTGTTTTAATTCTACTCTGTATAGTATATATTATGGTATGTGCTGTTTTAATTCTACTCTGTATAGTATGGTATGTGCTGTTTTAATTCTACTCTGTATAGTATGGTACGTGCTGTTTTAATTCTACTCTGTATAGTATATATTATGGTATGTGCTGTTTTAATTCTACTTTGTATAATATAGTATGGTATGTGCTGTTTTAATTCTACTCCGTATAGTATGGTACGTGCTGTTTTAATTCTACACAGGCTACAACATACAACAAATCATAGAGGAGGCAATAGAACCGTAGCCTTGTTGTTGTTCCCCTGCCTGCAAGGGGCAGGTACAGCGGCCACGCGCCCCTAGACAGAATGCACCCGTTAACCTCGACAGGCAGGCACGCGCCCCGGCGTCAGTTCCGTGTGTCTGCATCTGGAGGAAAAACCGACTCTATCGGACCGTCGCGAGACTAGCAGACTTCCATCGCGAGCAATCATTATTTTCTTACCGGAGGAGATGTCCGGTGCGTCTTGAACCAAATAAAACTCCTCAAGTTCACGCGCCGTTGCCGTGTATACAGTACACATCTGCACGCGCACAGCGGAACCGATCAAGGCTTTCTCCGTGCTTTATCCCCGGCCTCCTCTCTCTCTCGCTCTCGCGCTCTCTCTGCCTCCCTCCCTCTCGTTCTGAGCTGCAGAGGAGAGGTCGCAGCACCGGATAACGTCTCCGCCAGGTCCTAGAGTCTGGATCTGCTATAGTACTAGAGCCTTATGTCTCACAGGGAGCGTTGTTGGTCCCTACATACTTACCCACTAACCTAGAACAAGGTCCAGAAGGCCTCCCTTCCACAGCTGATTAAACAGCTTGATGATGAGTTGGTTATTTGAACCAGCTGTGTAGTGCTAGGGCACCTTAGACATACTGTTCTATCCACTTCATTTGTACTGTATATACTGTATTCTAGTCAAGTCTCATCCAATATAACTACTGCTGTCCACACCTGTTCTACTCATACAGTCTACTGTATATAATGTTTATACACATCACCCTATGTAACTACTGTCAATAATCTCTATACACACCATCCTATATATCTACTGTCTATACACACGATCCTATATAACTACTGTCTACACACACCATCCTATATAACTACTGTCCAAACTGTCTATACACACCATCCTAAATAACTACTGTCTATACACACTATCCTATATAACTACTGTCCATAATGTCTATACATACAATTCTATATAACAACTGTCTATACACACCATCCTATATAACTACTGTCCATAATCTCTATACACAACATCCTATATAACTACTGTCCATAATCTCTATACACACCATCCTATATAACTACTGTCTATACACACCATCCTATATAACTACTGTCCATACTGTCTATACACAACATCCTATATAACTACTGTCCATAATCTCTATACACACCATCCTATATAACTACTGTCTATACACACCATCCTATATAACTACTGTCTATACACACCATCCTATATAACTACTGTCCATAATGTCTATACACACAATCCTATATAGCTACTGTCCATAATGTGTATACACACCATACTATAAAACTACTGTCCATACTGTCTATACACAACATCCTATATAACTACTGTCTATACACACTATCCTATATAACTACTGTCCATAATGTCTATACACACAATCCTATATAACTACTGTCTATACACACCATCCTATATAACTACTGTCCATACTGTCTATACACAACATCCTATATAACTACTGTCTATTCACACCATCCTATATAAATACTGTCCATAATGTCTATACACACCATCCTATATAATTACTGTCCATACTGTCTTTACACACCATCCTATATAACTACTGTATATTCACACCATCCTATATAAATACTGTCCATACTGTCTATACACTCCATCCTATATAACTACTGTCTATACACACCATCCTATATAACTACTGTCTATACACACCATCCTATATAACTACTGTCTATACACACCATCCTTTATAACTACTGCCCATAATTTCTATTCACACCATCCTATATAACTATTGTCCATAATGTCTATACACACCATCGTATTAAACAACTGTCTATACACACCATCCTATATAAATACTGTCCATAATGTCTATACACACCATCCTATATAACTACTGTCTATAATGTGTATACACACCATCCTATATAACTACTGTCTATACACACAATCCTATATAAATACTGTCCATAACGTATATACACACGATCCTATAAAACTACTGTCCATAATGTCTATACACACCATCCTATATAACTACTGTCTATACACACTATCATATATAACTACTGTCCATAATGTCTATACACACCATCCTATATAACTACAGTCTATACACACCATCCTATATAACTACTGTCCATAATGTCTATACACACCATCCTATATAACTACTGTCACAATCCTATATAACTACTGTCTATACACACCATCCTTTATAAATACTGTCCATAATTTCTATACACACCATCCTATATAACTACTGTCCATAATGTATATACACACGATCCTATAAAACTACTGTCCATAATACTTTACACACCATCCTATATAAATACTGTCCATAATGTCTATACACACCATCCTATATAAATACTGTCTATACACACTATACTATATAACTACTGTCCATAATGTCTATACACAAAATCCTCAAATCATATAAATCTACTGTCCATAATGTCTATACACACCATCTTATATAACTGTCTATCTCATACACACTATCCCATATAACTACTGTCCATAATGTCTATACACACAATCCTATATAACTACTGTCTATACACACCATCCTATATAAATACTGTCCATAATGTCTATACACACCATCCTGTATAACTACTGTCCATACTGTCTATACACACCATCTTATATAACTACTGTCTATACACACCATCCTATATAACTACTGTCCATAATGTATATACACACGATCCTATAAAACTACTGTCCATAATACTATACACACGATCCTATAAAACTACTGTCCATAATGTCTATACACACCATCCTATATAAATACTGTCTATACACACTATACTACTTAACTACTGTCGATAATGTATATACACACAATCCTGTAGAACTACTGTCCATAATGTCTACACACCATCCTATATAAATACTGTCCATGATGTATATACACAAGATCCTATAAAACTACTGTCCATAATGTCTATACACACTATCCTATATAACTACTGTTTACACACACTATCATATATAACTACTGTCCATAATGTCTATACACACCATCCTATATAACTACTGTCCATACTGTCTATACACACCATCTTATATAACTACTGTCTATACACACCATCCTATATAAATACTGTCCATAATGTCTATACACACCATCCTATATAACTACTGTCCATAATGTCTATACACACCATCCTATATAACTACTGTCTATACACACCATCCTATATAACTACTGTCCATAATGTATATACACACGATCCTATAAAACTACTGTCCATAATGTCTATACACACCATCCTATATAAATACTGTCTATACACACTATCCTATATAACTACTGTCGATAATGTATATACACACGATCTTGTAAAACTACTGTCCATAATGTCTATACACACCATCCTATATAACTACTGTCCATAATGTCTATACACAACATCCTATATAACTACTGTCCATAATGTCTATACACACCATCCTATATAACTACTGTCTATACACACCATCCTTTATAACTACTGTCCATAATTTCTATTCACACCATCCTATATAACTATTGTCCATAATGTCTATACACACCATCGTATTAAACAACTGTCTATACACACCATCCTATATAAATACTGTCCATAATGTCTATACACACCATCCTATATAACTACTGTCTATAATGTGTATACACACCATCCTATATAACTACTGTCTATACACACCATCCTATATAAATACTGTCCATAACGTATATACAAACGATCCTATAAAACTACTGTCCATAATGTCTATACACACCATCCTATATAACTACTGTCTATACACACTATCATATATAACTACTGTCCATAATGTCTATACACACCATCCTATATAACTACAGTCTATACACACCATCCTATATAACTACTGTCCCTAATGTCTATACACACCATCCTATATAACTACTGTCCATACTGTCTATACACACCATCTTATATAACTACTGTCTATACACACTATCCTATATAACTACTGTGCATAATGTCTATACACACAATCCTATATAACTACTGTCTATACACACCATCCTATATAAATACTGTCCATAATGTCTATACACACCATCCTATATAACTACTGTCCATAATGTATATACACACGATCCTATAAAACTACTGTCCATAATACTATACACACCATCCTATATAAATACTGTCCATCATGTCTATACACACCATCCTATATAAATACTGTCTATACACACTATCCTATATAACTACTGTCAATAATGTATATAAACACAATCCTATAAAACTACTGTCCATAATGTCTACACACCATCTTATATAACTACTGTCTATACACACTATCCTATATAACTACTGTCCATAATGTCTATACACACAATCCTATATAACTACTGTCTATACACACCATCCTATATAAATACTGTCCATAATGTCTATACACACCATCCTATACAACTACTGTCCATAATGTCTATACACACCATCCTATATAACTACTGTCTATACACACCATCCTATATAACTACTGTCCATAATGTATATACACACGATCCTATAAAACTACTGTCCATAATACTATACACACGATCCTATAAAACTACTGTCCATAATGTCTATACACACCATCCTATATAAATACTGTCTATACACACTATCCTATATAACTACTGTCCATAATGTATATACACACAATCCTGTAGAACTACTGTCCATAATGTCTATACACACCATCCTATATAAATACTGTCCATAATGTATATACAAATGATCCTATAAAACTACTGTCCATAATGTCTATACACACCATCCTATATAACTACTGTCTATACACACTATCATATATAACTACTGTCCATAATGTCTATACACACCATCCTATATAACTACTGTCCATACTGTCTATACACACCATCTTATATAACTACTGTCTATACACATCCATCCTATATAAATACTGTCCATAATGTCTATACACACCATCCTATATAACTACTGTCCATAATGTCTATACACACATCCTATATAACTACTGTCTATACACACCATCCTATATAACTACTGTCCATAATGTATATACACGATCCTGTAAAACTACTGTCCATAATGTCTATACACACCATCCTATATAACTACTGTCTATACACACTATGATATATAACTACTGTCCATAAACTATACACACCATCCTATATAACTACTGTCTATGCACACCATCCTATATAACTACTGTCCATACTGTCTATATACAACATCCTATATAAATACTGTCCATAATCTCTATACACACCATCCTATATAACTACTGTCTATACACACCATCCTATATAACTACTGTCTATACACACCATCCTATATAATTACTGTCCATAATGTCTATACACACAATCCTATATAACTACTGTCCATAATGTGTATACACACCATACTATAAAACTACTGTCCATACTGTCTATACACAACATCCTATATAACTACTGTCTATACACACTATCCTATATAACTACTGTCAATAATGTCTATACAAACCATCCTATATAACTACTGTCCATACTGTCTATACACAACATCCTATATAACTACTGTCTATTCACATCCATCCTATATAAATACTGTCCATAATGTCTATACACACCATCCTATATAATTACTGTCCATACTGTCTTTACACACCATCCTATATAACTACTTTATATTCACACCATCCTATATAAATACTGTCCATACTGTCTATACACTCCATCCTATATAACTACTGTCTATACACACCATCCTATATAAATACTGTCTATAAACACCATCCTATATAACTACTGTCTATACACACCATACCATCCTATATAACTACTGTCTATACACACCATCCTTTGTAACTACTGTCCATAATTTCTATTCACACCATCCTATATAACTATTGTCCATAATGTCTATACACACCATCCTATATAACAACTGTCTATACACACCATCCTATATAAATACTGTCCATAATGTCTATACACACCATCCTATATAACTTCTGTCTATAATGTGTATACACACCATCCTATATAACTACTGTCTATACACACCATCCTATATAAATACTGTCCATAATGTATATACACACGATCCTATAAAACTACTGTCAATAATGTCTATACACACCATCCTATATAACTACTGTCTATACACACTATCATATATAACTACTGTCCATAATGTCTATACACACCATCCTATATAACGACAGTCTATACACACCATCCTATATAACTACTGTCCATACTGTCTATACACACCATCTTATATAACTACTGTCTATATACACTATCTCTATAAAACTACTGTGCATAATGTCTATACACACAATCCTATATAACTACTGTATATACACACCATCCTTTATAAATACTGTCCATAATGTCTATACACACCATCCTATATAACTACTGTCCATAATGTATATACACACGATCCTATAAAACTACTGTCCATAATACTATACACACCATCCTATATAAATACTGTCCATAATGTCTATACACACCATCCTATATAAATACTGTCTATAAACACCATCCTATATAACTACTGTCTATACACACCATCCTATATATCTACTGTCTATACACACCATCCTTTATAACTACTGTCCATAATTTCTATTCACACCATCCTATATAACTATTGTCCATAATGTCTATACACACCATCCTATTAAACAACTGTCTATACACACCATCCTATATAAATACTGTCCATAATGTCTATACACACCATCCTATATAACTACTGTCTATAATGTGTATACACACCATCCTATATAACTACTGTCTATACACACCATCCTATATAAATACTGTCCATAACGTATATACACACGATCCTATAAAACTACTGTCCATAATGTCTATACACACCATCCTATATAACTACTGTCTATACACACAATCATATATAACTACTGTCCATAATGTCTATACACACCATCCTATATAACTACAGTCTATACACACCATCCTATATAACTACTGTCCCTAATGTCTATACACACCATCCTATATAACTACTGTCCATACTGTCTATACACACCATCTTATATAACTACTGTCCATAATAATCACCCATCCTATATAACTACTGTGCATAATGTCTATACACACAATCCTATATAACTACTGTCTATACACACCATCCTATATAAATACTGTCCATAATGTCTATACACACCATCCTATATAACTACTGTCCATAATGTATATACACACGATCCTTTAAAACTACTGTCCATAATACTATACACACCATCCTATATAAATACTGTCCATAATGTCTATACACACCATCCTATATAAATACTGTCTATACACACTATCCTACATAACTACTGTCGATAATGTATATACACACAATCCTATAAAACTACTGTCCATAATGTCTACACACCATCTTATATAACTACTGTATATACACACTATCCTATATAACTACTGTCCATAATGTCTATACACACAATCCTATATAACTACTGTCTATACACACCATCCTATATAAATACTGTCCATAATGTCTATACACACCATCCTATATAACTACTGTCCATAATGTCTATACACACCATCCTATATAACTACTGTCCATAATGTATATGCACACCATCCTATATAACTACTGTCCATAATGTATATACACACGATCCTATAAAACTACTGTCCATAATACTATACACACGATCCTATAAAACTACTGTCCATAATGTCTATACACACCATCCTATATAAATACTGTCTATACACACTATACTATATAACTACTGTCGATAATGTATATACACACAATCCTGTAGAACTACTGTCCATAATGTCTACACACCATCCTATATAAATACTGTCCATAATGTATATACACACGATCCTATAAAACTACTGTCCATAATGTCTATACACACCATCCTATATAACTACTGTCTATACACACTATCATATATAACTACTGTCCATAATGTCTATACACACCATCCTAAATAACTACTGTTTATACACACCATCCTATATAACTACAGTCCATAATGTCTATACACACCATCCTATATAACTACTGTCCATACTGTCTATACACACCATCTTATATAACTACTGTCTATACACACCATCCTATATAAATACTGTCCATAATGTCTATACACACCATCCTATATAACTACTGTCCATAATGTCTATACACACCATCCTATATAACTACTGTGCATAATGTCTATACACACAATCCTATATAACTACTGTCTATACACACCATCCTATATAAATACTGTCCATAATGTCTATACACACCATCCTATATAACTACTGTCCATAATGTATATACACACGATCATTTAAAACTACTGTCCATAATACTATACACACCATCCTATATAAATACTGTCCATAATGTCTATACACACCATCCTATATAAATACTGTCTATACACACTATCCTATATAACTACTGTCGATAATGTATATACACACAATCCTATAAAACTACTGTCCATAATGTCTACACACCATCTTATATAACTACTGTATATACACACTATCCTATATAACTACTGTCCATAATGTCTATACACACAATCCTATATAACTACTGTCTATACACACCATCCTATATAAATACTGTCCATAATGTATATACACACGATCCTATAAAACTACTGTCCATAATACTATACACACGATCCTATAAAACTACTGTCCATAATGTCTATACACACCATCTATATAAATACTGTCTATACACACTATACTATATAACTACTGTCGATAATGTATATACACACAATCCTGTAGAACTACTGTCCATAATGTCTACACACCATCCTATATAAATACTGTCCATAATGTATATACACACGATCCTATAAAACTACTGTCCATAATGTCTATACACACCATCCTATATAACTACTGTCTATACACACTATCATATATAACTACTGTCCATAATGTCTATACACACCATCCTAAATAACTACTGTTTATACACACCATCCTATATAACTACAGTCCATAATGTCTATACACACCATCCTATATAACTACTGTCCATACTGTCTATACACACCATCTTATATAACTACTGTCTATACACACCATCCTATATAAATACTGTCCATAATGTCTATACACACCATCCTATATAACTACTGTCCATAATGTCTATACACACCATCCTATATAACTACTGTCTATACACACGATCCTATATAACTACTGTCCATAATGTATATACACACAATCCTATAAAACTACTGTCCATAATACTATACACACGATCCTATATAACTACTGTCCATAATGTCTATACACACCATCCTATATAACTACTGTCTATACACACTATCATATATAACTACTGTCCATAATGTCTATACACACGATCCTATAAAACTACTGTCCATAATACTATACACACGATCCTATATAACTACTGTCCATAATGTCTACACACACCATCCTATATAACTACTGTCTATACACACTATCATATATAACTACTGTCCATAATGTCTATACACACCATCCTATATAACTACTGTCTATACACACCATCCTAAATAACTACTGTCCATACTGTCTATACACACTATCCTATATAACTACTGTCGATAATGTATATACACACGATCCTGTAAAACTACTGTCCATAATGTCTATACACACCATCCTATATAACTACTGTCTATACACACTATCATATATAACTACTGTCCATACTGTCTATACACAACATCCTATATAAATACTGTCCATAATCTCTATACACACCATCCTATATAACTACTGTCTATACACACCATCCTATATAACTACTGTCTATACACACCATCCTATATAACTACTGTCCATAATGTCTATACACACAATCCTATATAACTACTGTCCATAATGTGTATACACACCATACTATAAAACTACTGTCCATACTGTCTATACACACCATCCTATATAACTACTGTCCATACTGTCTATACACAACATCCTATATAACTACTGTCTATTCACACCATCCTATATAAATACTGTCCATAATGTCTATACACACCATCCTATACAATTACTGTCCATACTGTCTTTACACACCATCCTATATAACTACTGTATATTCACACCATCCTATATAAATACTGTCCATACTGTCTATACACTCCATCCTATATAACTACTGTCTATACACACCATCCTATATAAATACTGTCTATAAACACCATCCTATATAACTACTGTCTATACACACCATACCATCCTATATAACTACTGTCTATACACACCATCCTTTGTAACTACTGTCCATAATTTCTATTCACACCATCCTATATAACTATTGTCCATAATGTCTATACACACCATCCTACATAACAACTGTCTATACACACCATCCTATATAAATACTGTCCATAATGTCTATACACACCATCCTATATAACTTCTGTCTATAATGTGTATACACACCATCCTATATAACTACTGTCTATACACACCATCCTATATAAATACTGTCCATAATGTATATACACACGATCCTATAAAACTACTGTCAATAATGTCTATACACACCATCCTATATAACTACTGTCTATACACACTATCATATATAACTACTGTCCATAATGTCTATACACACCATCCTATATAACGACAGTCTATACACACCATCCTATATAACTACTGTCCATAATGTCTATACACACCATCTTATATAACTACTGTCTATATACACTATCCTATATAACTACTGTGCATAATGTCTATACACACAATCCTATATAACTACTGTATATACACACCATCCTTATATAAATACTGTCCATAATGTCTATACACACCATCCTATATAACTACTGTCCATAATGTATATACACACGATCCTATAAAACTACTGTCCATAATACTATACACACCATCCTATATAAATACTGTCCATAATGTCTATACACACCATCCTATATGAATACTGTCTATACACACTATCCTATATAACTACTGTCGATAATGTATATACACACAATCCTATAAATCTACTGTCCATAATGTCTACACACCATCTTATATAACTACTATCTATACACACTATCCTATATAACTACTGTCCATAATGGCTATACACACAATCCTATATAACTACTGTCTATACACACCATCCTATATGAATACTGTCCATAATGTCTATACACACCATCCTATATAACTACTGTCCATAATGTCTATACACACCATCCTATATAACTACTGTCTATACACACCATCCTATATAACTACTGTCCATAATGTATATACACACGATCCTATAAAACTACTGTCCATAATACTATACACACGATCCTATAAAACTACTGTCCATAATGTCTATACACACCATCCTATATAAATACTGTCTATACACACTATACTATATAACTACTGTCGATAATGTATATACACACAATCCTGTAGAACTACTGTCCATAACGTCTACACACCATCCTATATAAATACTGTCCATAATGTATATACACACGATCCTATAAAACTACTGTCCATACTGTCTATACACAACATCCTATATAACTACTGTCTATACACACTATCATATATAACTACTGTCAATAATGTCTATACACACCATCCTATATAACTACTGTCCATACTGTCTATACACAACATCCTATATAACTACTGTCTATACACATCCATCCTATATAAATACTGTCCATAATGTCTATACACACCATCCTATATAACTACTGTCCATAATGTCTATACACAACATCCTATATAACTACTGTCTATACACACCATCCTATATAACTACTGTCCATAATGTATATACACACCCATCCTGTAAAACTACTGTCCATAATGTCTATACACACCATCCTATTTAACTACTGTCTATACACACTATGATATATAACTACTGTCCACAATCTCTATACACACCATCCTATTTAACTACTGTCTATGCACACCATCCTATATAACTACTGTCCATACTGTCTATATACAACATCCTATATAAATACTGTCCATAATCTCTATACACACCATCCTATATAACTACTGTCTATACACACCATCCTATATAACTACTGTCTATACACACCATCCTATATAACTACTGTCCATAATGTCTATACACACAATCCTATATAACTACTGTCCATAATGTGTATACACACCATACTATAAAACTACTGTCCATACTGTCTATACACAACATCCTATATAACTACTGTCTATACACACTATCCTATATAACTACTGTCAATAATGTCTATACACACCATCCTATATAACTACTGTCCATACTGTCTATACACAACATCCTATATAACTACTGTCTATTCACATCCATCCTATATAAATACTGTCCATAATGTCTATACACACCATCCTATATAATTACTGTCCATACTGTCTTTACACACCATCCTATATAACTACTTTATATTCACACCATCCTATATAAATACTGTCCATACTGTCTATACACTCCATCCTATATAACTACTGTCTATACACACCATCCTATATAAATACTGTCTATAAACACCATCCTATATAACTACTGTCTATACACACCATACCATCCTATATAACTACTGTCTATACACACCATCCTTTGTAACTACTGTCCATAATTTCTATTCACACCATCCTATATAACTATTGTCTATAATGTCTATACACACCATCCTATATAACAACTGTCTATACACACCATACTATAAAACTACTGTCCATACTGTCTATACACACCATCCTATATAACTACTGTCCATACTGTCTATACACAACATCCTATATAACTACTGTCTATTCACACCATCCTATATAAATACTGTCCATAATGTCTATACACACCATCCTATACAATTACTGTCCATACTGTCTTTACACACCATCCTATATAACTACTGTATATACACACCATCCTATATAAATACTGTCCATACTGTCTATACACTCCATCCTATATAACTACTGTCTATACACACCATCCTATATAAATACTGTCTATAAACACCATCCTATATAACTACTGTCTATACACACCATACCATCCTATATAACTACTGTCTATACACACCATCCTATATAACTACTGTCTATACACACCATCCTATATAACTATTGTCCATAATGTCTATACACACCATCCTATATAACAACTGTCTATACACACCATCCTATATAAATACTGTCCATAATGTCTATACACACCATCCTATATAACTTCTGTCTATAATGTGTATACACACCATCCTATATAACTACTGTCTATACACACCATCCTATATAAATACTGTCCATAATGTATATACACACGATCCTATAAAACTACTGTCAATAATGTCTATACACACCATCCTATATAACTACTGTCTATACACACTATCATATATAACTACTGTCCATAATGTCTATACACACCATCCTATATAACTACAGTCTATACACACCATCCTATATAACTACTGTCCATAATGTCTATACACACCATCTTATATAACTACTGTCTATATACACTATCCTATATAACTACTGTGCATAATGTCTATACACACAATCCTATATAACTACTGTATATACACACCATCCTTTATAAATACTGTCCATAATGTCTATACACACCATCCTATATAACTACTGTCCATAATGTATATACACACGATCCTATAAAACTACTGTCCATAATACTATACACACCATCCTATATAAATACTGTCCATAATGTCTATACACACCATCCTATATGAATACTGTCTATACACACTATCCTATATAACTACTGTTGATAATGTATATACACACAATCCTATAAATCTACTGTCCATAATGTCTACACACCATCTTATATAACTACTGTCTATACACACTATCCTATATAACTACTGTCCATAATGGCTATACACACAATCCTATATAACTACTGTCTATACACACCATCCTATATAAATACTGTCCATAATGTCTATACACACCATCCTATATAACTACTGTCCATAATGTCTATACACACCATTCTATATAACTACTGTCTATACACACCATCCTATATAAATACTGTCCATAATGTCTATGCACACCATCTATATAACTACTGTCCATAATGTATATACACACGATCCTATAAAACTACTGTCCATAATACTATACACACGATCCTATAAAACTACTGTCCATAATGTCTATACACACCATCCTATATAAATACTGTCTATACACACTATACTATATAACTACTGTCGATAATGTATATACACACAATCCTGTAGAACTACTGTCCATAACGTCTACACACCATCCTATATAAATACTGTCCATAATGTATATACACACGATCCTATAAAACTACTGTACATAATGTCTATACACACCATCCTATATAACTACTGTCTATACACACTATCATATATAACTACTGTCCATAATGTCTATACACACCATCCTATATAACTACTGTCCATACTGTCTATACACACCATCTTATATAACTACTGTCTATACACACCATCCTATATAAATACTGTCCATAATGTCTATACACACCATCCTATATAACTACTGTCCATAATGTCTATACACAACATCCTATATAACTACTGTCTATACACACCATCCTATATAACTACTGTCCATAATGTATATACACACGATCCTGTAAAACTACTGTCCATAATGTCTATACACACCATCCTATTTAACTACTGTCTATACACACTATGATATATAACTACTGTCCACAATCTCTATACACACCATCCTATTTAACTACTGTCTATGCACACCATCCTATATAACTACTGTCCATACTGTCTATATACAACATCCTATATAAATACTGTCCATAATCTCTATACACACCATCCTATATAACTACTGTCTATACACACCATCCTATATAACTACTGTCTATACACACCATCCTATATAATTACTGTCCATAATGTCTATACACACAATCCTATATAACTACTGTCCATAATGTGTATACACACCATACTATAAAACTACTGTCCATACTGTCTATACACAACATCCTATATAACTACTGTCTATACACACTATCCTATATAACTACTGTCAATAATGTCTATACACACCATCCTATATAACTACTGTCCATACTGTCTATACACAACATCCTATATAACTACTGTCTATTCACATCCATCCTATATAAATACTGTCCATAATGTCTATACACACCATCCTATATAATTACTGTCCATACTGTCTTTACACACCATCCTATATAACTACTTTATATTCACACCATCCTATATAAATACTGTCCATACTGTCTATACACTCCATCCTATATAACTACTGTCTATACACACCATCCTATATAAATACTGTCTATAAACACCATCCTATATAACTACTGTCTATACACACCATACCATCCTATATAACTACTGTCTATACACACCATCCTTTGTAACTACTGTCCATAATTTCTATTCACACCATCCTATATAACTATTGTCCATAATGTCTATACACACCATCCTATATAACAACTGTCTATACACACCATCCTATATAAATACTGTCCATAATGTCTATACACACCATCCTATATAACTTCTGTCTATAATGTGTATACACACCATCCTATATAACTACTGTCTATACACACCATCCTATATAAATACTGTCCATAATGTATATACACACGATCCTATAAAACTACTGTCAATAATGTCTATACACACCATCCTATATAACTACTGTCTATACACACTATCATATATAACTACTGTCCATAATGTCTATACACACCATCCTATATAACGACAGTCTATACACACCATCCTATATAACTACTGTCCATACTGTCTATACACACCATCTTATATAACTACTGTCTATATACACTATCCTATATAACTACTGTGCATAATGTCTATACACACAATCCTATATAACTACTGTATATACACACCATCCTTTATAAATACTGTCCATAATGTCTATACACACCATCCTATATAACTACTGTCCATAATGTATATACACACGATCCTATAAAACTACTGTCCATAATACTATACACACCATCCTATATAAATACTGTCCATAATGTCTATACACACCATCCTATATAAATACTGTCTATAAACACCATCCTATATAACTACTGTCTATACACACCATCCTATATAACTACTGTCTATACACACCATCCTTTATAACTACTGTCCATAATTTCTATTCACACCATCCTATATAACTATTGTCCATAATGTCTATACACACCATCCTATTAAACAACTGTCTATACACACCATCCTATATAAATACTGTCCATAATGTCTATACACACCATCCTATATAACTACTGTCCATAATGTCTATACACACCATCCTATATAACTACTGTCTATACACACCATCCTATATAAATACTGTCCATAATGTCTATACACACCATCCTATATAACTACTGTCTATACACACTATCATATATAACTACTGTCCATAATGTCTATACACACCATCCTATATAACTACAGTCTATACACACCATCCTATATAACTACTGTCCATACTGTCTATACACACCATCTTATATAACTACTGTCTATACACACTATCCTATATAACTACTGTGCATAATGTCTATACACACAATCCTATATAACTACTGTCTATACACACCATCCTATATAAATACTGTCCATAATGTCTATACACACCATCCTATATAACTACTGTCCATAATGTATATACACACGATCCTATAAAACTACTGTCCATAATACTATACACACCATCCTATATAAATACTGTCCATAATGTCTATACACACCATCCTATATAAATACTGTCTATACACACTATCCACATAACTACTATAATGTATATACACACAATCCTATAAAACTACTGTCCATAATGTCTATATAACTACTGTCTATACACACTATCCTATATAACTACTGTCCATAATGTCTATACACACAATCATATAACTACTGTCTATATATATAAATACTGTCCATATACACACATCCTATAAAACTATATATAACTACTGTCCATAATGTCTATACACACCATCCTATATAAACTACTGTCTATACACACCATCCTATATAAATACTGTCCATAATGTATACACACCATCCTATATAACTACTGTCCATAATGTCTATACACACCATCCTATATAACTACTGTCTATACACACTATCATATATAACTACTGTCCATAATGTCTATACACACCATCCTATATAACTACTGTCTATACACACCATCCTATATAACTACTGTCCATAATGTCTATACACACCATCCTATATAACTACTGTCCATACTGTCTATACACACCATCTTATATAACTACTGTCTATACACACCATCCTATATAAATACTGTCCATAATGTCTATACAAACCATCCTATATAACTACTGTCTATACACACCATCCTATATAAATACTGTCCATAATGTCTATACACACCATCCTATATAACTACTGTCCATAATGTATATACACACGATCCTTTAAAACTACTGTCCATAATACTATACACACCATCCTATATAAATACTGTCCATAATGTATATGCACACCATCCTATATAACTACTGTCCATAATGTATATACACACGATCCTATAAAACTACTGTCCATAATACTATACACACGATCCTATAAAACTACTGTCCATAATGTCTATACACACCATCCTATATAAATACTGTCTATACACACTATACTATATAACTACTGTCGATAATGTATATACACACAATCCTGTAGAACTACTGTCCATAATGTCTACACACCATCCTATATAAATACTGTCCATAATGTATATACACACGATCCTATAAAACTACTGTCCATAATGTCTATACACACCATCCTATATAACTACTGTCTATACACACTATCATATATAACTACTGTCCATAATGTCTATACACACCATCCTAAATAACTACTGTTTATACACACCATCCTATATAACTACAGTCCATAATGTCTATACACACCATCCTATATAACTACTGTCCATACTGTCTATACACACCATCTTATATAACTACTGTCTATACACACCATCCTATATAAATACTGTCCATAATGTCTATACACACCATCCTATATAACTACTGTCCATAATGTCTATACACACCATCCTATATAACTACTGTCTATACACACGATCCTATATAACTACTGTCCATAATGTATATACACACGATCCTATAGAAACTACTGTCCATAATACTATACACACGATCCTATATAACTACTGTCCATAATGTCTATACACACCATCCTATATAACTACTGTCTATACACACTATCCTATATAACTACTGTCGATAATGTATATACACACGATCTTGTAAAACTACTGTCCATAATGTCTACACACACCATCCTATATAACTACTGTCTATACACACTATCATATATAACTACTGTCCATAATGTCTATACACACCATCCTATATAACTACTGTCTATACACACCATCCTAAATAACTACTGTCCATACTGTCTATACACACTATCCTATATAACTACTGTCGATAATGTATATACACACGATCCTGTAAAACTACTGTCCATAATGTCTATACACACCATCCTATATAACTACTGTCTATACACACTATCATATATAACTACTGTCCATACTGTCTATACACAACATCCTATATAAATACTGTCCATAATCTCTATACACACCATCCTATATAACTACTGTCTATACACACCATCCTATATAACTACTGTCTATACACACCATCCTATATAACTACTGTCCATAATGTCTATACACACAATCCTATATAACTACTGTCCATAATGTGTATACACACCATACTATAAAACTACTGTCCATACTGTCTATACACAACATCCTATATAACTACTGTCTATACACACTATCCTATATAACTACTGTCAATAATGTCTATACACACCATCCTATATAACTACTGTCCATACTGTCTATACACAACATCCTATATAACTACTGTATATTCACACCATCCTATATAAATACTGTCCATACTGTCTATACACTCCATCCTATATAACTACTGTCTATACACACCATCCTATATAAATACTGTCTATAAACACCATCCTATATAACTACTGTCTATACACACCATACCATCCTATATAACTACTGTCTATACACACCATCCTTTGTAACTACTGTCCATAATTTCTATTCACACCATCCTATATAACTATTGTCCATAATGTCTATACACACCATCCTACATAACAACTGTCTATACACACCATCCTATATAAATACTGTCCATAATGTCTATACACACCATCCTATATAACTTCTGTCTATAATGTGTATACACACCATCCTATATAACTACTGTCTATACACACCATCCTATATAAATACTGTCCATAATGTATATACACACGATCCTATAAAACTACTGTCAATAATGTCTATACACACCATCCTATATAACTACTGTCTATACACACTATCATATATAACTACTGTCCATAATGTCTATACACACCATCCTATATAACGACAGTCTATACACACCATCCTATATAACTACTGTCCATAATGTCTATACACACCATCTTATATAACTACTGTCTATATACACTATCCTATATAACTACTGTGCATAATGTCTATACACACAATCCTATATAACTACTGTATATACACACCATCCTTTATAAATACTGTCCATAATGTCTATACACACCATCCTATATAACTACTGTCCATAATGTATATACACACGATCCTATAAAACTACTGTCCATAATACTATACACACCATCCTATATAAATACTGTCCATAATGTCTATACACACCATCCTATATGAATACTGTCTATACACACTATCCTATATAACTACTGTTGATAATGTATATACACACAATCCTATAAATCTACTGTCCATAATGTCTACACACCATCTTATATAACTACTGTCTATACACACTATCCTATATAACTACTGTCCATAATGGCTATACACACAATCCTATATAACTACTGTCTATACACACCATCCTATATAAATACTGTCTATAATGTCTATACACACCATCCTATATAACTACTGTCCATAATGTCTATACACACCATCCTATATAACTACTGTCTATACACACCATCCTATATAACTACTGTCCATAATGTATATACACACGATCCTATAAAACTACTGTCCATAATACTATACACACGATCCTATAAAACTACTGTCCATAATGTCTATACACACCATCCTATATAAATACTGTCTATACACACTATACTATATAACTACTGTCGATAATGTATATACACACAATCCTGTAGAACTACTGTCCATAACGTCTACACACCATCCTCTATAAATACTGTCCATAATGTATATACACACGATCCTATAAAACTACTGTACATAATGTCTATACACACCATCCTATATAACTACTGTCTATACACACTATCATATATAACTACTGTCCATAATGTCTATACACACCATCCTATATAACTACTGTCCATACTGTCTATACACACCATCTTATATAACTACTGTCTATACACACCATCCTATATAAATACTGTCCATAATGTCTATACACACCATCCTATATAACTACTGTCCATAATGTCTATACACAACATCCTATATAACTACTGTCTATACACACCATCCTATATAACTACTGTCCATAATGTATATACACACGATCCTGTAAAACTACTGTCCATAATGTCTATACACACCATCCTATTTAACTACTGTCTATACACACTATGATATATAACTACTGTCCACAATCTCTATACACACCATCCTATTTAACTACTGTCTATGCACACCATCCTATATAACTACTGTCCATACTGTCTATATACAACATCCTATATAAATACTGTCCATAATCTCTATACACACCATCCTATATAACTACTGTCTATACACACCATCCTATATAACTACTGTCTCTACACACCATCCTATATAACTACTGTCCATAATGTCTATACACACAATCCTATATAACTACTGTCCATAATGTGTATACACACCATACTATAAAACTACTGTCCATACTGTCTATACACAACATCCTATATAACTACTGTCTATACACACTATCCTATATAACTACTGTCAATAATGTCTATACACACCATCCTATATAACTACTGTCCATACTGTCTATACACAACATCCTATATAACTACTGTCTATTCACATCCATCCTATATAAATACTGTCCATAATGTCTATACACACCATCCTATATAATTACTGTCCATACTGTCTTTACACACCATCCTATATAACTACTTTATATTCACACCATCCTATATAAATACTGTCCATACTGTCTATACACTCCATCCTATATAACTACTGTCTATACACACCATACCATCCTATATAACTACTGTCTATACACACCATCCTTTGTAACTACTGTCCATAATTTCTATTCACACCATCCTATATAACTATTGTCCATAATGTCTATACACACACCATCCTATATAACAACTGTCTATACACACCATCCTATATAAATACTGTCCATAATGTCTATACACACCATCCTATATAACTTCTGTCTATAATGTGTATACACACCATCCTATATAACTACTGTCTATACACACCATCCTATATAAATACTGTCCATAATGTATATACACACGATCCTATAAAACTACTGTCAATAATGTCTATACACACCATCCTATATAACTACTGTCTATACACACTATCATATATAACTACTGTCCATAATGTCTATACACACCATCCTATATAACGACAGTCTATACACACCATCCTATATAACTACTGTCCATACTGTCTATACACACCATCTTATATAACTACTGTCTATATACACTATCCTATATAACTACTGTATATACACACCATCCTTTATAAATACTGTCCATAATGTCTATACACACCATCCTATATAACTACTGTCCATAATGTATATACACACGATCCTATAAAACTACTGTCCATAATACTATACACACCATCCTATATAAATACTGTCCATAATGTCTATACACACCATCCTATATAAATACTGTCCATACACACTATCCTATATAACTACTGTCGATAATGTATATACACACAATCCTATAAAACTACTGTCCATAATGTCTACACACCATCTTATATAACTACTGTCTATACACACTATCCTATACAACTACTGGCCATAATGTCTATACACACAATCCTATATAACTACTGTCTATACACACCATCCTATATAAATACTGTCCATAATGTCTATACAAACCATCCTATATAACTACTGTCCATAATGTCTATACACACCATCCTATATAACTACTGTCTATACACACCATCCTATATAACTACTGTCCATAATGTATATACACACGATCCTATAAAACTACTGTCCATAATGTCTATACACACCATCCTATATAAATACTGTCTATACACACTATACTATATAACTACTGTCGATAATGTATATACAAACCATCCTATATAACTACTGTCCATACTGTCTATACACACTATCCTATATAACGACTGTCGATAATGTATATACACACGATCCTGTAAAACTACTGTCCATAATGTCTATACACACCATCCTATATAACTACTGTCTATACACACTATCATATATAACTACTGTCCATAATCTCTATACACACCATCCTATATAACTACTGTCTATGCACACCATCCTATATAACTACTGTCCATACTGTCTATACACACCATCTTATATAACTACTGTCTATACACACCATCCTATATAAATACTGTCCATAATGTCTATACACACCATCCTATATAACTACTGTCCATAATGTCTATACACAACATCCTATATAACTACTGTCTATACACACCATCCTATATAACTACTGTCCATAATGTATATACACACGATCCTGTAAAACTACTGTCCATAATGTCTATACACACCATCCTATTTAACTACTGTCTATACACACTATGATATATAACTACTGTCCATAATCTCTATACACACCATCCTATTTAACTACTGTCTATGCACACCATCCTATATAACTACTGTCCATACTGTCTATATACAACATCCTATATAAATACTGTCCATAATCTCTATACACACCATCCTATATAACTACTGTCTATACACACCATCCTATATAACTACTGTCTATACACACCATCCTATATAATTACTGTCCATAATGTCTATACACACAATCCTATATAACTACTGTCCATAATGTGTATACACACCATACTATAAAACTACTGTCCATACTGTCTATACACAACATCCTATATAACTACTGTCTATACACACTATCCTATATAACTACTGTCAATAATGTCTATACACACCATCCTATATAACTACTGTCCATACTGTCTATACACAACATCCTATATAACTACTGTCTATTCACATCCATCCTATATAAATACTGTCCATAATGTCTATACACACCATCCTATATAATTACTGTCCATACTGTCTTTACACACCATCCTATATAACTACTTTATATTCACACCATCCTATATAAATACTGTCCATACTGTCTATACACTCCATCCTATATAACTACTGTATTTACACACCATCCTATATAAATACTGTCTATAAACACCATCCTATATAACTACTGTCTATACACACCATACCATCCTATATAACTACTGTCTATACACACCATCCTTTGTAACTACTGTCCATAATTTCTATTCACACCATCCTATATAACTATTGTCCATAATGTCTATACACACCATTCTATATAACAACTGTCTATACACACCATCCTATATAAATACTGTCCATAATGTCTATACACACCATCCTATATAACTTCTGTCTATAATGTGTATACACACCATCCTATATAACTACTATCTATACACACCATCCTATATAAATACTGTCCATAATGTATATACACACGATCCTATAAAACTACTGTCAATAATGTCTATACACACCATCCTATATAACTACTGTCTATACACACTATCATATATAACTACTGTCCATAATGTCTATACACACCATCCTATATAACGACAGTCTATACACACCATCCTATATAACTACTGTCCATACTGTCTATACACACCATCTTATATAACTACTGTCTATATACACTATCCTATATAACTACTGTGCATAATGTCTATACACACAATCCTATATAACTACTGTATATACACACCATCCTTTATAAATACTGTCCATAATGTCTATACACACCATCCTATATAACTACTGTCCATAATGTATATACACACGATCCTATAAAACTACTGTCCATAATACTATACACACCATCCTATATAAATACTGTCCATAATGTCTATACACACCATCCTATATAAATACTGTCCATACACACTATCCTATATAACTACTGTCGATAATGTATATACACACAATCCTATAAAACTACTGTCCATAATGTCTACACACCATCTTATATAACTACTGTCTATACACACTATCCTATACAACTACTGGCCATAATGTCTATACACACAATCCTATATAACTACTGTCTATACACACCATCCTATATAAATACTGTCCATAATGTCTATACAAACCATCCTATATAACTACTGTCCATAATGTCTATACACACCATCCTATATAACGACTGTCTATACACACCATCCTATATAACTACTGTCCATAATGTATATACACACGATCCTATAAAACTACTGTCCATAATGTCTATACACACCATCCTATATAAATACTGTCTATACACACTATACTATATAACTACTGTCGATAATGTATATACACACCATCCTATATAACTACTGTCCATACTGTCTATACACACTATCCTATATAACTACTGTCGATAATGTATATACACACGATCCTGTAAAACTACTGTCCATAATGTCTATACACACCATCCTATATAACTACTGTCTATACACACTATCATATATAACTACTGTCCATAATCTCTATACACACCATCCTATATAACTACTGTCTATGCACACCATCCTATATAACTACTGTCCATACTGTCTATACACAACATCCCTTATAAATACTGTCCATAATCTCTATACACACCATCCTATATAACTACTGTCTATACACATCATCCTATATAACTACTGTCCATAATGTCTATACACACAATCCTATATAACTACTGTCCATAATGTGTATACACACCATACTATAAAACTACTGTCCATACTGTCTATACACAACATCCTATATAACTACTGTCTATACACACTATCCTATATAACTACTGTCCATAATGTCTATACACACAATCCTATATAACTACTGTCTATACACACCATCCTATATAACTACTGTCCATACTGTCTATACACAACATCCTATATAACTACTGTCTATTCACACCATCCTATATAAATACTGTCCATACTGTCTATACACTCCATCCTATATAACTACTGTCTATACACACCATCCTATATAAATACTGTCTATAAACACCATCCTATATAACTACTGTCTATACACACCATCCTATATAACAACTGTCTATACACAACATCCTATATAACTACAGTCCATAGTATCTATACACACCATCCTATATAACTACTGTCCATAATGTATATACACACGATCCTATAAAACTACTGTCCATAATACTATACTCACCATCTTATATAACTACTGTCTATACACACCATCCTATATAAATACTGTCCATAATGTCTATACACACCATCCTATATAACTACTGTCCATAATGTCAATACACACCATCCTATATAACTACTGTCTATACACACCATCCTATATATAACTACTGTCGATAATGTATATACACACGATCCTATAAAACTACTGTCCATAATGTCTACACACCATCTTATATAACTACTGTCTATACACACTATCCTACATAACTACTGTCCATAATGTATATACACACGATCCTATAAAACTACAGTCCATAATACTATACACACCATCCTATAAAACTCCTGTCCATAATTTCTATACACACCATCCTATATAAATACTGTCTATACACACTATCCTATATAACTACTGTCGATAATGTATATACACCCGATCCTATAAAACTACTGTCCATAATGTCTACACACCATCCTATATAAATACTGTCCATAATGTATATACACACGATCCTATAAAACTACTGTCCATAATGTCTATACACACCATCCTATATAACTACTGTCTATACACACTATCATATATAACTACTGTCCATAATCTCTATACACACCATCCTAAATAACAACTGTCTATAAACACCATCCTATATAACTACTGTCCATAATGTCTATACACACCATCCTATATAACTACTGTCCATACTGTCTATACACACCATCTTATATAACTACTGTCTATACACACCATCCTATATAAATACTGTCCATAATGTCTATACACACCATCCTGTATAACAACTGTCCATAATGTATATACACACGATCCTATTAAACTACTGTCCATAATACTATACACACGATCCTATAAAACTACAGTCCATAATGTCTATACACACCATCCTATATAAATACTGTCTATACACACTATCCTATATAACTACTGTCCATACTGTCTATACTCACCATCTTATATAACTACTGTCTATACACAACATCCTATATTAATACTGTCCATAATGTCTATACACACCATCCTATATAACTACTGTCCATAATGTCTATACACACCATCCTATATAACTACTGTCTATACACACCATCCTATATAACTACTGTCCAGAATGTATATACACACGATCCTATAAAACTACTGTCCATAATACTATACACACGATCCTATAAAACTACTGTCCATAATGTCTATACACACCATCCTATATAAATACTGTCTATACACACTATCCTATATAACTACTGTCGATAATGTGTATACACACGATCCTATAAAACTACTGTCCATAATGTCTACACACCATCCTATATAAATACTGTCCATAATGTATATACACACGATCCTATAAAACTACTGTCCATAATGTCTATACACACAATCCTATATAACTACTGTCTATACACACTATCATATATAACTACTGTCCATAATGTCTATACACACCATACTATATAACTACTGTCTATACACACCATCCTATATAACTACTGTCCATAATGTCTATACACACCATCCTATATAACTACTGTCCATACTGTCTATACACACCATCTTATATAACTACTGTCTATACACACCATCCTATATAAATACTGTCCATAATGTCTATACACACCATCCTATATAACAACTGTCCATAATGTATATACACACCATCCTATAAAACTACTGTCCATAATACTATACACACGATCCTATAAAACTACAGTCCATAATGTCTATACACACCATCCTATATAAATACTGTCTATACACACTATCCTATATAACTACTGTCCATACTGTCTATACTCACCATCTTATATAACTACTGTCTATACACACCATCCTATATTAATACTGTCCATAATGTCTATACACACCATCCTATATAACTACTGTCCAAAATTTCTATACACACTATCCTATATAACTACTGTCGATAATGTGTATACACACGATCCTATAAAACTACTGTCCATAATGTCTACACACCATCCTATATAAATACTGTCCATAATGTATATACACACAATCCTATAAAACTACTGTCCATAATGTCTATACACACAATCCTATATAACTACTGTCTATACACACTAGCATATATAACTACTGTCCATAATGTCTATACACACCATCCTATATAACTACTGTCTATACACACCATCCTATATAACTACTGTCCATAATGTCTATACACACCATCCTATATAACTACTGTCCATACTGTCTATACACACCATCTTATATAACTACTGTCGATAATGTATATACACACCATCCTATATAACTACTGTCCATAATGTATATACACCCGATCCTATAAAACTACTGTCGATAATGTATATACACACGATCCTATAAAACTACTGTCCATAATGTCTATACACACCATCCTATATAACTACTGTCTATACACACTATCATATATAACTACTGTCCATAATGTCTATACACACCATCCTATATAACTACTGTCTATACACACCATCCTATATAACTACTGTCCATAATGTCTATACACACCATCCTGTATAACTACTGTCCATACTGCCTATACACACCATCTTATATAACTACTGTCTATACACACCATCCTATATAAATACTGTCCATAATGTCTATACACACCATCCTATAATACCTGTCCATAATGTCTATACACACCATCCTATATAACTACTGTCTATACACACCATCCTATATAACTACTGTCCATAATGTATATACACACGATCCTATAAAACTACTGTCCATAATACTATACACACGATCCTATAAAACTACTGTCCATAATGTCTACACACACCATCCTATATAAATACTGTCGATAATGTATATACACACGATCCTATAAAACTACTGTCCATAATGTCTACACACCATCCTATATAAATACTGTCCATAATGTATATACACACCATCCTATATAACTACTGTCCATACTGTCTATACACACCATCTTATATAACTACTGTCTATACACACCATCCTATATAACTACTGTCCATAATGTCTATACACACCATCCTATATAACTACTGTCCATACTGTCTATACACACCATCTTATATAACTACTGTCTATACACACTATCCTATATAACTACTGTCCATAATGTATATACACACGATCCTATAAAACTACTGTCGATAATGTATATACACACGATCCTATAAAACTACTGTCCATAATGTCTACACACCATCCTATATAAATACTGTCCATAATGTATATACACACGATCCTATAAAACTACTGTCCATAATGTCTATACACACCATCCTATATAACTACTGTCTATACACACTATCATATATAACTACTGTCCATAATGTCTATACACACCATCCTATATAACTACTGTCTATACACACCATCCTATATAACTACTGTCCATAATGTATATACACACGATCCTATAAAACTACTGTCCATAATACTATACACACGATCCTATAAAACTACTGTCCATAATGTCTATACACACCATCCTATATAAATACTGTCTATACACACTATCCTATATAACTAATGTCGATAATGTATATACACACGATCCTATAAAACTACTGTCCATAATGTCTACACACCATCCTATATAAATACTGTCCATAATGTATATACACACGATCCTATAAAACTACTGTCCATAATGTCTATACACACCATTCTATATAACTACTGTCTATACACACTGTCATATATAACTACTGTCCATAATGTCTATACACACCATCCTATATAACTACTGTCTATACACACCATCCTATATAACTACTGTCTATAATGTCTATACACACCATCCTATATAACTACTGTCCATACTGTCTATACACACCATCTTACATAACTACTGTCTATACACACCATCCTATATAACTACTGTCCATAATGTATATACACACGATCCTATAAAACTACTGTCGATAATGTATATACACACGATCCTATAAATCTACTGTCCATAATGTCTACACACCATCCTATATAAATACTGTCCATAATGTATATACACACGATCCTATAAAACTACTGTCCATAATGTCTATACACACCATCCTATATAACTACTGTCTATACACACTATCATATATAACTACTGTCCATAATGTCTATACACAACATCCTATATAACTACTGTCTATACACACCATCCTATATAACTACTGTCCATAATGTCTATACACACCATCCTATATAACTACTGTCCATACTGTCTATACACACCATCTTATATAACTACTGTCTATACACACCATCCTATATAACTACAGTCCATAATGTATATACACACGATCCTATAAAACTACTGTCCATAATACTATACACACCATCCTATATAAATACTGTCCATAATGTCTATACACACCATCCTATGTAAATACTGTCTATACACACTATCCTATATAACTACTGTCGATAATGTATATACACACGATCCTATAAAACTACTGTCCATAATATCTACACACCATCTTATATAACTACTGTCTATACACACTATCCTATATAACTACTGCCCATAATGTCTATACACACAATCCTATATAACTACTGTCTATAATCACCATCTTATATAAATACTGTCCATAATGTCTATACACACCATCCTATATAACTACTGTCCATAATGTCTATACACACCATCCTATATAACTACTGTCTATACACACCATCCTATATAACTACTGTCCATACTGTCTATACACACTATCCTATATAACTACTGTCGATAATGTATATACACACGATCCTATAAAACTACTGTCCATAATACTATACAAACGATCCTATATAACTACTGTCCATAATGTCTATACACACCATCCTATATAACTACTGTCAATACACACTATCATATATAACTACTGTCCATAATGTCTATACACACCATCCTATATAACTACTGTCTATACACACCATCCTATATAACTACTGTCCATAATACTATACAAACGATCCTATATAACTACTGTCCATAATGTCTATACACACCATCCTATATAACTACTGTCAATACACACTATCATATATAACTACTGTCCATAATGTCTATACACACCATCCTATATAACTACTGTCTATACACACCATCCTATATAACTACTGTCCATACTGTCTATACACACTATCCTATATAACTACTGTCGATAATGTATATACACACGATCCTGTAAAACTACTGTCCATAATGTCTATACACACCATCCTATATAACTACTGTCTATACACACTATCATATATAACTACTGTCCATAATCTCTATACACACCATCCTATATAACTACTGTCTATGCACACCATCCTATATAACTAGTCCATACTGTCTATACACAACATCCTATATAAATACTGTCCATAATGTCTATACACACCATCCTATATAACTACTGTCTATACACACTATCATATATAACTACTGTCCATAATGTCTATACACACCATCCTATATAACTACTGTCTATACACACCATCCTATATAACTACTGTCCATAATGTCTATACACACCATC
This sequence comes from Brachymystax lenok tsinlingensis, assembly GCA_030435695.1. NCBI lineage: Eukaryota > Metazoa > Chordata > Actinopteri > Salmoniformes > Salmonidae > Brachymystax > Brachymystax lenok. Next base: position 40,219,697 of record CM059796.1, read on the forward strand.
CTATATAACTACCGTCCATACTGTCTATACACACCATCTTATATAAGTACTGTCTATACACACCATCCTATATAACTACTGTCCATAATGTATATACACACGATCCTATAAAACTACTGTCGATAATGTATATACACACGATCCTATAAAACTACTGTCCATAATGTCTACACACCATCCTATTAAAATACTGTCCATAATGTCTATACACACCATCCTATATAACTACTGTCTATACACACTATCATATATAACTACTGTCCATAATGTCTATACATACCATCCTAAATAACTACTGTCTATACACACCATCCTATATAACTACTGTCCGTAATGTCTATACACACCATCCTATATAACTACTGTCCATAATGTCTATACACACCATCCTATATAACTACTGTCTATACACACCATCCTATATAACTACTGTCCATAATGTCTATACACACAATCCTATATAACTACTGTCCATAATGTGTGTACACACCATACTATAAAACTACTGTCCATACTGTCTATACACAACATCCTATATAACTACTGTCTATACACAATATCCTATATAACTACTGTCCATAATGTCTATACACACAATCCTATATAACTACTGTCTATACACACCATCCTTTATAACTACTGTCCATACTGTCTATACACAACATCCTTTATAACTACTGTTTATTCACACCATCCTATATAAATACTGTCCATAATGTCTATACACACCATCCTATATAACTACTGTCTATACAAACGATACTATAAAACTACTGTCCATAATGTCTATACACACCATCCTATATAACTGCTGTCCATACTGTCTGTACACACCATCTTATATAACTACTGTCTACACACACCATCCTATATAAATACTGTCCATAATGTCTATACACACCATCCTATATAACTACTGTCCATAATGTCTATACACACCATCCTATATAACTACTGTCTATACACACCATCCTATATAACTACTGTCCATAATGTATATACACACGATCCTATAAAACTACTGTCCATAATACTATACACACGATCCTATAAAATTACTGTCATAATGTCTATACACACCATCCTATATAAGTACTGTCTATACACACTATCCTATATAACTACTGTCCATAATGTATATACACACGATCCTATAAAACTACTGTCCATAATGTCTACACACCATCCTATATAAATATTGTCCATAATGTATATACACACGATCCTATAAAACTACTGTCCATAATGTCTATACACACCATCCTATATAACTACTGTCTATACACACTATCATATATAACTACTGTCCATAATGTCTATACACACCATCCTATATAACTACTGTCCATACTGTCTATACACACCATCTTATATAAGTACTGTCTATACACACCATCCTATATAACTACTGTCCATAATGTATATACACACGATCCTATAAAACTACTGTCCACAATACTATACACACGATCCTATAAAACTACTGTCCATGATGTCTATACACACCATCCTATATAAATACTGTCTATACACACTATCCTATATAACTACTGTCGATAATGTATATACACACGATCCTATAAAACTACTGTCCATAATGTCTACACACCATCCTATATAAATACTGTCCATAATGTCTATACACACCATCCTATATAACTACTGTCTATACACACCATCCTATATAACTACTGTCCATAAAGTCTATACACATCATCCTAAAAAACTACTGTCTATACACACCATCCTATATAACTACTGTCCGTAATGTCTATACACACCATCCTATATAACTACTGTCCATACTGTCTATACACACCATCTTATATAACAACTGTCTATACACACCATCCTATATAAATACTGCCCATAATGTATATACACACGATCCTATAAAACTACTGTCCATAATACTATACAAACGATCCTATATAACTACTGTCCATAATGTCTATACACACCATCCTATATAACTACTGTCAATACACACTATCATATATAACTACTGTCCATAATGTCTATACACACCATCCTATATAACTACTGTCTATACACACCATCCTATATAACTACTGTCCATACTGTCTATACACACTATCCTATATAACTACTGTCGATAATGTATATACACACGATCCTGTAAAACTACTGTCCATAATGTCTATACACACCATCCTATATAACTACTGTCTATACACACTATCATATATAACTACTGTCCATAATCTCTATACACACCATCCTATATAACTACTGTCTATGCACACCATCCTATATAACTAGTCCATACTGTCTATACACAACATCCTATATAAATACTGTCCATAATGTCTATACACACCATCCTATATAACTACTGTCTATACACACTATCATATATAACTACTGTCCATAATGTCTATACACACCATCCTATATCACTACTGTCTATACACACCATCCTATATAACTACTGTCCATAATGTCTATACACACCATCCTATATAACTACCGTCCATACTGTCTATACACACCATCTTATATAAGTACTGTCTATACACACCATCCTATATAACTACTGTCCATAATGTATATACACACGATCCTATAAAACTACTGTCGATAATGTATATACACACGATCCTATAAAACTACTGTCCATAATGTCTACACACCATCCTATTAAAATACTGTCCATAATGTCTATACACACCATCCTATATAACTACTGTCTATACACACTATCATATATAACTACTGTCCATAATGTCTATACATACCATCCTAAATAACTACTGTCTATACACACCATCCTATATAACTACTGTCCATAATGTCTATACACACCATCCTATATAACTACTGTCCATAATGTCTATACACACCATCCTATATAACTACTGTCTATACACACCATCCTATATAACTACTGTCCATAATGTCTATACACACAATCCTATATAACTACTGTCCATAATGTGTGTACACACCATACTATAAAACTACTGTCCATACTGTCTATACACAACATCCTATATAACTACTGTCTATACACAATATCCTATATAACTACTGTCCATAATGTCTATACACACAATCCTATATAACTACTGTCTATACACACCATCCTTTATAACTACTGTCCATACTGTCTATACACAACATCCTTTATAACTACTGTTTATTCACACCATCCTATATAAATACTGTCCATAATGTCTATACACACCATCCTATATAACTACTGTCTATACAAACGATACTATAAAACTACTGTCCAAAAAGGCCAAACACACCATCCTATATAACGGCTGTCCATACTGTCTGTACACACCATCTTATATAACTACTGTCTACACACACCATCCTATATAAATACTGTCCATAATGTCTATACACACCATCCTATATAACTACTGTCCATAATGTCTATACACACCATCCTATATAACTACTGTCTATACACACCATCCTATATAACTACTGTCCATAATGTATATACACACGATCCTATAAAACTACTGTCCATAATACTATACACGATCCTATAAAATTACTGTCATAATGTCTATACACACCATCCTATATAAGTACTGTCTATACACACTATCCTATATAACTACTGTCCATAATGTATATACACACGATCCTATAAAACTACTGTCCATAATGTCTACACACCATCCTATATAAATATTGTCCATAATGTATATACACACGATCCTATAAAACTACTGTCCATAATGTCTATACACACCATCCTATATAACTACTGTCTATACACACTATCCTATATAACTACTGTCCATACTGTCTATACACACCATCTTATATAAGTACTGTCTATACACACCATCCTATATAACTACTGTCCATAATGTATATACACACGATCCTATAAAACTACTGTCGATAATGTATATACACACGATCCTATAAAACTACTGTCCATAATGTCTACACACCATCCTATATAAATACTGTCCATAATGTGTATACACACCATACTATATAACTACTGTCCATACTGTCTATACACAACATCCTATATAACTACTGTCTATACACAATATCCTATATAACTACTGTCCATAATGTCTATACACACAATCCTATATAACTACTGTCTATACACACCATCCTTTATAACTACTGTCCATACTGTCTATACACAACATCCTATATAACTACTGTTTATTCACACCATCCTATATAAATACTGTCCATACTGTCTATACACACCATCTTATATAAGTACTGTCTATACACACCATCCTATATAACTACTGTCCATAATGTATATACACACGATCTTGTAAAACTACTGTCCATAATGTCTATACACACCATCCTATATAACTACTGTCTATACACACCATCCTATATAAATACTGTCCATAATGTATATACACACCATCCTATATAACTACTGTCTATACACACCATCCTATATAACTACTCTCCATAATGTCTATACACACCATCCTATATATAACTACTGTCCATAATGTCTATACTCACTATCCTATATAACTACTGTCCATAATGTCTATACACACCATGCTATATAAATACTGTCCATAATGTCTATACACACCATCCTATATAACTACTGTCTATACACACCATCCTATAAAACTACTGACAATACACACAATCCTATATAACTAATGACTATCCATACCATCCTATATAACTACTGTCTATACACACTATCATATATAACTACTGTCCATAATGTCTATACACACCATCCTATATAACTACTGTCTATACACACTATCCTATATAACTACTGTCCATACTGTCTATACACACTATCCTATATAACTACTGTCGATAATGTATATACACGATCCTGTAAAACTACTGTCCATAATGTCTATACACACCATCCTATATAACTACTGTCTATACACACTATCATATATAACTACTGTCCATAATCTCTATACACACCATCCTATATAACTACTGTCTATGCACACCATCCTATATAACTACTGTCCATACTGTCTATACACAACATCCTATATAACTACTGTCTATTCACACCATCCTATATAAATACTGTCCATAATGTCTATACACACCATCCTATATAACTACTGTCCATAATGTCTATACACACCATCCTATATAACTACTGTCTATACACACCATCCTATATAATTACAGTCCATAATGTCTATACACACAATCCGATATAAATACTGTCCACAATGTTTATACACACCATCCTATATAAATACTGTCCATAATGTCTATACACACCATCTTGTATAACTACTGTCTATACACACCATCCTATATAAATACTGTCCATAAAGTCTATACACACCATCCTATATAACTACTGTCCATAATGTCTATACACACCATCCTATATAACTACTGTCCATAATGTCTATACACACCATCCTGTATAACTACTGTCTATACACACTATCCTACTATAACTACTGTCCATAATGTCTATACACACCTTCCTATATAACTACTGTCTATACACCCCATCCTATATAACTACTGTCCATAATGTCTATACACTCCATCCTATATAACTACTGTCCATACTGTCTATACACACCATCTTATATAACTACTGTCTATACACACTCTCCTATATAACTACTGTCTATAATGTCTATTTTTCACCGTCCTATATAACTACTGTCTATACACATGATCCTATAAAACTACTGTCCATACTGTCTATACACACCATCCTCTATAACTACTGTCTATACACACTATCCTATAAAACTACTGTCCATAATGTCTATACACACCATCCTATATAACTACTGTCTATACACACCATCCTATATAAATACTGTCCATAATGTCTATACACACCATCCTATATAACGACTGTCCATAATGTGTATACACACCATCCTATATAACTACAGTCCATAATGTCTATAAACACCATCATATATAATTACTGTCTACACACCATCCTATATAAATACTGTCCATAATGTATATACACACCATCCTATATAACTACTGTCTATACACACCATCCTATATAACTACTCTCCATAATGTCTATACACACCATCCTATATATAACTACTGTCCATAATGTCTATACTCACCATCCTATATAACTACTGTCCATAATGTCTATACACACCATGCTATATAAATACTGTCCATAATGTCTATACACACCATCCTATATAACTACTGTCTATACACACCATCCTATAAAACTACTGACAATACACACAATCCTATATAACTAATGACTATCCATACCATCCTATATAACTACTGTCTATACACACTATCATATATAACTACTGTCCATAATGTCTATACACACCATCCTATATAACTACTGTCCATACTGTCTATACACACTATCCTATATAACTACTGTCGATAATGTATATACAGATCCTGTAAAACTACTGTCCATAATGTCTATACACACCATCCTATATAACTACTGTCTATACACACTATCATATATAACTACTGTCCATAATCTCTATACACACCATCCTATATAACTACTGTCTATGCACACCATCCTATATAACTACTGTCCATACTGTCTATACACAACATCCTATATAAATACTGTCCATAATCTCTATACACACCATCCTATATAACTACTGTCTATACACACCATCCTCTATAACTACTGTCCATACTGTCTATACACAACATCCTATATAACTACTGTCTATTCACACCATCCTATATAAATACTGTCCATAATGTCTATACACACCATCCTATATAACTACTGTCCATAATGTCTATACACACCATCCTATATAACTACTGTCTATACACACCATCTTATATAAGTACTGTCTATACACACCATCCTATATAACTACTGTCCATAATGTATATACACACGATCCTATAAAACTACTGTCGATAATGTATATACACCCGATCCTATAAAACTACTGTCCATAATGTCTACACACCATCCTATATAAATACTGTCCATAATGTGTATACACACCATACTATATAACTACTGTCCATACTGTCTATACACAACATCCTATATAACTACTGTCTATACACAATATCCTATATAACTACTGTCCATAATGTCTATACACACAATCCTATATAACTACTGTCTATACACACCATCCTTTATAACTACTGTCCATACTGTCTATACACAACATCCTATATAACTACTGTTTATTCACACCATCCTATATAAATACTGTCCATACTGTCTATACACACCATCTTATATAAGTACTGTCTATACACACCATCCTATATAACTACTGTCCATAATGTATATACACACCATCTTGTAAAACTACTGTCCATAATGTCTATACACACCATCCTATATAACTACTGTCTATACACACCATCCTATATAAATACTGTCCATAATGTATATACACACCATCCTATATAACTACTGTCTATACACACCATCCTATATAACTACTCTCCATAATGTCTATACACACCATCCTATATATAACTACTGTCCATAATGTCTATACTCACTATCCTATATAACTACTGTCCATAATGTCTATACACACCATGCTATATAAATACTGTCCATAATGTCTATACACACCATCCTATATAACTACTGTCTATACACACCATCCTATAAAACTACTGACAATACACACAATCCTATATAACTAATGACTATCCATACCATCCTATATAACTACTGTCTATACACACTATCATATATAACTACTGTCCATAATGTCTATACACACCATCCTATATAACTACTGTCTATACACACTATCCTATATAACTACTGTCCATACTGTCTATACACACTATCCTATATAACTACTGTCGATAATGTATATACACACGATCCTGTAAAACTACTGTCCATAATGTCTATACACACCATCCTATATAACTACTGTCTATACACACTATCATATATAACTACTGTCCATAATCTCTATACACACCATCCTATATAACTACTGTCTATGCACACCATCCTATATAACTACTGTCCATACTGTCTATACACAACATCCTATATAACTACTGTCTATTCACACCATCCTATATAAATACTGTCCATAATGTCTATACACACCATCCTATATAACTACTGTCCATAATGTCTATACACACCATCCTATATAACTACTGTCTATACACACCATCCTATATAATTACAGTCCATAATGTCTATACACACAATCCGATATAAATACTGTCCACAATGTTTATACACACCATCCTATATAAATACTGTCCATAATGTCTATACACACCATCTTGTATAACTACTGTCTATACACACCATCCTATATAAATACTGTCCATAAAGTCTATACACACCATCCTATATAACTACTGTCCATAATGTCTATACACACCATCCTATATAACTACTGTCCATAATGTCTATACACACCATCCTGTATAACTACTGTCTATACACACTATCCTACTATAACTACTGTCCATAATGTCTATACACACCTTCCTATATAACTACTGTCTATACACCCCATCCTATATAACTACTGTCCATAATGTCTATACACTCCATCCTATATAACTACTGTCCATACTGTCTATACACACCATCTTATATAACTACTGTCTATACACACTCTCCTATATAACTACTGTCTATAATGTCTATTTTCACCGTCCTATATAACTACTGTCTATACACATGATCCTATAAAACTACTGTCCATACTGTCTATACACACCATCCTCTATAACTACTGTCTATACACACTATCCTATAAAACTACTGTCCATAATGTCTATACACACCATCCTATATAACTACTGTCTATACACACCATCCTATATAAATACTGTCCATAATGTCTATACACACCATCCTATATAACGACTGTCCATAATGTGTATACACACCATCCTATATAACTACAGTCCATAATGTCTATAAACACCATCATATATAATTACTGTCTACACACCATCCTATATAAATACTGTCCATAATGTATATACACACCATCCTATATAACTACTGTCTATACACACCATCCTATATAACTACTCTCCATAATGTCTATACACACCATCCTATATATAACTACTGTCCATAATGTCTATACTCACCATCCTATATAACTACTGTCCATAATGTCTATACACACCATGCTATATAAATACTGTCCATAATGTCTATACACACCATCCTATATAACTACTGTCTATACACACCATCCTATAAAACTACTGACAATACACACAATCCTATATAACTAATGACTATCCATACCATCCTATATAACTACTGTCTATACACACTATCATATATAACTACTGTCCATAATGTCTATACACACCATCCTATATAACTACTGTCCATACTGTCTATACACACTATCCTATATAACTACTGTCGATAATGTATATACACACGATCCTGTAAAACTACTGTCCATAATGTCTATACACACCATCCTATATAACTACTGTCTATACACACTATCATATATAACTACTGTCCATAATCTCTATACACACCATCCTATATAACTACTGTCTATGCACACCATCCTATATAACTACTGTCCATACTGTCTATACACAACATCCTATATAAATACTGTCCATAATCTCTATACACACCATCCTATATAACTACTGTCTATACACACCATCCTCTATAACTACTGTCCATACTGTCTATACACAACATCCTATATAACTACTGTCTATTCACACCATCCTATATAAATACTGTCCATAATGTCTATACACACCATCCTATATAACTACTGTCCATAATGTCTATACACACCATCCTATATAACTACTGTCTATACACACCATCCTATATAATTACAGTCCATAATGTCTATACACACAATCCGATATAAATACTGTCCACAATGTTTATACACACCATCCTATATAAATACTGTCCATAATGTCTATACACACCATCCTGTATAACTACTGTCTATACACACCATCCTATATAAATACTGTCCATAAAGTCTATACACACCATCCTATATAACTACTGTCCATAATGTCTATACACACCATCCTATATAACTACTGTCCATAATGTCTATACACACCATCCTGTATAACTACTGTCTATACACACTATCCTATTATAACTACTGTCCATAATGTCTATACACACCTTCCTATATAACTACTGTCTATACACCCCATCCTATATAACTACTGTCCATAATGTCTATACACTCCATCCTATATAACTACTGTCCATACTGTCTATACACACCATCTTATATAACTACTGTCTATACACACTCTCCTATATAACTACTGTCTATAATGTCTATTTTTCACCGTCCTATATAACTACTGTCTATACACATGATCCTATAAAACTACTGTCCATACTGTCTATACACACCATCCTCTATAACTACTGTCTATACACACTATCCTATAAAACTACTGTCCATAATGTCTATACACACCATCCTATATAACTACTGTCTATACACACCATCCTATATAAATACTGTCCATAATGTCTATACACACCATCCTATATAACGACTGTCCATAATGTGTATACACACCATCCTATATAACTACAGTCCATAATGTCTATAAACACCATCATATATAATTACTGTCTACACACCATCCTATATAAATACTGTCCATAATGTATATACACACCATCCTATATAACTACTGTCTATACACACCATCCTATATAACTACTCTCCATAATGTCTATACACACCATCCTATATATAACTACTGTCCATAATGTCTATACTCACCATCCTATATAACTACTGTCCATAATGTCTATACACACCATGCTATATAAATACTGTCCATAATGTCTATACACACCATCCTATATAACTACTGTCTATACACACCATCCTATAAAACTACTGACAATACACACAATCCTATATAACTAATGTCTATCCATACCATCCTATATAACTACTGTCTATACACACTATCATATATAACTACTGTCCATAATGTCTATACACACCATCCTATATAACTACTGTCTATACACACTATCCTATATAACTACTGTCCATACTGTCTATACACACTATCCTATATAACTACTGTCGATAATGTATATACACACGATCCTGTAAAACTACTGTCCATAATGTCTATACACACCATCCTATATAACTACTGTCTATACACACTATCATATATAACTACTGTCCATAATCTCTATACACACCATCCTATATAACTACTGTCTATGCACACCATCCTATATAACTACTGTCCATACTGTCTATACACAACATCCTATATAAATACTGTCCATAATCTCTATACACACCATCCTATATAACTACTGTCTATACACACCATCCTCTATAACTACTGTCCATACTGTCTATACACAACATCCTATATAACTACTGTCTATTCACACCATCCTATATAAATACTGTCCATAATGTCTATACACACCATCCTATATAACTACTGTCCATAATGTCTATACACACCATCCTATATAACTACTGTCTATACACACCATCCTATATAATTACAGTCCATAATGTCTATACACACAATCCGATATAAATACTGTCCACAATGTTTATACACACCATCCTATATAAATACTGTCCATAATGTCTATACACACCATCCTGTATAACTACTGTCTATACACACCATCCTATATAAATACTGTCCATAAAGTCTATACACACCATCCTATATAACTACTGTCCATAATGTCTATACACACCATCCTATATAACTACTGTCCATAATGTCTATACACACCATCCTGTATAACTACTGTCTATACACACTATCCTATTATAACTACTGTCCATAATGTCTATACACACCTTCCTATATAACTACTGTCTATACACCCCATCCTATATAACTACTGTCCATAATGTCTATACACTCCATCCTATATAACTACTGTCCATACTGTCTATACACACCATCTTATATAACTACTGTCTATACACACTCTCCTATATAACTACTGTCTATAATGTCTATTTTTCGTCCTATATAACTACTGTCTATACACATGATCCTATAAAACTACTGTCCATACTGTCTATACACACCATCCTCTATAACTACTGTCTATACACACTATCCTATAAAACTACTGTCCATAATGTCTATACACACCATCCTATATAACTACTGTCTATACACAACATCCTATATAAATACTGTCCATAATGTCTATACACACCATCCTATATAACGACTGTCCATAATGTGTATACACACCATCCTATATAACTACAGTCCATAATGTCTATAAACACCATCATATATAATTACTGTCTACACACCATCCTATATAAATACTGTCCATAATGTATATACACACCATCCTATATAACTACTGTCTATACACACCATCCTATATAACTACTCTCCATACTGTCTATACACACCATCCTATATATAACTACTGTCCATAATGTCTATACTCACCATCCTATATAACTACTGTCCATAATGTCTATACACACCATGCTATATAAATACTGTCCATAATGTCTATACACACCATCCTATATAACTACTGTCTATACACACCATCCTATAAAACTACTGACAATACACACAATCCTATATAACTAATGTCTATCCATACCATCCTATATAACTACTGTCTATACACACTATCATATATAACTACTGTCCATAATGTCTATACACACCATCCTATATAACTACTGTCTATACACACTATCCTATATAACTACTGTCCATACTGTCTATACACACTATCCTATATAACTACTGTCGATAATGTATATACACACGATCCTGTAAAACTACTGTCCATAATGTCTATACACACCATCCTATATAACTACTGTCTATACACACTATCATATATAACTACTGTCCATAATCTCTATACACACCATCCTATATAACTACTGTCTATGCACACCATCCTATATAACTACTGTCCATACTGTCTATACACAACATCCTATATAACTACTGTCTATTCACACCATCCTATATAAATACTGTCCATAATGTCTATACACACCATCCTATATAACTACTGTCCATAATGTCTATACACACCATCCTATATAACTACTGTCTATACACACCATCCTATATAATTACAGTCCATAATGTCTATACACACAATCCGATATAAATACTGTCCACAATGTTTATACACACCATCCTATATAAATACTGTCCATAATGTCTATACACACCATCCTGTATAACTACTGTCTATACACACCATCCTATATAAATACTGTCCATAAAGTCTATACACACCATCCTATATAACTACTGTCCATAATGTCTATACACACCATCCTATATAACTACTGTCCATAATGTCTATACACACCATCCTGTATAACTACTGTCTATACACACTATCCTATTATAACTACTGTCCATAATGTCTATACACACCTTCCTATATAACTACTGTCTATACACCCCATCCTATATAACTACTGTCCATAATGTCTATACACTCCATCCTATATAACTACTGTCCATACTGTCTATACACACCATCTTATATAACTACTGTCTATACACACTCTCCTATATAACTATTGTCTATAATGTCTATTTTTCACCGTCCTATATAACTACTGTCTATACACATGATCCTATAAAACTACTGTCCATACTGTCTATACACACCATCCTCTATAACTACTGTCTATACACACTATCCTATAAAACTACTGTCCATAATGTCTATACACACCATCCTATATAACTAATGTCTATACACACCATCCTATATAAATACTGTCCATAATGTCTATACACACCATCCTATATAACTACTGTCCATAATGTGTATACACACCATCCTATATAACTACAGTCCATAATGTCTATAAACACCATCATATATAATTACTGTCTACACACCATCCTATATAAATACTGTCCATAATGTATATACACACCATCCTAAATAACTACTCTCCATAATGTCTATACACACCATCCTATATATAACTACTGTCCATAATGTCTATACTCACCATCCTGTATAACTACTGTCCATAATGTCTATACACACAATGCTATATAAATACTGTCCATAATGTCTATACACACCATCCTATATAACTACTGTCTATACACACCATCCTATAAAACTACTGACAATACACACAATCCTATATAACTAATGTCTATCCATACCATCCTATATAACTACTGTCTATACACACTATCATATATAACTACTGTCCATAATGTCTATACACACCATCCTATATAACTACTGTCTATACACACTATCCTATATAACTACTGTCCATACTGTCTATACACACTATCCTATATAACTACTGTCGATAATGTATATACACACGATCCTGTAAAACTACTGTCCATAATGTCTATACACACCATCCTATATAACTACTGTCTATACACACTATCATATATAACTACTGTCCATAATCTCTATACACACCATCCTATATAACTACTGTCTATGCACACCATCCTATATAACTACTGTCCATACTGTCTATACACAACATCCTATATAAATACTGTCCATAATCTCTATACACACCATCCTATATAACTACTGTCTATACACACCATCCTATATAACTACTGTCCATACTGTCGATACACAACATCCTATATAACTACTGTCTAAAATGTCTATACACACCATCCTATATTAATACTGTCCATAATGTCTATACACACCATCCTATATAACTACTGTCCATAATGTCTATACACACCATCCTATATAACTACTGTCTATACACACCATCCTATATAATTACAGTCCATAATGTCTATACACACCATCCTATATAACTACTGTCCACAATGTCTATACACACCATCCTATATAAATACTGTCCATAATGTCTATACACACCATCCTATATAACTACTGTCTATACACACCATCCTATATAACTACTGTCCATAATGTCTATACACACCATCCCATATAACTACTGTCTATACACACCATCCTATATAACTACTGTCCATAAAGTCTATACACACCATCCTATATAACTACTGTCCATACTGTCTATACACACATCCTATATAACTACTGTCCATAATGTCTATACACACCATCCTATATAACTACTGTCTATACACACCATCCTATATATAACTACTGTCTATACACACCATCCTATATAACTACTGTCTATACTACTGTCTATACACACCATCCTATATAACTACTGTCCATAATGTCTATACACTCCATCCTATATAACTACTGTCCATACTGTCTATACACACCATCTTATATAACTACTGTCTATACACACTCTCCTATATAACTACTGTCTATAATGTCTATACACACCATCCTATATAACTACTGTCTATACACACCATCCTATATAACTACTGTCCATACTGTCTATACACACCATCCTCTATAACTACTGTCTATACACACCATCCTATAAAACTACTGTCCATAATGTCTATACACACCATCCTATATAACTACTGTCTATACACACCATCCTATATAAATACTGTCCATAATGTCTATACACACCATCCTATATAACGACTGTCCATAATGTGTATACACACCATCCTATATAACTACAGTCCATAATGTCTATAAACACCATCATATATAATTACTGTCTACACACCATCCTATATAAATACTGTCCATAATGTCTATACACACCATCCTATATAACTACTGTCTATACACACCATCCTATATAACTACTCTCCATAATGTCTATACACACCATCCTATATATAACTACTGTCCATAATGTCTATACACACCATCCTATATAAATACTGTCCATAATGTCTATACACACCATCCTATATAACTACTGTCTATACACACCATCCTATAAAACTACTGACAATACACACAATCCTATATAACTAATGTCTATCCATACCATCCTATATAACTACTGTCTATACACACCATCCTATATAACTACTGTCCATAATGTCTATACACACCATCCTATATAACTACTGTCTATACACACCATCCTATATAACTACTGTCTATAATGTCTATACACACCATCCTATATAACTACTGTCTATACACACCATCCTATATAAATACTGTCCATAATGTCTATACACACCATCCTATATAACTACTGTCTATACTGTCTATACACACAATCCTATATAACTACTGTCCATAATGTCTATACACACCATCCTATATAACTACTGTCTAAGCTGTCTATACACACCATCCTATATAACTACTGTCCATACTGTCTATACACACCATCCTATATAAATACTGTCCATACTGTATATACACACCATCCTATATAACTACTGTCCATACTGTCTATACACACCATCCTATATAACTACTGTCTATACACACCATCCTATATAACTACTGTCTATTCACACCATCCTATATATCTACTGTCCATACTGTCTTTACACACTATAATATATAACTACTGTATATACACACCATCCTATATAACTACTGTCTATACACACCATCCTATATAACTACTGTCCATACTGTCTATACACACCATCCTATATAACTACTGTCTATACACACCATCCTATATAACTACTGTCCATACTGTCTATACACTCCATCATATATAACTACTGTCTATACACACCATCCTATATAACTACTGTCTATAAACACACCATCCTATATAACTACTGTCTATACACTCCATCCTATATAACTACTGTCCATACTGTCTATACACAACATCCTATATAAATACTGTCCATAATCTCTATACACACCATCCTATATAACTACTGTCTATACACACCATCCTATATAAATACTGTCCATAATGTCTATACACACCATCCTATATAACTACTGTCTATACACACCATCCTATATAAATACTGTCCATAATGTCTATACACACCATCCTATATAACTACTGTCCATAATGTCTATACACACCATCCTATATAACTACTGTCCATAATGTCTATACACACCATCCTATATAACTACTGTCCACACTGTCTATACACACCATCCTATATAACTACTGTCCATAATGTCTATACACACCATCCTATAACTACTGTCCATAATGTCTATACACACCATCCTATATAACTACTGTCCATATGTCTATACACACCATCCTATATAAATACTGTCCATAATGTCTATACACACCATCCTATATAACTACTGTCTATAATGTCTATACACACCATCCTATATAACTACTGTCCATAATGTCTATACACAACATCCTATATAAATACTGTCCATAATCTCTATACACACCATCCTATATAACTACTGTCTATACACACCATCCTATATAACTACTGTCCATACTGTCTATACACACCATCCTATATAACTACTGTCTATACACACCATCCTATATAACTACTGTCCATAATGTCTATACACTCCATCCTATATAACTACTGTCCATACTGTCTATACACAACATCCTATATAAATACTGTCCATAATCTCTATACACACCATCCTATATAACTACTGTCTATACACACCATCCTATATAACTACTGTCCATAATGTCTATACACACCATCCTATATAACTACTGTCCATAATGTCTATACACACCATCCTATATAACTACTGTCCATAATGTCACACCATCCTATATAACTACTGTCTATACACACCATCCTATATAAATACTGTCCATAATGTCTATACACACCATCCCATATAACTACTGTCCATAATGTCTATACACACCATCCTATATAACTACTGTCCATAATGTCTATACACACCATCCTATATAAATACTGTCCATATTGTCTATACACACCATCCTATATAACTACTGTCTATACACACCATCCTATATAACTACTGTCCATAAAGTCTATACACACCATCCTATATAAATACTGTCCATAATGTCTATACACACCATCCTATATAACTACTGTCCATAATGTCTATACACACCATCCTATATAAATACTGTCCATAATGTCTATACACACCATCCTATATAACTACTGTCTATACACACCATCCTATATAACTACTGTCCATAATGTCTATACACACCATCCTATATAACTACTGTCCATTTTGTCTATACACACCATCCTATATAAATACTGTCCATAATGTCTATACACACCATCCTATATAAATACTGTCCATAATGTCTATACACACCATCCTATATAACTATTGTCCATTATGTCTATACACACCATCCTATATAAATACTGTCCATAATGTCTATACATACCATCCTATATAACTACTGTCTATACTGTCTATAC
This sequence comes from Brachymystax lenok tsinlingensis, assembly GCA_030435695.1. Classification (NCBI taxonomy): domain Eukaryota; kingdom Metazoa; phylum Chordata; class Actinopteri; order Salmoniformes; family Salmonidae; genus Brachymystax; species Brachymystax lenok. The sequence goes on from CM059796.1 coordinate 40,237,955, forward strand.
ACACCATCCTATATAACTACTGTCCATAATGTCTATACACACCATCCTATATAACTACTGTCCATAATGTCTATACACACTATCCTATATAACTACTGTCCATAATGTCTATACACCATCCTATATAACTACTGTCTATACACACCATCCTATATAACTACTGTCTATACACACCATCCTATATAAATACTGTCCATAATGTCTATACACACCATCCTATATAACTACTGTCTATACTGTCTATACACACCATCCTATATAACTACTGTCCATAATGTCTATACACACCATCCTATATAACTACTGTCCATAATGTCTATACACACCATCCTATATAACTACTGTCTATACACACCATCCTATATAATTACTGTCCATACTGTCTATACACAGCATCCTATATAACTACTGTCTATACACACCATCAATATAACTACTGTCTATACACACCATCCTATATAAATACTGTCTATACTGTCTATACACACCATCCTATATAACTACTGTCCATACTGTCTATACACACCATCCTATATAACTACTGTCCATAATCTCTATACACACCATCCTATATATCTACTGTCTATAATGTCTATACACACCATCCTATATAACTACTGTCTATACTGTTTATACACACCATCCTATATAACTACTGTCTATACACACCATCCTATATAAATACTGTCCATAATGTCTATACACACCATCCTATATAACTACTGTCCATAATGTCTATACACACCATCCTATATAAATACTGTCCATAATGTTTATACACACCATCCTATATAAATACTGTCCATAATGTCTATACACACCATCCTATATAATTACTGTCCATACTGTCTATACACACTATCCTATATAACTACTGTCCATAATGTCTATACACACCATCCTATATAACTACTGTCTATACACACTATCCTATAAAACTACTGTCCATACTGTCTATACACACCATCCTATATAACTACTGTCTATACACACCATCCTATTTAACTACTGTCCATAATGTCTATACACACCATCCTATATAACTACTGTCCATACTGTCTATACACACCATCCTATATAACTACTGTCCATAATGTCTATATACACACCATCCTATATAACTACTGTCCATAATGTCTATACACACCATCCTATATAAATACTGTCCACAATGTTTATACACACCATCCTATATAAATACTGTCCATAATGTCTATACACACCATCCTATATAACTACTGTCTATACACACCATCCTATATAAATACTGTCCATAATGTCTATACACACCATCCTATATAACTACTGTCCATAATGTCTATACACACCATCCTATATAACTACTGTCCATAATGTCTATACACACCATCCTATATAACTACTGTCCATAATGTCTATACACACCATCCTATATAACTACTGTCCATAATGTCTATACACACCATCCTATATAACTACTGTCTATACACACCATCCTATATAACTACTGTCCATACTGTCTATACACACCATCCTATATAACTACTGTCTATACACACTATCCTATAAAACTACTGTCCATAATGTCTATACACACCATCCTATATAACTACTGTCTATACACACCATCCTATATAACTACTGTCAATAATGTCTATACACACCATCCTATATAACTACTGTCTATACACACCATCCTATATAACTACTGTCCATAATGTCTATACACACCATCCTATATAACTACTGTCCATAATGTCTATACACACCATCCTGTATAACTACTGTCCATAATGTCTATACACACCATCCTATATAACTACTGTCTATACACACCATCCTATATAAATACTGTCCATAATGTCTATACACACCATCCCATATAACTACTGTCCATAATGTCTATACACACCATCCTATATAACTACTGTCCATAATGTCTATACACACCATCCTATATAAATACTGTCCATAATGTCTATACACACCATCCTATATAACTACTGTCTATACACACCATCCTATATAAATACTGTCCATAAAGTCTATACACACCATCCTATATAAATACTGTCCATAATGTCTATACACACCATCCTATATAACTACTGTCCATAATGTCTATACACACCATCCTATATAACTACTGTCCATAATGTTTATACACACCATCCTATATTTCTACTGTCTATACACACCATCCTATATAACTACTGTCCATAATGTCTATACACACCATCCTATATAACTACAGTCCATTTTGTCTATACACACCATCCTATATAAATACTGTCCATAATGTCTATCCATACCATCCTATATAACTACAGTCTATACTCTCTATACACACAATCCTATATAACTAATGTCCATAATGTCTATACACACCATCCTATATAAATACTGTCTAAGCTGTTTATACACACAATCCTATATAACTACTGTCGATACTGTCTATACACACCATCTTATATAAATACTGTCTATACTGTATACACACACAATCCTATATAACTACTGTCGATACTGTCTATACACACCATCCTATATAACTACTTTCTATACACACCATCCTATATAACTACTGTCTATAAACACCATCCTATATATCTACTGTCTATAATGTCTATACACAGCATCCTGTATAACTACTGTCTATATAAACCATCCTATATATCTACTGTCTATACACCCCATCCTATATAACTACTGTCTATACATTCTATACACACCATCCATATAACTACTGGTCTATATACACACCATCCTATATAAATACTGTCCATAATGTCTATACACACCATCCTTTATAACTACTTTCTATACACACCATCCTATATAAATACTGTCCATAATGTCTATACATACCATCCTATATAACTACTGTCCATACTGTCTATTCACACCATCCTATATAACTACTGTCCATACTGTCTATACACACCATCCAGTATAAACACAGTCCATAATGTCTATACACACAATCCGATATAAATACTGTCCACAATGTTTATACACACCGTCCTATATAAATACTGTCCATAATGTCTATACACACCATGCTATATAAATACTGTCCAAAATGTCTATACACACAATCCTATATAACTACTGTCTATACACACCATCCTATATAAATACTGTCCATGTGGTCTATACACACCATCCTATATATAACTACTCTCCATAATGTCAATACACACCATCCTATATAACTACTGTCCATAATGTCTATACACACCATCCTATATAACTATTGTCCTTAATGTCTATCCACACCATCCTATATAAATACTGTCCATAATGACTATACACAAAATCCTATATAACTACTGTCTATACACACCATCCTATATAAATACTGTCCATAATGTCTATACACACCATCCTATATAACTACTGTCCATAATGTCTATACACACCATCCTGTATAACTACTGTCTATACACACCATCCTATATAACTACTGTCCATAATGTATATACACACATCCTATAAAACTACTGTCCATAATACTATACACACGATCCTATAAAACTACTGTCCATAATGTCTATACACACCATCCTATATAACTACTGTCCATACTGTCTATTCACACCATCCTATATAACTACTGTCCATACTGTCTATACACACCATCCAGTGTAAACACAGTCCATAATGTCTATACACACAATCCGATATAAATACTGTCCACAATGTTTATACACACCATCCTATATAAATACTGTCCATAATGTCTATACACACCATGCTATATAAATACTGTCCAAAATGTCTATACACACAATCCTATATAACTACTGTCTATACACACCGTCCTATATAATTACAGTCCATAATGTCTATACACACAATCCGATATAAATACTGTCCACAATGTTCATACACACCATCCTATATAACTACTGTCCATAATGTCTATACACACCATCCTATATAACTACTGTCTATACACACCATCCTATATAATTACAGTCCATAATGTCTATACACACAATCCGATATAAATACTGTCCACAATGTTTATACACACCATCCTATATATACTGTCCATAATGTCTATACACACCATCCTATATAACTACTGTCTATACACACCATCCTATATAAATACTGTCCATAAAGTCTATACACACCATCCTATATAACTACTGTCCATAATGTCTATACACACCATCCTATATAACTACTGTCCATAATGTCTATACACACCATCCTGTATAACTACTGTCTATACACACTATACTATATAACTACTGTCCATAATGTCTATACACACCTTCCTATATAACTACTGTCTATACACACCATCCTATATAACTACTGTCCATAATGTCTATACACTCCATCCTATATAACTACTTTCCATACTGTCTATACACACCATCTTATATAACTACTGTCTATACACACTCTCCTATATAACTACTGTCTATAATGTCTATTTTTCACCGTCCTATATAACTACTGTCTATACACACGATCCTATAAAACTACTGTCCATACTGTCTATACACACCATCCTCTATAACTACTGTCTATACACACTATCCTATAAAACTACTGTCCATAATGTCTATACACACCATCCTATATAACTACTGTCTATACACACCATCCTATATAAATACTGTTCATAATGTCTATACACACCATCCTATATAACGACTGTCCATAATGTGTATACACACCATCCTATATAACTACAGTACATAATGTCTATAAACACCATCATATATAACTACTGTCTACACACCATCCTATATAAATACTGTCCATAATGTATATACACAACATCCTATATAACTACTGTCTATACACACCATCCTATATAACTACTCTCCATAATGTCTATACACACCTTCCTATATATAACTACTGTCCATAATGTCTATACGCACCATCCTATATAACTACTGTCCATAATGTCTATACACACCATGCTATATAACTACTGTCTATACAAACCATCCTATATAAACACTGTCTATAAACACCATCCTATATAACTACTGTCTATACACACCATCCTATATAACTACTGTCCATACTGTCTATACACAACATCCTATATAAATACTGTCCATAATCTCTATACACACCATCCTATATAACTACTGTCTATACACACCATCCTATATAACTACTGTCCATACTGTCTATACACAACATCCTATATAACTACTGTCTATTCACACCATCCTATATAAATACTGTCCATAATGTCTATACACACCATCCTATATAACTACTGTCCATAATGTCTATACACACCATCCTATATAACTACTGTCTATACACACCATCCTATATAATTACAGTCCATAATGTCTATACACACAATCCGATATAAATACTGTCCACAATGTTTATACACACCATCCTATATAAATACTGTCCATAATGTCTATACACACCATCCTGTATAACTACTGTCTATACACACCATCCTATATAAATACTGTCCATAAAGTCTATACACACCATCCTATATAACTACTGTCCATAATGTCTATACACACCATCCTATATAACTACTGTCCATAATGTCTATACACACCATCCTGTATAACTACTGTCTATACACACTATCCTATTATAACTACTGTCCATAATGTCTATACACACCTTCCTATATAACTACTGTCTATACACCCCATCCTATATAACTACTGTCCATAATGTCTATACACTCCATCCTATATAACTACTGTCCATACTGTCTATACACACCATCTTATATAACTACTGTCTATACACACTCTCCTATATCACTACTGTCTATAATGTCTATTTTTCACCGTCCTATATAACTACTGTCTATACACATGATCCTATAAAACTACTGTCCATACTGTCTATACACACCATCCTCTATAACTACTGTCTATACACACTATCCTATAAAACTACTGTCCATAATGTCTATACACACCATCCTATATAACTACTGTCTATACACAATATCCTATATAAATACTGTCCATAATGTCTATACACACCATCCTATGTAACGACTGTCCATAATGTGTATACACACCATCCTATATAACTACAGTCCATAATGTCTATAAACACCATCCTATATAACTACTGTCTACACACCATCCTATATAAATACTGTCCATAATGTATATACACACCATCCTATATAACTACTGTCTATACACACCATCCTATATAACTACTCTCCATAATGTCTATACACACCATCCTATATATAACTACTGTCCATAATGTCTATACTCACCATCCTATATAACTACTGTCCATAATGTCTATACACACCATGCTATATAAATACTGTCCATAATGTCTATACACACCATCCTATATAACTACTATCTATACACACCATCCTATAAAACTACTGACAATACACACAATCCTATATAACTAATGTCTATCCATACCATCCTATATAACTACTGTCTACACACCATTCTATATAACTACTGTCTATAATATCTATACACACCATCCTATATTTCTACTGTCTATACACACCATCCTATATAACTTCTGTCTATAATGTCTATACACACCATCCTTTATAACTACTGCCTATACACACCATCCTATATAAATACTGTCCATAATGTCTATCCATACCATCCTATATAACTACAGTCTATACTCTCTATACACACAATCCTATATAACTAATGTCCATAATGTCTATACACACCATCCTATATAAATACTGTCTAAGCTGTTTATACACACCATCCTACTTAACTACTGTCTATACACACCATCTTATATAAATACTGTCTATACTGTATACACACACAATCCTATATAACTACTGTCGATACTGTCTATACACACCATCCTATATAACTACTTTCTATACACACCATCCTATATAACTACTGTCTATAAACACCATCCTATATATCTACTGTCTATAATGTCTATACACAGCATCCTGTATAACTACTGTCTATATAAACCATCCTATATATCTACTGTCTATACACCCCATCCTATATAACTACTGTCTATACATTCTATACACACCATCCGATATAACTACTGTCTATACACACCATCCTATATAAATACTGTCCATAATGTCTATACACACCATCCTTTATAACTACTTTCTATACACACCATCCTATATAAATACTGTCCATAATGTCTATACATACCATCCTATATAACTACTGTCCATACTGTCTATTCACACCATCCTATATAACTACTGTCCATACTGTCTATACACACCATCCAGTATAAACACAGTCCATAATGTCTATACACACAATCCGATATAAATACTGTCCACAATGTTTATACACACCGTCCTATATAAATACTGTCCATAATGTCTATACACACCATGCTATATAAATACTGTCCAAAATGTCTATACACACAATCCTATATAACTACTGTCTATACACACCATCCTATATAAATACTGTCCATGTGGTCTATACACACGATCCTATATAACTACTCTCCATAATGTCAATACACACCATCCTATATAACTACTGTCCATAATGTCTATACACACCATCCTATATAACTATTGTCCTTAATGTCTATCCACACCATCCTATATAAATACTGTCCATAATGACTATACACAAAATCCTATATAACTACTGTCTATACACACCATCCTATATAAATACTGTCCATAATGTCTATACACACCATCCTATATAACTACTGTCCATAATGTCTATACACACCATCCTGTATAACTACTGTCTATACACACCATCCTATATAACTACTGTCCATAATGTATATACACACGATCCTATAAAACTACTGTCCATAATACTATACACACGATCCTATAAAACTACTGTCCATAATGTCTATACACACCATCCTATATAACTACTGTCCATACTGTCTATTCACACCATCCTATATAACTACTGTCCATACTGTCTATACACACCATCCAGTGTAAACACAGTCCATAATGTCTATACACACAATCCGATATAAATACTGTCCACAATGTTTATACACACCATCCTATATAAATACTGTCCATAATGTCTATACACACCATGCTATATAAATACTGTCCAAAATGTCTATACACACAATCCTATATAACTACTGTCTATACACACCGTCCTATATAATTACAGTCCATAATGTCTATACACACAATCCGATATAAATACTGTCCACAATGTTCATACACACCATCCTATATAACTACTGTCCATAATGTCTATACACACCATCCTATATAACTACTGTCTATACACACCATCCTATATAATTACAGTCCATAATGTCTATACACACAATCCGATATAAATACTGTCCACAATGTTTATACACACCATCCTATATATATACTGTCCATAATGTCTATACACACCATCCTATATAACTACTGTCTATACACACCATCCTATATAAATACTGTCCATAAAGTCTATACACACCATCCTATATAACTACTGTCCATAATGTCTATACACACCATCCTATATAACTACTGTCCATAATGTCTATACACACCATCCTGTATAACTACTGTCTATACACACTATACTATATAACTACTGTCCATAATGTCTATACACACCTTCCTATATAACTACTGTCTATACACACCATCCTATATAACTACTGTCCATAATGTCTATACACTCCATCCTATATAACTACTTTCCATACTGTCTATACACACCATCTTATATAACTACTGTCTATACACACTCTCCTATATAACTACTGTCTATAATGTCTATTTTTCACCGTCCTATATAACTACTGTCTATACACACGATCCTATAAAACTACTGTCCATACTGTCTATACACACCATCCTCTATAACTACTGTCTATACACACTATCCTATAAAACTACTGTCCATAATGTCTATACACACCATCCTATATAACTACTGTCTATACACACCATCCTATATAAATACTGTTCATAATGTCTATACACACCATCCTATATAACGACTGTCCATAATGTGTATACACACCATCCTATATAACTACAGTACATAATGTCTATAAACACCATCATATATAACTACTGTCTACACACCATCCTATATAAATACTGTCCATAATGTATATACACACCATCCTATATAACTACTGTCTATACACACCATCCTATATAACTACTCTCCATAATGTCTATACACACCTTCCTATATATAACTACTGTCCATAATGTCTATACGCACCATCCTATATAACTACTGTCCATAATGTCTATACACACCATGCTATATAAATACTGTCCATAATGTCTATACACACCATCCTATATAACTACTGTCTATACACACCATCCTATAAAACTACTGACAATACACACAATCCTATGTAACTAATGTCTATCCATACCATCCTATATAACTACTGTCTACACACCATCCTATATAACTACTGTCTATAATGTCTATACACACCATCCTATATTTCTACTGTCTATACACACCATCCTATATAACTTCTGTCTATAATGTCTATACACACCATCCTTTATAACTACTGTCTATACACACCATCCTATATAAATACTGTCCATAATGTCTATCCATACCATCCTATATAACTACAGTCTATACTGTCTATACACACAATCCTATATAACTAATGTCCATAATGTCTATACACACCATCCTATATAAATACTGTCTAAGCTTTTTATACACACCATCCTACTTAACTACTGTCTATACACACCATCTTATATAAATACTGTCTATACTGTATACACACACAATCCTATATAACTACTGTCGATACACACCATCCTATATAACTACTGTCTATAAACACCATCCTATATATCTACTGTCTATAATGTCTATACACTGCATCCTGTATAACTACTGTCTATATAAACCATCCTATATATCTACTGTCTATACACCCCATCCTGTATAACTACTGTCTATACATTCTATACACACCATCCGATATAACTACTGTCTATACACACCATCCTATATAAATACTGTCCATAATGTCTATACACACCATCCTTTATAACTACTTTCTATACACACCTTCCTATATAAATACTGTCCATAATGTCTATACACACCATCCTATATAACTACTGTCCATACTGTCTATTCACACCATCCTATATAACTACTGTCCATACTGTCTATACACACCATCCAGTATAAACACAGTCCATAATGTCTATACACACAATCCGATATAAATACTGTCCACAATGTTTATACACACCATCCTATATAAATACTGTCCATAATGTCTATACACACCATGCTATATAAATACTGTCCAAAATGTCTATACACACCATCCTATATAACTACTGTCTATACACACCATCCTATATAAATACTGTCCATAAAGTCTATACACACCATCCTATATAACTACTCTCCATAATGTCAATACACACCATCCTATATAACTACTGTCCATAATGTCTATACACACCATCCTATATAACTACTGTCCATAATGTCTATACACACCATCCTATATAAATACTGTCCATAATGACTATACACAAAATCCTATATAACTACTGTCTATACACACCATCCTATATAAATACTGTCCATAATGTCTATACACACCATCCTATATAACTACTGTCCATAATGTCTATACACACCATCCTGTATAACTACTGTCTATACACACCATCCTATATAACTACTGTCCATAATGTATATACACACGATCCTATAAAACTACTGTCCATAATACTATACACACGATCCTATAAAACTACTGTCCATAATGTCTATACACACCATCCTATATAACTACTGTCCATACTGTCTATACACACCATCCAGTGTAAACACAGTCCATAATGTCTATACACACAATCCGATATAAATACTGTCCACAATGTTTATACACACCATCCTATATAAATACAGTCCATAATGTCTATACACACCATGCTATATAAATACTGTCCAAAATGTCTATACACACAATCCTATATAACTACTGTCTATACACACCATCCTATATAATTACAGTCCATAATGTCTATACACACAATCCGATATAAATACTGTCCACAATGTTTATACACACCATCCTATATAAATACTGTCCATAATGTCTATACACACCATCCTATATAACTACTGTCCATAATGTATATACACACCATCCTATATAACTACTGTCTATACACACCATCCTATATAATTACAGTCCATAATGTCTATACACACAATCCGATATAAATACTGTCCACAATGTTTATACACACCATCCTATATAAATACTGTCCATAATGTCTATACACATCATCCTATATAACTACTGTCCATAATGTCTATACACACCATCCTGTATAACTACTGTCTATACACACCATCCTATATAACTACTGTCCATAATGTATATACACACGATCCTATAAAACTACTGTCCATAATACTATACACACGATCCTATAAAACTACTGTCCATAATGTCTATACACACCATCCTATATAACTACTGTCCATACTGTCTATTCACACCATCCTATATAACTACTGTCCATAATGTCTATACACACCATCCAGTATAAACACAGTCCATAATGTCTATACACACAATCCGATATAAATAATGTCCACAATGTTTATACACACCATCCTTTATAAATACTGTCCATAATGTCTATACACACCATGCTATATAAATACTGTCCAAAATGTCTATACACACCATCCTATATAACTACTGTCTATACACACTATCCTATATAAATACTGTCCATAAAGTCTATACACACCATCCTATATAACTACTCTCCATAATGTCTATACACACCATCCTATATAACTACTGTCCATAATGTCTATACACACAATCCTATATAAATACTGTCCATAATGACTATACACAAAATCGTATATAACTACTGTCTATACACACCATCCTATATAAATACTGTCCATAATGTCTATACACACCATCCTATATAACTACTGTCCATAATGTATATACACACGATCCTATAAAACTACTGTCCATAATACTATACACACCCTCCTATAAAACTACTGTCCATAATGTCTATACACACCATCCTATATAAATACTGTATACACACACTATCCTATATAACTACTGTCGATAATGTATATACACACGATCCTATAAAACTACTGTCCATAATGTCTACACACCATCCTATATAAATACTGTCCATAATGTATATACACCATCCTATAAAACTACTGTCCATAATGTCTATACACACCATCCTAAATAAATACTGTCTATACACACTATCATATATAACTTCTGTCCATAATGTCTATACACACCATCCTATATAACTACTGTCTATACACACCATCCTATATAACTACTGTCCATAATGTATATACACACGATCCTATAAAACTACTGTCCATAATACTATACAAACGATCCTCAAAACTACTGTCCATAATGTCTATACACACCATCCTATATAAATACTGTCTATACACACTATCCTATATAACTACTGTCGATAATGTATATACACACGATCCTATAAAACTACTGTCCATAATGTCTATACACACCATCCTATATAACTACTGTCTATACACACTATCATATATAACTACTGTCCATAATGTCTATACACACCATCCTATATAACTACTGTCTATAATGTATATACACACGATCCTATAAAACTACTGTCCATAATGTCTATACACACCATCCTATATAACTACTGTCTATACACACTATCCTATATAACTACTGTCCATAATGTCTATACACACCATCCTATATAACTACTGTCTATACACACCATCCTATATAAATACTGTTCATAATGTCTATACACACCATCCTATATAACGACTGTCCATAATGTGTATACACACCATCCTATATAACTACAGTACATAATGTCTATAAACACCATCATATATAACTACTGTCTACACACCATCCTATATAAATACTGTCCATAATGTATATACACACCATCCTATATAACTACTGTCTATACACACCATCCTATATAACTACTCTCCATAATGTCTATACACACCTTCCTATATATAACTACTGTCCATAATGTCTATAATGCACCATCCTATATAACTACTGTCCATAATGTCTATACACACCATGCTATATAAATACTGTCCATAATGTCTATACACACCATCCTATATAACTACTGTCTATACACACCATCCTATAAAACTACTGACAATACACACAATCCTATGTAACTAATGTCTATCCATACCATCCTATATAACTACTGTCTACACACCATCCTATATAACTACTGTCTATAATGTCTATACACACCATCCTATATTTCTACTGTCTATACACACCATCCTATATAACTTCTGTCTATAATGTCTATACACACCATCCTTTATAACTACTGTCTATACACACCATCCTATATAAATACTGTCCATAATGTCTATCCATACCATCCTATATAACTACAGTCTATACTGTCTATACACACAATCCTATATAACTAATGTCCATAATGTCTATACACACCATCCTATATAAATACTGTCTAAGCTGTTTATACACACCATCCTACTTAACTACTGTCTATACACACCATCTTATATAAATACTGTCTATACTGTATACACACACAATCCTATATAACTACTGTCGATACACACCATCCTATATAACTACTGTCTATAAACACCATCCTATATATCTACTGTCTATAATGTCTATACACTGCATCCTGTATAACTACTGTCTATATAAACCATCCTATATATCTACTGTCTATACACCCCATCCTGTATAACTACTGTCTATACATTCTATACACACCATCCGATATAACTACTGTCTATACACACCATCCTATATAAATACTGTCCATAATGTCTATACACACCATCCTTTATAACTACTTTCTATACACACCTTCCTATATAAATACTGTCCATAATGTCTATACACACCATCCTATATAACTACTGTCCATACTGTCTATTCACACCATCCTATATAACTACTGTCCATACTGTCTATACACACCATCCAGTATAAACACAGTCCATAATGTCTATACACACAATCCGATATAAATACTGTCCACAATGTTTATACACACCATCCTATATAAATACTGTCCATAATGTCTATACACACCATGCTATATAAATACTGTCCAAAATGTCTATACACACCATCCTATATAACTACTGTCTATACACACCATCCTATATAAATACTGTCCATAAAGTCTATACACACCATCCTATATAACTACTCTCCATAATGTCAATACACACCATCCTATATAACTACTGTCCATAATGTCTATACACACCATCCTATATAACTACTGTCCATAATGTCTATACACACCATCCTATATAAATACTGTCCATAATGACTATACACAAAATCCTATATAACTACTGTCTATACACACCATCCTATATAAATACTGTCCATAATGTCTATACACACCATCCTATATAACTACTGTCCATAATGTCTATACACACCATCCTGTATAACTACTGTCTATACACACCATCCTATATAACTACTGTCCATAATGTATATACACACGATCCTATAAAACTACTGTCCATAATACTATACACACGATCCTATAAAACTACTGTCCATAATGTCTATACACACCATCCTATATAACTACTGTCCATACTGTCTATACACACCATCCAGTGTAAACACAGTCCATAATGTCTATACACACAATCCGATATAAGTACTGTCCACAATGTTTATACACACCATCCTATATAAATACAGTCCATAATGTCTATACACACCATGCTATATAAATACTGTCCAAAATGTCTATACACACAATCCTATATAACTACTGTCTATACACACCATCCTATATAATTACAGTCCATAATGTCTATACACACAATCCGATATAAATACTGTCCACAATGTTTATACACAACATCCTATATAAATACTGTCCATAATGTCTATACACACCATCCTATATAACTACTGTCCATAATGTATATACACACCATCCTATATAACTACTGTCTATACACACCATCCTATATAATTACAGTCCATAATGTCTATACACACAATCCGATATAAATACTGTCCACAATGTTTATACACACCATCCTATATAAATACTGTCCATAATGTCTATACACATCATCCTATATAACTACTGTCCATAATGTCTATACACACCATCCTGTATAACTACTGTCTATACACACCATCCTATATAACTACTGTCCATAATGTATATACACACGATCCTATAAAACTACTGTCCATAATACTATACACACGATCCTATAAAACTACTGTCCATAATGTCTATACACACCATCCTATATAACTACTGTCCATACTGTCTATTCACACCATCCTATATAACTACTGTCCATAATGTCTATACACACCATCCAGTATAAACACAGTCCATAATGTCTATACACACAATCCGATATAAATAATGTCCACAATGTTTATACACACCATCCTTTATAAATACTGTCCATAATGTCTATACACACCATGCTATATAAATACTGTCCAAAATGTCTATACACACCATCCTATATAACTACTGTCTATACACACTATCCTATATAAATACTGTCCATAAAGTCTATACACACCATCCTATATAACTACTCTCCATAATGTCTATACACACCATCCTATATAACTACTGTCCATAATGTCTATACACACAATCCTATATAAATACTGTCCATAATGACTATACACAAAATCGTATATAACTACTGTCTATACACACCATCCTATATAAATACTGTCCATAATGTCTATACACACCATCCTATATAACTACTGTCCATAATGTATATACACACGATCCTATAAAACTACTGTCCATAATACTATACACACCCTCCTATAAAACTACTGTCCATAATGTCTATACACACCATCCTATATAAATACTGTATACACACACTATCCTATATAACTACTGTCGATAATGTATATACACACGATCCTATAAAACTACTGTCCATAATGTCTACACACCATCCTATATAAATACTGTCCATAATGTATATACACACGATCCTATAAAACTACTGTCCATAATGTCTATACACACCATCCTAAATAAATACTGTCTATACACACTATCATATATAACTTCTGTCCATAATGTCTATACACACCATCCTATATAACTACTGTCTATACACACCATCCTATATAACTACTGTCCATAATGTATATACACACGATCCTATAAAACTACTGTCCATAATACTATACAAACGATCCTCAAAACTACTGTCCATAATGTCTATACACACCATCCTATATAAATACTGTCTATACACACTATCCTATATAACTACTGTCGATAATGTATATACACACGATCCTATAAAACTACTGTCCATAATGTCTATACACACCATCCTATATAACTACTGTCTATACACACTATCATATATAACTACTGTCCATAATGTCTATACACACCATCCTATATAACTACTGTCTATAATGTATATACACACGATCCTATAAAACTACTGTCCATAATGTCTATACACACCATCCTATATAACTACTGTCTATACACACTATCCTATATAACTACTGTCCATAATGTCTATACACACCAGACTATATAACTACTGTCTATACACACCATCCTATATAACTACTGTCCATAATGTCTATACACACCATCCTATATAACTACTGTCCATACTGTCTATACACACCATCTTATATAACTACTGTCTATACACACCATCCTATATAACTACTGTCCATAATGTATATACACACGATCCTATAAAACTACTGTCCATAATACTATACACATCATCCTATACAAATACTGTCCATAATGTCTATACACACCATCCTATATAAATACTGTCTATACACACTATCCTATATAACTACTGTCGATAATGTATATACACACGATCCTATAAAACTACTGTCCATAATGTCTACACACCATCTTATATAACTACTGTCTATACACACTATCCTATATAACTACTGTCCATAATGTCTATACACACCAGACTATATAACTACTGTCTATACACACCATCCTATATAACTACTGTCCATAATGTCTATACACACCATCCTATATAACTACTGTCCATACTGTCTATACACACCATCTTATATAACTACTGTCTATACACACCATCCTATATAACTACTGTCCATAATGTATATACACACCATCCTATAAAACTACTGTCCATAATACTATACACATCATCCTATATAACTACTGTCCATAATGTCTATACACAACATCCTATATAACTACTGTCTATACACACCGTCCTATATAACTACTGTCCATAATGTATATACACACGATCCTATAAAACTACTGTCCATAATACTATACAAACGATCCTCAAAACTACTGTCCATAATGTCTATACACACCATCCTATATAAATACTGTCTATACAAACTATCCTAAATAACTACTGTCGATAATGTATATACACACGATCCTATAAAACTACTGTCCATAATGTCTATACACACCATCCTATATAACTACTGTCTATACACACTATCATATATAACTACTGTCCATAATGTCTATACACACCATCCTATATAACTACTGTCCATAATGTATATACACACGATCCTATAAAACTACTGTCCATAATACTATACACACCATCCTATATAAATACTGTCCATAATGTCTATACACACCATCCTATATAAATACTGTCTATACACACTATCCTATATAACTACTGTCGATAATGTATATACACACGATCCTATAAAACTACTGTCCATAATGTCTACACTCCATCTTATATAACTACTGTCTATACACACCATCCTATATAACTACTGTCCATAATGTCTATACACACAATCCTATATAACTACTGTCTATAATCACCATCCTATATAAATACTGTCCATAATGTCTATACACACCATCCTATATAACTACTGTCCATAATGTCTACACACCATCCTATATAAATACTGTCCATAATGTATATACACACGATCCTATAAAACTACTGTCCATAATGTCTATACACACCATCCTATATAACTACTGTCTATACACACTATCATATATAACTACTGCCCATAATGTCTATACACACCATGCTATATAACTTCTGTCTATAATGTCTATACACACCATCCTTTATAACTACTGTCTATACACACCATTCTATATAAATACTGTCCATAATGTCTATCCATACCATCCTATATAACTACAGTCTATACTGTCTATATGCACATTCCTATATAACTAATGTCCATAATGTCTATACACACCATCCTATATAACTACTGTCCATACTGTCTATACACACCATCCAGTGTAAACACAGTCCATAATGTCTATACACACAATCCGATATAAGTACTGTCCACAATGTTTATACACACCATCCTATATAAATACAGTCCATAATGTCTATACACACCATGCTATATAAATACTGTCCAAAATGTCTATACACACAATCCTATATAACTACTGTCTATACACACCATCCTATATAATTACAGTCCATAATGTCTATACACACAATCCGATATAAATACTGTCCACAATGTTTATACACAACATCCTATATAAATACTGTCCATAATGTCTATACACACCATCCTATATAACTACTGTCCATAATGTATATACACACCATCCTATATAACTACTGTCTATACACACCATCCTATATAATTACAGTCCATAATGTCTATACACACAATCCGATATAAATACTGTCCACAATGTTTATACACACCATCCTATATAAATACTGTCCATAATGTCTATACACATCATCCTATATAACTACTGTCCATAATGTCTATACACACCATCCTGTATAACTACTGTCTATACACACCATCCTATATAACTACTGTCCATAATGTATATACACACGATCCTATAAAACTACTGTCCATAATACTATACACACGATCCTATAAAACTACTGTCCATAATGTCTATACACACCATCCTATATAACTACTGTCCATACTGTCTATTCACACCATCCTATATAACTACTGTCCATAATGTCTATACACACCATCCAGTATAAACACAGTCCATAATGTCTATACACACAATCCGATATAAATAATGTCCACAATGTTTATACACACCATCCTTTATAAATACTGTCCATAATGTCTATACACACCATGCTATATAAATACTGTCCAAAATGTCTATACACACCATCCTATATAACTACTGTCTATACACACTATCCTATATAAATACTGTCCATAAAGTCTATACACACCATCCTATATAACTACTCTCCATAATGTCTATACACACCATCCTATATAACTACTGTCCATAATGTCTATACACACAATCCTATATAAATACTGTCCATAATGACTATACACAAAATCGTATATAACTACTGTCTATACACACCATCCTATATAAATACTGTCCATAATGTCTATACACACCATCCTATATAACTACTGTCCATAATGTATATACACACGATCCTATAAAACTACTGTCCATAATACTATACACACCCTCCTATAAAACTACTGTCCATAATGTCTATACACACCATCCTATATAAATACTGTGTACACACACTATCCTATATAACTACTGTCGATAATGTATATACACACGATCCTATAAAACTACTGTCCATAATGTCTACACACCATCCTATATAAATACTGTCCATAATGTATATACACACGATCCTATAAAACTACTGTCCATAATGTCTATACACACCATCCTAAATAAATACTGTTTATACACACTATCATATATAACTTCTGTCCATAATGTCTATACACACCATCCTATATAACTACTGTCTATACACACCATCCTATATAACTACTGTCCATAATGTATATACACACGATCCTATAAAACTACTGTCCATAATACTATACAAACGATCCTCAAAACTACTGTCCATAATGTCTATACACACCATCCTATATAAATACTGTCTATACACACTATCCTATATAACTACTGTCGATAATGTATATACACACGATCCTATAAAACTACTGTCCATAATGTCTATACACACCATCCTATATAACTACTGTCTATACACACTATCATATATAACTACTGTCCATAATGTCTATACACACCATCCTATATAACTACTGTCTATAATGTATATACACACGATCCTATAAAACTACTGTCCATAATGTCTATACACACCATCCTATATAACTACTGTCTATACACACTATCCTATATAACTACTGTCCATAATGTCTATACACACCAGACTATATAACTACTGTCTATACACACCATCCTATATAACTACTGTCCATAATGTCTATACACACCATCCTATATAACTACTGTCCATACTGTCTATACACACCATCTTATATAACTACTGTCTATACACACCATCCTATATAACTACTGTCCATAATGTATATACACACGATCCTATAAAACTACTGTCCATAATACTATACACATCATCCTATACAAATACTGTCCATAATGTCTATACACACCATCCTATATAAATACTGTCTATACACACTATCCTATATAACTACTGTCGATAATGTATATACACACGATCCTATAAAACTACTGTCCATAATGTCTACACACCATCTTATATAACTACTGTCTATACACACTATCCTATATAACTACTGTCCATAATGTCTATACACACCAGACTATATAACTACTGTCTATACACACCATCCTATATAACTACTGTCCATAATGTCTATACACACCATCCTATATAACTACTGTCCATACTGTCTATACACACCATCTTATATAACTACTGTCTATACACACCATCCTATATAACTACTGTCCATAATGTATATACACACGATCCTATAAAACTACTGTCCATAATACTATACACATCATCCTATATAACTACTGTCCATAATGTCTATACACAACATCCTATATAACTACTGTCTATACACACCGTCCTATATAACTACTGTCCATAATGTATATACACACGATCCTATAAAACTACTGTCCATAATACTATACAAACGATCCTCAAAACTACTGTCCATAATGTCTATACACACCATCCTATATAAATACTGTCTATACAAACTATCCTAAATAACTACTGTCGATAATGTATATACACACGATCCTATAAAACTACTGTCCATAATGTCTATACACACCATCCTATATAACTACTGTCTATACACACTATCATATATAACTACTGTCCATAATGTCTATACACACCATCCTATATAACTACTGTCCATAATGTATATACACACGATCCTATAAAACTACTGTCCATAATACTATACACACCATCCTATATAAATACTGTCCATAATGTCTATACACACCATCCTATATAAATACTGTCTATACACACTATCCTATATAACTACTGTCGATAATGTATATACACACGATCCTATAAAACTACTGTCCATAATGTCTACACTCCATCTTATATAACTACTGTCTATACACACTATCCTATATAACTACTGTCCATAATGTCTATACACACAATCCTATATAACTACTGTCTATAATCACCATCCTATATAAATACTGTCCATAATGTCTATACACACCATCCTATATAACTACTGTCCATAATGTCTACACACCATCCTATATAAATACTGTCCATAATGTATATACACACGATCCTATAAAACTACTGTCCATAATGTCTATACACACCATCCTATATAACTACTGTCTATACACACTATCATATATAACTACTGCCCATAATGTCTATACACACCATGCTATATAACTTCTGTCTATAATGTCTATACACACCATCCTTTATAACTACTGTCTATACACACCATTCTATATAAATACTGTCCATAATGTCTATCCATACCATCCTATATAACTACAGTCTATACTGTCTATATGCACATTCCTATATAACTAATGTCCATAATGTCTATACACACCATCCTATATAAATACTGTCTAAGCTGTTTATACACACCATCCTACTTAACTACTGTCTATACACACCATCTTATATAAATACTGTCTATACTGTATACACACACCATCCTATATAATTAATGTCGATACTGTCTATACACACCATCCTATATAACTACTGTCTATACACACCATCCTATATAACTACTGTCTATAAACACCATCCTATATATCTACTGTCTATAATGTCTATACACAGCATCCTGTATAACTACTGTCTATACTGTCTATACACACCATCATATATAACTACTGTCTATACAAACCATCCTATATATCTACTGTCTATACACCCCATCCTATATAACTACTGTCTATACATTCTATACAGACCATCCGATATAACTACTGTCTATACACACCATCCTATATAAATACTGTCCATAATGTCTATACACACCATCCTATATAACTACTGTCCATACTGTCTATTCACACCATCCTATATAACTACTGTCCATACTGTCTATACACACCATCCAGTATAAACCAAGTCCATAATGTCTATACACACATTCCGATATAAATACTGTCCACAATGTTTATACACACCATCCTATATAAATACTGTCCATAATGTCTATACACACCATGCTATATAAATACTGTCCAAAATATCTATACACACCATCCTATATAACTACTGTCTATACACACCATCCTATATAAATACTGTCCATAATGTCTATACACACCATCCTATATAACTACTGTCCATAATGTCTATACACACCATCCTATATAACTACTGTCCATAATGTCTATACACACCATCCTATATAACTACTTTCTATACACACCATCCTATATAAATACTGTCCATAATGTCTATACACACCATCCTATATAACTACTGTCCATACTGTCTATTCACACCATCCTATATAACTACTGTCCATACTGTCTATACACACCATCCAGTATAAACCAAGTCCATAATGTCTATACACACATTCCGATATAAATACTGTCCACAATGTTTATACACACCATCCTATATAAATACTGTCCATAATGTCTATACACACCATGCTATATAAATACTGTCCAAAATATCTATACACACCATCCTATATAACTACTGTCTATACACACCATCCTATATAAATACTGTCCATAAAGTCTATACACACCATCCTATATAACTACTCTCCATAATGTCTATACACAACATCCTATATAACTACTGTCCATAATGTCTATACACACCATCCTATATAACTACTGTCCATAATGTATATACACACCATCCTATATAAATACTGTCCATAATGACTATACACAAAATCCTATATAACTACTGTCTATACACACCATCCTATATAACTACAGTCTATAATGTCTATCCATACCATCCTATTATAACTACTGTCTATACACACCATCCTATAAAACTACTGACTATACACACAATCCTATATAACTAATGTCTATCCATACCATCCTATATAACTACTGTATATAAACACCATCCTATATAACTACTGTCTATAATGTCTATACACACCATCCTTTATAACTACTGTCTATACACACCATCCTATATAAATACTGTCCATAATGTCTATCCATACCATCCTATATAACTACTGTCTATACTGTCTATACACACCATCCTATATAACTACTGTCGATACTGTCTATACACACCATCCTATATAACTACTGTCTATACACACCATCCTATATAACTACTGTCTATACACACCATCCTATATATCTACTGTCTAAAATGTCTATACACACCATCCTATATAACTACTGTCTATACTTTCTATACTCACCATCCGATATAACTACTGTCTATACACACCATCCTATATAACTACTGTCTATACACACCATCCTATATATCTACTGTCTATACACACCATCCTATATATCTACTGTCTATACACCCCATCCTATATAACTACTGTCTATTCAAACCATCCTATATATCTACTGTCTATACACCCCATCCTATATAACTACTGTCTATACTTTCTATACTCACAATCCCATATAACTACTGTCTATACACACCATCCTATATAACTACTGTCTATACACACCATCCTATATATCTACTGTCTATACACACCATCCTGTTAATATATCTACTGTCTGTACACCCCATCCTATATAACTACTGTCTATTCAAACCATCCTATATATATACTGTCTATACACCCCATCCTATATAACTACTGTCTATACTTTCTATACTCATTATCCTATATAACTACTGTCCATAATGTCTATACACTCCAGACTATATAACTACTGTCCATACTGTCTATACACACCATCTTATATAACTACTGTCTAAACACACTATCCTATAAAACTACTGTCCATAATGTCTATACACACCATTCTATACAACTACTGTCTATACACACCATCCTATATAAATACTGTCCATAATGTCTATACACACCATCCTATATAACGACTGTCCATAATGTGTATACACAACATCCTATATAACTACAGTCCATAATGTCTATAAACACCATCCTATATAACTACTGTCTATACACACCATCCTATATAAATACTGTCCATAATGTCTATACACACCATCCTATATAACGACTGTCCATAATGTGTATACACAACATCCTATATAACTACAGTCCATAATGTCTATAAACACCATCCTATATAACTACTGTCTATACACACCATCCTATATAAATACTGTCCATAATGTCTATACACACCATCCTATATAACTACTGTCTATACACAGCATCCTATATAACTACTCTCCATAATGTCTATACACACCATCCTATATAACTACTGTCCATAATGTCTATACACACCGTCCTATATAAATACTGTTTATAATGTCTATACACACCATCCTATATAACTACTGTCTATACACACCATCCTATAAAACTACTGACAATACACACAATCCTATATAACTAATGTCTATCCATACCATCCTATATAACTACTGTCTATACACACCATCCTATATAACTACTGTCTATAATGTCTATACACACCATCCTATATTTCTACTGTCTATACACACCATCCTATATAACTTCTGTCTATAATGTCTATACACACCATCCTTTATAACTACTGTCTATACACACCATCCTATATAAATACTGTCCATAATGTCTATCCATACCATCCTATATAACTACAGTCTATACTGTCTATATACACATTCCTATTTAACTAATGTCCATAATGTCTATACACACCATCCTATATAAATACTGTCTAAGCTGTTTATACACACCATCGTACTTAACTACTGTCTATACACACCATCTTATATAAATACTGTCTATACTGTATACACACACCATCCTATATAACTACTGTCGATACTGTCTATACACACCATCCTATATAACTACTGTCTATACACACCATCCTATATAACTACTGTCTATAAACACCATCCTATATATCTACTGTCTATACTGTCTATACACACCATCATATATAACTACTGTCTATACAAACCATCCTATATATCTACTGTCTATACACCCCATCCTATATAACTACTGTCTATACTTTCTATACTCACCATCCGATATAACTACTGTCTATACACACCATCCTATATTACTACCGTCTATACTGTCTATACACTCCATCATAAATAACTACTGTCTATACACACCATCCTATATAACTACTGTCTATTCAAACTATCCTATATATCTACTGTCTATACACCCCATCCTATATAACTACTGTCTATACTTTCTATACTCACCATCCGATATAACTACTGTCTATACACACCATCCTATATAACTACTGTCTATACACACAATCCTATATAAATACTGTCCATAATGTCTATACGAACCATCCTATTTAACTACTGTCTATACACACCATCCTATATAAATACTGTCCATAAAGTATATACACACCATCCTATATAACTACTGTCCATAATGTCTATACACACCATACTATATAACTACTGTCCATAATGTCTATACACACCATCCTATATAACTACTGTCCACACTGTCTATTCACACCATCCTATTAACTACTGTCCATACTGTCTATACACACCATCCTGTATAACCACTGTCCATAATGTCTATACACACCATCCTATATAAATACTGTCCACAATGTTTATACACACCGTCCTATATAAATACTGTCCATAATGTCTATACACACCATTCTATATAAATACTGTCTATAATGTCTATACACACCATCCTGTATAACTATTGTCCATAATGTCTATACACACTACCCTATATATCTACTGTACTTAATGTCTATACACACCATCCTATATAACTACTGTCTATACACACGATCCTATATAACTACTGTCCATACTGTCTATACACACCATCCTATATAACTACTGTCTATACACACTATCCTATAAAACTATTGTCCATAATGTCTATACACACCATCCTATATAACTACTGTCTATACACACCATCCTATATAACGACTGTCAATAATGTGTATACACACCGTCCTATATAACTACTGTCTATACACACCATCCTATATAACTACTGTCCAAAATGTCTATACACACCATCCTATATAACTACTGTCCATAATGTCTATACACACCACCCTGTATAACTACTGCCTATAATGTCTACACATCCTACATAACAACTGTCTATACACACCATCCTATATAAATACTGTCGATAATGTCTATACACACCATCCCATATAACGACTGTCCATAATGTGTATACACACCATCCTATATAACTACAGTCCATAATGTCTATACACACCATCCTATATAAATACTGTCCATATTGTCTATACACACTATCCTAAATATCTACTGTCTATACACACCATCCTATATAAATTCTGTCCATAAAGTCTATACACACCATCCTATATAAATACTGTCCATAATGTCTATACACACCATACTATATAACTATTGTCCATAATGTCTATACACACCATCCTATATAAATACTGTCCATAATGTTTATACACACCATCCATAATGTCTATACACACCATCCTATATAACTACTGTCCATAATGTGTATACACACCATCCTATATAACTACAGTCCATTTTGTCTATACACACCATCCTATATAAATACTGTCCATAATGTCTATACACACCATCCTATATAAATACTGTCCATAATGTCTATACACACCATCCTGTTTAACTATTGTCCATTATGTCTATACACACCATCCTATATAAATACTGTCCATAATGTCTATCCATACCATCCTATATAACTACTGTCTATACTGTCTATACACACCACCCTATATAACTAATGTCCATAATGTCTATACACCCCATCCTATATAACTACTGTCCATAATGTCTATACACACTATCCTATATAACTACTGTCCATAATGTCTTTACACACCATCCTATATAACTACTGTCTATACACACCATCCTATATAAGTGCTGTGTATACACACCATCCTATATAAATACTGTCCATAATTTCTATCCATACCATCCTATATAACTACTGTCTATACTGTCTATACACACCACCCTATATAACTAATGTCCATAATGTCTATACACCCCATCCTATATAACTACTGTCCATAATGTTTATAAACACAACCCTGTATAACTACTGTCTATACACAATCGCCCCATATAATTACTGTCTATACTGTCTATACACAGCATCCTATATAACTACTGTCTATACACACCATCCAATATAACTACTGTCTATACACACCATCATATATAAATACTGTCTATACTGTCTACACACACCATCCTATATAACTACTGTCGATACTGTCTATACACACCATCCTATATATCTACTGTCTATACACACCATCCTAAATATCTACTGTCTATAATGTGTATACACACCATCCTATATAACTACTGTCTAAGCTGTTTATACACACCATCCTATATATCTACTGTCTATACACACCATCCTATATAAATACTGTCCATAATGTCTATACACACCATACTATATAACTATTGTCCATAATGTCTATACACATCATCCTATATAAATACTGTCCATAATGTTTATACACACCATCCTATATAAATACTGCCCATAATGTCTATACACACCATTCTATATAAATACTGTCTATAATGTCTATACACACCATCATATATATCTATTGTCCATAATGTCTATACACACTATCCTATATAACTACTGTCTATACACACGATCCTATAAAACTACTGTCCATACTGTCTATACACACCATCCTATATAACTACTGTCTATACACACCATCCTATATAAATACTGTCCATAATGTCTATCCATACCATCCTATATAACTACTGTCTATACTGTCTATACACACCATCCTATATAACTAATGTCCATAATGTCTACACACCATCCTGTATAACCACTGTCCATAATGTCTATACACACCATCCTATATAAATACTGTCCACAATGTTTATACACACCATCCTATATAAATATTGTCCATAATGTCTATACACACCATCCTATATAACTACTGTCTATACACACCATCCTATATAAATACTGTCCACAATGTTTATACACACAGTCCTATATAAATACTGTCCATAATGTCTATACACACCATTCTATATAAATACTGTCTATAATGTCTATACACACCATCCTGTATAACTATTGTCCATAATGTCTATACACACTACCCTATATATCTACTGTACTTAATGTCTATACACACCATCCTATATAACTACTGTCTATACACACGATCCTATATAACTACTGTCCATACTGTCTATACACACCATCCTATATAACTACTGTCTATACACACTATCCTATAAAACTATTGTCCATAATGTCTATACACACCATCCTATATAACTACTGTCTATACACACCATCCTATATAACGACTGTCAATAATGTGTATACACACCGTCCTATATAACTACTGTCTATACACACCATCCTATATAACTACTGTCCAAAATGTCTATACACACCATCCTATATAACTACTGTCCATAATGTCTATACACACCATCCTGTATAACTACTGCCTATAATGTCTACACATCCTACATAACAACTGTCTATACACACCATCCTATATAAATACTGTCGATAATGTCTATACACACCATCCCATATAACGACTGTCCATAATGTGTATACACACCATCCTATATAACTACAGTCCATAATGTCTATACACACCATCCTATATAAATACTGTCCATATTGTCTATACACACTATCCTAAATATCTACTGTCTATACACACCATCCTATATAAATTCTGTCCATAAAGTCTATACACACCATCCTATATAAATACTGTCCATAATGTCTATACACACCATACTATATAACTATTGTCCATAATGTCTATACACACCATCCTATATAAATACTGTCCATAATGTTTATACACACCATCCATAATGTCTATACACACCATCCTATATAACTACTGTCCATAATGTGTATACACACCATCCTATATAACTACAGTCCATTTTGTCTATACACACCATCCTATATAAATACTGTCCATAATGTCTATACACACCATCCTATATAAATACTGTCCATAATGTCTATACACACCATCCTGTTTAACTATTGTCCATTATGTCTATACACACCATCCTATATAAATACTGTCCATAATGTCTATCCATACCATCCTATATAACTACTGTCTATACTGTCTATACACACCACCCTATATAACTAATGTCCATAATGTCTATACACCCCATCCTATATAACTACTGTCCATAATGTCTATACACACTATCCTATATAACTACTGTCCATAATGTCTTTACACACCATCCTATATAACTACTGTCTATACACACCATCCTATATAAGTACTGTGTATACACACCATCCTATATAAATACTGTCCATAATGTCTATCCATACCATCCTATATAACTACTGTCTATACTGTCTATACACACCACCCTATATAACTAATGTCCATAATGTCTATACACCCCATCCTATATAACTACTGTCCATAATGTTTATAAACACAACCCTGTATAACTACTGTCTATACACACCGTCCTATATAATTACTGTCTATACTGTCTATACACAGCATCCTATATAACTACTGTCTATACACACCATCCAATATAACTACTGTCTATACACACCATCATATATAAATACTGTCTATACTGTCTACACACACCATCCTATATAACTACTGTCGATACTGTCTATACACACCATCCTATATATCTACTGTCTATACACACCATCCTAAATATCTACTGTCTATAATGTGTATACACACCATCCTATATAACTACTGTCTAAGCTGTTTATACACACCATCCTATATATCTACTGTCTATACACACCATCCTATATAAATACTGTCCATAATGTCTATACACACCATACTATATAACTATTGTCCATAATGTCTATACACATCATCCTATATAAATACTGTCCATAATGTTTATACACACCATCCTATATAAATACTGCCCATAATGTCTATACACACCATTCTATATAAATACTGTCTATAATGTCTATACACACCATCATATATATCTATTGTCCATAATGTCTATACACACTATCCTATATAACTACTGTCTATACACACGATCCTATAAAACTACTGTCCATACTGTCTATACACACCATCCTATATAACTACTGTCTATACACACCATCCTATATAAATACTGTCCATAATGTCTATCCATACCATCCTATATAACTACTGTCTATACTGTCTATACACACCATCCTATATAACTAATGTCCATAATGTCTACACACCATCCTGTATAACCACTGTCCATAATGTCTATACACACCATCCTATATAAATACTGTCCACAATGTTTATACACACCATCCTATATAAATATTGTCCATAATGTCTATACACACCATCCTATATAACTACTGTCTATACACACCATCCTATATAAATACTGTCCATAAAGTATATACACACCATCCTATATAACTACTGTCCATAATGTCTATACACACCATACTATATAACTACTGTCCATAATGTCTATACACACCATCCTATATAACTACTGTCCACACTGTCTATTCACACCATCCTATTTAACTACTGTCCATACTGTCTATACACACCATCCTGTATAACCACTGTCCATAATGTCTATACACACCATCCTATATAAATACTGTCCACAATGTTTATACACACCATCCTATATAAATACTGTCCATAATGTCTATACACACCATTCTATATAAATACTGTCTATAATGTCTATACACACCATCCTGTATAACTATTGTCCATAATGTCTATACACACTATCCTATATAACTACTATACATAATGTCTATACACACCATCCTATATAACTACTGTCTATACACACGATCCTATATAACTACTGTCCATACTGTCTATACACACCATCCTATATAACTACTGTCTATACACACCATCCTATAGAAAATACTGTCCATAATGTCTATCCATACCATCCTATATAACTACTGTCTATACTGTCTATACACACCTTCCTATATAACTAATGTCCATAATGTCTATCCATACCATCCTATATAACTACTGTCGATACTGTCTATACACACCATCCTATATAAATACTGTCCATAATGTCTATACACACCATCCTATATAACTGTTGTCCATTATGTCTATACACACAATCCTATATAACTACTGTCTATACACACCATCCTATATAACTACTGTCTTTACACACCATCCTATATATCTACTGTCTAAAATGTCTATACACACCATCCTTTATAACTACTGTCTATACTTTCTATACTCACCATCCGATATAACTACTGTTCATGTCTATACACACCATCCTATATAACTACTGTCTATACACACCATCCTATATATCTACTGTCTTTACACACCATCCTATATAACTACTGTCTATAATTTCTATACTCACCATCCGATATAACTACTGTCTTTACACACCATCCTATATAACTACTGTCTATACACACCATCCTATATATCTACTGTCTATACACACCATCCTATATATCTACTGTCTATACACCCCATCCTATATAACAACTGTCTATTCAAACCATTCTATATATCTACTGTCTATACACCCCATCCTAAATAACTACTGTCTATACTTTCTATACTCACCATCCGATATAACTACTGTCTATACACACCATCCTATATTACTACCATCTATACTGTCTATACACACCATCATAAATAACTACTGTCTATACACACCATCCTATATAATTACTGTCTATTCAAACTATCCTATATATCTACTGTCTATACACCCCATCCTATATAACTACTGTCTATACTTTCTATACTCACCATCCGATATAACTACTGTCTATACACACCATCCTATATAACTACTGTCTATACACACCATCCTATATATATACTGTCCATAATGTATATACACACCATCCTATATAAATATTGTCCATAATGTCTATACACACCATCCTATATAACTACTGTCTATACACACCATCCTATATAAATACTGTCCATAAAGTATATACACACCATCCTATATAACTACTGTCCATAATGTCTATACACACCATACTATATAACTACTGTCCATAATGTCTATACACACCATCCTATATAACTACTGTCCACACTGTCTATTCACACCATCCTATTTAACTACTGTCCATACTGTCTATACACACCATCCTGTATAACCACTGTCCATAATGTCTATACACACCATCCTATATAAATACTGTCCACAATGTTTATACACACCATCCTATATAAATACTGTCCATAATGTCTATACACACCATTCTATATAAATACTGTCTATAATGTCTATACACACCATCCTGTATAACTATTGTCCATAATGTCTATACACACTATCCTATATAACTACTGTACATAATGTCTATACACACCATCCTATATAACTACTGTCTATACACACTATCCTATAAAACTACTGTCCATAATGTCTATACACACCATCCTATATAACTACTGTCTATACACACCATCCTATATAACGACTGTCAATAATGTGTATACACAACGTCCTATATATCTACTGTCTATACACACCATCCTATATAAATACTGTCCATAATGTCTATACACACCATCCTATATAACTATTGTCTATACACACCATCCTATATAACTACTGTCCAAAATGTCTATACACACCATCCTATATAAATACTGTCCATAATGTCTATACACACCATCCTGTATAACTACTGCCTATAATGTCTATACATCCTATATAACTACTGTCTATACACACCATCCTATATAAATACTGTCCATAAAGTATATACACACCATCCTATATAACTACTGTCCATAATGTCTATACACACCATACTATATAACTACTGTCCATAATGTCTATACACACCATCCTATATAACTACTGTCCACACTGTCTATTCACACCATCCTATTTAACTACTGTCCATACTGTCTATACACACCATCCTGTATAACCACTGTCCATAATGTCTATACACACCATCCTATATAAATACTGTCCACAATGTTTATACACACCATCCTATATAAATACTGTCCATAATGTCTATACACACCATTCTATATAAATACTGTCTATAATGTCTATACACACCATCCTGTATAACTATTGTCCATAATGTCTATACACACCATCCTATATAACTACTGTCTATACACACCATCCTATAGAAAATACTGTCCATAATGTCTATACACACCATTCTATATAAATACTGTCTATAATGTCTATACACACCATCCTGTATAACTATTGTCCATAATGTCTATACACACTATCCTATATAACTACTATACATAATGTCTATACACACCATCCTATATAACTACTGTCTATACACACGATCCTATATAACTACTGTCCATACTGTCTATACACACCATCCTATATAACTACTGTCTATACACACCATCCTATAGAAAATACTGTCCATAATGTCTATCCATACCATCCTATATAACTACTGTCTATACTGTCTATACACACCTTCCTATATAACTAATGTCCATAATGTCTATCCATACCATCCTATATAACTACTGTCGATACTGTCTATACACACCATCCTATATAAATACTGTCCATAATGTCTATACACACCATCCTATATAACTGTTGTCCATTATGTCTATACACACAATCCTATATAACTACTGTCTATACACACCATCCTATATAACTACTGTCTTTACACACCATCCTATATATCTACTGTCTAAAATGTCTATACACACCATCCTTTATAACTACTGTCTATACTTTCTATACTCACCATCCGATATAACTACTGTCTATACACACCATCCTATATAACTACTGTCTATACACACCATCCTATATATCTACTGTCTTTACACACCATCCTATATAACTACTGTCTATAATTTCTATACTCACCATCCGATATAACTACTGTCTTTACACACCATCCTATATAACTACTGTCTATACACACCATCCTATATATCTACTGTCTATACACACCATCCTATATATCTACTGTCTATACACCCCATCCTATATAACAACTGTCTATTCAAACCATTCTATATATCTACTGTCTATACACCCCATCCTAAATAACTACTGTCTATACTTTCTATACTCACCATCCGATATAACTACTGTCTATACACACCATCCTATATTACTACCATCTATACTGTCTATACACACCATCATAAATAACTACTGTCTATACACACCATCCTATATAATTACTGTCTATTCAAACTATCCTATATATCTACTGTCTATACACCCCATCCTATATAACTACTGTCTATACTTTCTATACTCACCATCCGATATAACTACTGTCTATACACACCATCCTATATAACTACTGTCTATACACACCATCCTATATATATACTGTCCATAATGTATATACACACCATCCTATATAAATATTGTCCATAATGTCTATACACACCATCCTATATAACTACTGTCTATACACACCATCCTATATAAATACTGTCCATAAAGTATATACACACCATCCTATATAACTACTGTCCATAATGTCTATACACACCATACTATATAACTACTGTCCATAATGTCTATACACACCATCCTATATAACTACTGTCCACACTGTCTATTCACACCATCCTATTTAACTACTGTCCATACTGTCTATACACACCATCCTGTATAACCACTGTCCATAATGTCTATACACACCATCCTATATAAATACTGTCCACAATGTTTATACACACCATCCTATATAAATACTGTCCATAATGTCTATACACACCATTCTATATAAATACTGTCTATAATGTCTATACACACCA
This sequence comes from Brachymystax lenok tsinlingensis, assembly GCA_030435695.1. Taxonomy (NCBI): domain Eukaryota; kingdom Metazoa; phylum Chordata; class Actinopteri; order Salmoniformes; family Salmonidae; genus Brachymystax; species Brachymystax lenok. The sequence continues at coordinate 40,273,293 of CM059796.1, forward strand.
TCCTGTATAACTATTGTCCATAATGTCTATACACACTATCCTATATAACTACTGTACATAATGTCTATACACACCATCCTATATAACTACTGTCTATACACACTATCCTATAAAACTACTGTCCATAATGTCTATACACACCATCCTATATAACTACTGTCTATACACACCATCCTATATAACGACTGTCAATAATGTGTATACACAACGTCCTATATATCTACTGTCTATACACACCATCCTATATAAATACTGTCCATAATGTCTATACACACCATCCTATATAACTATTGTCTATACACACCATCCTATATAACTACTGTCCAAAAATGTCTATACACACCATCCTATATAAATACTGTCCATAATGTCTATACACACCATCCTGTATAACTACTGCCTATAATGTCTATACATCCTATATAACTACTGTCTATACACACCATCCTATATAAATACTGTCCATAAAGTATATACACACCATCCTATATAACTACTGTCCATAATGTCTATACACACCATACTATATAACTACTGTCCATAATGTCTATACACACCATCCTATATAACTACTGTCCACACTGTCTATTCACACCATCCTATTTAACTACTGTCCATACTGTCTATACACACCATCCTGTATAACCACTGTCCATAATGTCTATACACACCATCCTATATAAATACTGTCCACAATGTTTATACACACCATCCTATATAAATACTGTCCATAATGTCTATACACACCATTCTATATAAATACTGTCTATAATGTCTATACACACCATCCTGTATAACTATTGTCCATAATGTCTATACACACCATCCTATATAACTACTGTCTATACACACCATCCTATAGAAAATACTGTCCATAATGTCTATCCATACCATCCTATATAACTACTGTCTATACTGTCTATACACACCTTCCTATATAACTAATGTCCATAATGTCTATCCATACCATCCTATATAACTACTGTCGATACTGTCTATACACACCATCCTATATAAATACTGTCCATAATGTCTATACACACCATCCTATATAACTGTTGTCCATTATGTCTATACACACAATCCTATATAACTACTGTCTATACACACCATCCTATATAACTACTGTCTTTACACACCATCCTATATATCTACTGTCTAAAATGTCTATACACACCATCCTTTATAACTACTGTCTATACTTTCTATACTCACCATCCGATATAACTACTGTCTATACACACCATCCTATATAACTACTGTCTATACACACCATCCTATATATCTACTGTCTTTACACACCATCCTATATAACTACTGTCTATAATTTCTATACTCACCATCCGATATAACTACTGTCTTTACACACCATCCTATATAACTACTGTCTATACACACCATCCTATATATCTACTGTCTATACACACCATCCTATATATCTACTGTCTATACACCCCATCCTATATAACAACTGTCTATTCAAACCATCCTATATATCTACTGTCTATACACCCCATCCTAAATAACTACTGTCTATACTTTCTATACTCACCATCCGATATAACTACTGTCTATACACACCATCCTATATTACTACCATCTATACTGTCTATACACACCATCATAAATAACTACTGTCTATACACACCATCCTATATAATTACTGTCTATTCAAACTATCCTATATATCTACTGTCTATACACCCCATCCTATATAACTACTGTCTATACTTTCTATACTCACCATCCGATATAACTACTGTCTATACACACCATCCTATATAACTACTGTCTATACACACCATCCTATATATATACTGTCCATAATGTATATACACACCATCCTATATAAATATTGTCCATAATTTCTATACACACCATCCTATATAACTACTGTCTATACACACCATCCTATATAAATACTGTCCATAAAGTATATACACACCATCCTATATAACTACTGTCCATAATGTCTATACACACCATACTATATAACTACTGTCCATAATGTCTATACACACCATCCTATATAACTACTGTCCACACTGTCTATTCACACCATCCTATTTAACTACTGTCCATACTGTCTATACACACCATCCTGTATAACCACTGTCCATAATGTCTATACACACCATCCTATATAAATACTGTCCACAATGTTTATACACACCATCCTATATAAATACTGTCCATAATGTCTATACACACCATTCTATATAAATACTGTCTATAATGTCTATACACACCATCCTGTATAACTATTGTCCATAATGTCTATACACACTATCCTATATAACTACTGTACATAATGTCTATACACACCATCCTATATAACTACTGTCTATACACACTATCCTATAAAACTACTGTCCATAATGTCTATACACACCATCCTATATAACTACTGTCTATACACACCATCCTATATAACGACTGTCAATAATGTGTATACACAACGTCCTATATATCTACTGTCTATACACACCATCCTATATAAATACTGTCCATAATGTCTATACACACCATCCTATATAACTATTGTCTATACACACCATCCTATATAACTACTGTCCAAAATGTCTATACACACCATCCTATATAAATACTGTCCATAATGTCTATACACACCATCCTGTATAACTACTGCCTATAATGTCTATACATCCTATATAACAACTGTCTATACACACCATCCTATATAAATACTGTCGATAATGTCTATACACACCATCCCATATAACGACTGTCCATAATGTGTATACACACCATCCTATATAACTACAGTCCATAATGTCTATACACACCATCCTATATATATACTGTCCATATTGTCTATACACACCATCCTAAATATCTACTGTCTATACACACCATCCTATATAAATTCTGTCCATAAAGTCTATACACACCATCCTATATAAATACTGTCCATAATGTCTATACACACCATACTATATAACTATTGTCCATAATGTCTATACACACCATCCTATATAAATACTGTCCATAATGTTTATACACACCATCCTATATAACTACTGTCTATACACACTATCCTATAAAACTACTGTCCATAATGTCTATACACACCATCCTATATAACGACAGGCCATAATGTGTATACACACCATCCTATATAACTACAGTCAAAAATGTCTATACACACCATCCTATACAACTACTGTCTATACTCACCATCCTATGTAAATACTGTCCATAAAGTCTATACACACCATCCTATATAACTACTGTCCATAATGTCTATACACACCATCCTGTATAACTACTGTCTATAATGTCTATACATCCTATATAACAACTGTCTATACACACCATCCTATATAACTACTGTCCATAATGTGTATACACACCATCCTATATATCTACTGTCTATACACACCATCCTATATAAATACTGTCCATAATGTCTATACACACCATCCTATATAACTATTGTCCATTATGTCTATACACACCATCCTATATAAATACTGTCCATAATGTTTATACACACCATCCTATATAAATACTGCCCATAATGTCTATACACACCATTCTATATAAATACTGTCTATAATGTCTATACACACCATCATATATATATATATCTATTGTCCATAATGTCTATACACACAATCCTATATAACTACTGTCCATAATGTCTTTACACACCATCCTATATAACTACTGTCTATACACACGATCCTATAAAACTACTGTCCATACTGTCTATACACACCATCCTATATAACTACTGTCTATACACACCATCCTATATAAATACTGTCCATAATGTCTATCCATACCATCCTATATAACTACTGTCTATACTGTCTATACACACCATCCTATATAACTAATGTCCATAATGTCTATACACCATCCTATATAACTACTGTCTATACACACCATCCTATATTACTACCATCTATACTGTCTATACACACCATCATAAATAACTACTGTCTACACACACCATCCTATATAACTACTGTCGATACTGTCTATACACACCATCCTATATATCTACTGTCTATACACACCATCCTAAATATCTACTGTCTATAATGTGTATACACACCATCCTATATAACTACTGTCTAAGCTGTTTATACACACCATCCTATATATCTACTGTCTATACACACCATCCTAAATATCTACTGTCTATACTGTCTACACACACCATCCTATATAACTACTGTCGATACTGTCTATACACACCATCCTATATAACTACTGTCTATACACACCATCATAAATAACTACTGTCTATACACACCATCCTATATAACTACTGTCTATGCAAACCATCCTATATATATCTACTGTCTATACACCCCATCCTATATAACTACTGTCTATACTTTCTATACACAACATCCGATATAACTACTGTCTATAATGTCTATACACACCATCCTATATAAATACTGTCCATAATGTCTATCCATACCATCCTATATAACTACTGTCTATACTGTCTATACACACCATCCTATATAACTAATGTCCATAATGTCTATACACACCATCCTATATAACTACTGTCTATACACACAATCCTATATTACTACCGTCTATACTGTCTATACACACCATCATAAATAACTACTGTCTACACACACCATCCTATATAACTACTGTCGATACTGTCTATACACACCATCCCATATATCTACTGTCTATACACACCATCCTAAATATCTACTGTCTATAATGTGTATACACACCATCCTATATAACTACTGTCTAAGCTGTTTATACACACCATCCTATATATCTACTGTCTATACACACCATCCTAAATATCTACTGTCTATACTGTCTACACACACCATCCTATATAACTACTGTCGATACTGTCTATACACACCATCCTATATAACTACTGTCTATCCACACCATCATAAATAACTACTGTCTATACACACCATCCTATATAACTACTGTCTATGCAAACCATCCTATATATATCTACTGTCTATACACCCCATCCTATATAACTACTGTCTATACTTTCTATACACAACATCCGATATAACTACTGTCTATAATGTCTATACACACCATCCTATATAAATACTGTCCATAATGTCTATACACACCATACTATATAACTATTGTCCATAATGTCTATACACACCATCCTATATAAATACTGTCCATAATGTTTATACACACCATCCTATATAAATACTGCCCATAATGTCTATACACACCATTCTATATAAATACTGTCTATAATGTCTATACACACCATCATATATATCTATTGTCCATAATGTCTATACACACTATCCTATATAACTACTCTCCATAATGTCTATCCATACCATCCTATATAACTACTGTCTATACTGTCTCTACACACCATCCTATATAACTACTGTCGATACTGTCTATACACACCATCCTATATAACTACTGTCGATACTGTCTATACACACAATCCTATATAACTACTGTCTATACACACAATCCTATATAACTACTGTCTCTACACACCATCCTATATATCTACTGTCTAAAATGTCTATACACACCATCCTTTATAACTTCTGTCTATACTTTCTATACTCACCATCCGATATAACTACTGTCTATACACACCATCCTATATAACTACTGTCTATACACACCATCCTATATATCTACTGTCTATACACCCCATCCTATATAACTACTGTCTATACTTTCTATACTCACCATCCGATATAACTACTGTCTTTACACACCATCCTATATAACTACTGTCTATACTTTCTATACTCACCATCCGATATAACTACTGTCTTTACACACCATCCTATATATCTACTGTCTATACACCCCATCCTATATAACAACTGTCTATTCAAACCATCCTAAATAACTACTGTCTATACTTTCTATACTCACCATCCGATATAACTACTGTCTATACACACCATACTATATTACTACCGTCTATACTGTCTATACACACCATCATTAATAACTACTGTCTATACACACCATCCTATATAACTACTGTCTATTCAAACTATCCTATATATCTTCTGTCTATACACCCCATCCTATATAACTACTGTCTATACTTTCTATACTCACCATCCGATATAACTACTGTCTATACACACCATCCTATATAAATACTGTCCATAAAGTATATACACACCATCCTATATAACTAAAGTCCATAATGTCTATACACACCATACTATATAACTACTGTCCATAATGTCTATACACACCATCCTATATAACTACTGTCCACACTGTCTATTCACACCATCCTATTTAACTACTGTCCATACTGTCTATACACACCATCCTGTATAACCACTGTCCATAATGTCTATACACACCATCCTATATAAATACTGTCCACAATGTTTATACACACCATCCTATATAAATACTGTACATAATGTCTATACACACCATTCTATATAAATACTGTCTATAATGTCTATACACACCATACTGTATAACTATTGTCCATAATGTCTATACACACTATCCTATATAACTACTGTACATAATGTCTATATACACCATCCTATATAACTACTGTCTATACACACGATCCTATATAACTACGGTCCATACTGTCTATACACACAATCCTATATAACTACTGTCTATATACACTATCCTATAAAACTACTGTCCATAATGTCTATACACACCATCCTATATAACTACTGTCTATACACACCATCCTATATAACGACTGTCAATAATGTGTATACACACCGTCCTATATATCTACTGTCTATACACACCATCCTATATAAATACTGTCCATAATGTCTATACACACCATCCTATATAACTATTGTCTATACACACCATCCTATATAACTACTGTCCAAAAATGTCTATACACACCATCCAATATAACTACTGTCCATAATGTCTATACACACCATCCTGTATAACTACTGCCTATAATGTCTATACATTCTATATTACAACTGTCTATACACACCATCCTATATAAATACTGTCGATAATGTCTATACACACCATCCCATATAACGACTGTCCATAATGTGTATACACACCATCCTATATAACTACAGTCCATAATGTCTATACACACCATCCTATATAAATACTTTCCATATTGTCTATACACACCATCCTAAATATCTACTGTCTATACACACCATCCTATATAAATTCTGTCCATAAAGTCTATACACACCATCCTATATAAATACTGTCCATAATGTCTATACACACCATACTATATAACTATTGTCCATAATGTCTATACACACCATCCTATATAAATACTGTCCATAATGTTTATACACACCATCCATAATGTCTATACACACCATCCTATATAACTACTGTCTATACACACTATCCTATAAAACTACTGTCCATAATGTCTATACACACCATCCTATATAACGATTGGCCATAATGTGTATACACACCATCCTATATAACTACAGTCCAAAATGTCTATACACACCATCCTATATAACTACTGTCTATACACACCATCCTATATAAATACTGTCCATAATGTCTATACACACCATCCTATATAACTACTGTCTATACTCAACATCCTATGTAAATACTGTCCATAAAGTCTATACACACCATCCTATATAACTACTGTCCATAATGTCTATACACACCATCCTATATAACTACTGTCCATAATGTCTATACACACCATCCTGTATAACTACTGTCTATAATGTCTATACATCCTATATAACAACTGTCTATACACACCATCCTATATAACTACTGTCCATAATGTGTATACACACCATCCTATATAACTACAGTCCATTTTGTCTATACACACCATCCTATATAAATACTGTCCATAATGTCTATACACACCATCCTGTATAACTACTGTCTATAATGTCTATACATCCTATATAACAACTGTCTATACACACCATCCTATATAAATACTGTCCATAATGTCTATACACACCATCCTATATAACTATTGTCCATTATGTCTATACACACCATCCTATATAAATACTGTCCATAATGTTTATACACACCATCCTATATAAATACTGCCCATAATGTCTATACACACCATTCTATATAAATACTGTCTATAATGTCTATACACACCATCATATATATATATATCTATTGTCCATAATGTCTATACACACTATCCTACATAACTACTGTCCATAATGTCTTTACACACCATCCTATATAACTACTGTCTATACACACGATCCTATAAAACTACTGTCCATACTGTCTATACACACCATCCTATATAACTACTGTCTATACACACCATCCTATATAAATACTGTCCATAATGTCTATCCATACCATCCTATATAACTACTGTCTATACTGTCTATACACACCATCCTATATAACTAATGTCCATAATGTCTATACACACCATCCTATATAACTACTGTCCATAATGTTTATAAACACCACCCTGTATAACTACTGTCTATACACACCGCCCCTATATAATTACTGTCTATACTGTCTATACACACCATCCTATATAACTACTGTCTTTACACACCATCCAATATAACTGCTGTCCATAATGTGTATACACACCATCCTATATAACTACTGTCTAAGCTGTCTATACACACCATCCTATATAAATACTGTCTATACTGTCTACACACACCATCCTATATAACTACTGTCGATACTGTCTATACACACCATCCTATATAACTACTGTCTATACACACCATCCTATATATCTACTGTCTATGCACACCATCCTAAATATCTACTGTCTATAATGTGTATACACACCATCCTATATGACTACTGTCTAAGCTGTTTATACACACCATCCTATATATCTACTGTCTATACACACCATCCTAAATATCTACTGTCTATACTGTCTACACACACCATCCTATATAACTACTGTCGATACTGTCTATAGACATCATCCTATATAACTACTGTCTATACACACCATCATAAATAACTACTGTCTATACACACCATCCTATATAACTACTGTCTTTGCAAACCATCCTATATATATCTATTGTCTATACACCCCATCCTTTATAACTACTGTCTATACTTTCTATACACATCATCCGATATAACTACTGTCCATAATGTCTATACACACCATACTATATAACTATTGTCCATAATGTCTATACACACCATCCTATATAAATTCTGTCCATAAAGTCTATACACACCATCCTATATAAATACTGTCCATAATGTCTATACACACCATACTATATAACTATTGTCCATAATGTCTATACACACCATCCTATATAAATACTGTCCATAATGTTTATACACACCATCCATAATGTCTATACACACCATCCTATATAACTACTGTCTATACACACTATCCTATAAAACTACTGTCCATAATGTCTATACACACCATCCTATATAACGATTGGCCATAATGTGTATACACACCATCCTATATAACTACAGTCCAAAATGTCTATACACACCATCCTATATAACTACTGTCTATACACACCATCCTATATAAATACTGTCCATAATGTCTATACACACCATCCTATATAACTACTGTCTATACTCAACATCCTATGTAAATACTGTCCATAAAGTCTATACACACCATCCTATATAACTACTGTCCATAATGTCTATACACACCATCCTATATAACTACTGTCCATAATGTCTATACACACCATCCTGTATAACTACTGTCTATAATGTCTATACATCCTATATAACAACTGTCTATACACACCATCCTATATAACTACTGTCCATAATGTGTATACACACCATCCTATATAACTACAGTCCATTTTGTCTATACACACCATCCTATATAAATACTGTCCATAATGTCTATACACACCATCCTGTATAACTACTGTCTATAATGTCTATACATCCTATATAACAACTGTCTATACACACCATCCTATATAAATACTGTCCATAATGTCTATACACACCATCCTATATAACTATTGTCCATTATGTCTATACACACCATCCTATATAAATACTGTCCATAATGTTTATACACACCATCCTATATAAATACTGCCCATAATGTCTATACACACCATTCTATATAAATACTGTCTATAATGTCTATACACACCATCATATATATATATATCTATTGTCCATAATGTCTATACACACTATCCTACATAACTACTGTCCATAATGTCTTTACACACCATCCTATATAACTACTGTCTATACACACGATCCTATAAAACTACTGTCCATACTGTCTATACACACCATCCTATATAACTACTGTCTATACACACCATCCTATATAAATACTGTCCATAATGTCTATCCATACCATCCTATATAACTACTGTCTATACTGTCTATACACACCATCCTATATAACTAATGTCCATAATGTCTATACACACCATCCTATATAACTACTGTCCATAATGTTTATAAACACCACCCTGTATAACTACTGTCTATACACACCGTCCTATATAATTACTGTCTATACTGTCTATACACACCATCCTATATAACTACTGTCTTTACACACCATCCAATATAACTGCTGTCCATAATGTGTATACACACCATCCTATATAACTACTGTCTAAGCTGTCTATACACACCATCCTATATAAATACTGTCTATACTGTCTACACACACCATCCTATATAACTACTGTCGATACTGTCTATACACACCATCCTATATAACTACTGTCTATACACACCATCCTATATATCTACTGTCTATGCACACCATCCTAAATATCTACTGTCTATAATGTGTATACACACCATCCTATATGACTACTGTCTAAGCTGTTTATACACACCATCCTATATATCTACTGTCTATACACACCATCCTAAATATCTACTGTCTATACTGTCTACACACACCATCCTATATAACTACTGTCGATACTGTCTATAGACATCATCCTATATAACTACTGTCTATACACACCATCATAAATAACTACTGTCTATACACACCATCCTATATAACTACTGTCTTTGCAAACCATCCTATATATATCTATTGTCTATACACCCCATCCTTTATAACTACTGTCTATACTTTCTATACACATCATCCGATATAACTACTGTCCATAATGTCTATACACACCATACTATATAACTATTGTCCATAATGTCTATACACACCATCCTATATAAATACTGTCCATAATGTTTATACACACCATCCTATATAAATACTGCCCATAATGTCTATACACACCATTCTATATAAATACTGTCTATAATGTCTATACACACTATCATATATATCTATTGTCCATAATGTCTATACACACTATCCTATATAACTACTGTCTATACACACGATCCTATAAAACTACTGTCCATACTGTCTATACACACCATCCTATATAACTACTGTCTATACACACCATCCTATAGAAATACTGTCCATAATGTCTATCCATACCATCCTATATAACTACTGTCTATACTGTCTATACACACCTTCCTATATAACTAATGTCCATAATGTCTATACACACCATCCAATATAACTACTGTCCATAATGTTTATAAACACCACCCTGTATAACTACTGACTATACACACCGTCCTATATAACTACTGTCTATACTGTCTATACACACCATCCTATATAACTACTGTCTATACACACCATCCAAAATAACTGCTGTAAATAATGTGTATACACACCATCCTATATAACTACTGTCTAAGCTTTTTATACACACCATCCTATATAACTACTGTCTATACACACCATCCTATATAAATACTGTCTATACTGTCTACACACACCATCCTATATAACTACTGTCGAGACTGTCTATACACACCATCCTATATAACTACTGTCTATACACACCATCCTATATATCTACTGTCTATACACACCATCATATATATCTACTGTCTATACACACCATCATATATATCTACTGTCTATAATGTCTATACACACCATCCTATATAACTACTGTCTATACAAACCATCCTATATATATCTACTGTCTATACACCCCATCCTATATAACTACTGTCTATACTTTCTATACACAACATCCGATATAACTACTGTCTATGATGTCTATACACACCATCCTATATAAATACTGTCCATAATGTCTATACACACCATACTATATAACTATTGTCCATAATGTCTATACACACCATCCTATATAAATACTGTCCATAATGTATATACACACCATCCTATATAAATACTGCCCATAATGTCTATACACACCATTCTATATAAATACTGTCTATAATGTCTATACACACCATCATATATATCTATTGTCCATAATGTCTATACACACTATCCTATATAACTACTGTCTATACACACGATCCTATAAAACTACTGTCCATACTGTCTATACACACCATACTATATAACTACTGTCAATACTCACCATCCTATGTAAATACTGTCCATAAAGTCTATACACACCATCCTATATAACTACTGTCCATAATGTCTATACACACCATCCTATATAACTACTGTCCATAATGTCTATACATACCATCCTGTATAACTACTGTCTATAATGTCTATACATCCTATATAACAACTGTCTATACACACCATCCTATATAACTACTGTCCATAATGTGTATACACACCATCCTATATAACTACAGTCCATTTTGTCTATACACACCATCCTATATAAATACTGCCCATAATGTCTATACACACCATTCTATATAAATACTGTCTATAATGTCTATACACACCATCATATATATCTATTGTCCATAATGTCTATACACACTATCCTATATAACTACTCTCCATAATGTCTATCCATACCATCCTATATAACTACTGTCTATACTGTCTCTACACACCATCCTATATAACTACTGTCGATACTGTCTATACACACCATCCTATATAACTACTGTCGATACTGTCTATACACACAATCCTATATAACTACTGTCTATACACACAATCCTATATAACTACTGTCTCTACACACCATCCTATATATCTACTGTCTAAAATGTCTATACACACCATCCTTTATAACTTCTGTCTATACTTTCTATACTCACCATCCGATATAACTACTGTCTATACACACCATCCTATATAACTACTGTCTATACACACCATCCTATATATCTACTGTCTATACACCCCATCCTATATAACTACTGTCTATACTTTCTATACTCACCATCCGATATAACTACTGTCTTTACACACCATCCTATATAACTACTGTCTATACTTTCTATACTCACCATCCGATATAACTACTGTCTTTACACACCATCCTATATATCTACTGTCTATACACCCCATCCTATATAACAACTGTCTATTCAAACCATCCTAAATAACTACTGTCTATACTTTCTATACTCACCATCCGATATAACTACTGTCTATACACACCATACTATATTACTACCGTCTATACTGTCTATACACACCATCATTAATAACTACTGTCTATACACACCATCCTATATAACTACTGTCTATTCAAACTATCCTATATATCTTCTGTCTATACACCCCATCCTATATAACTACTGTCTATACTTTCTATACTCACCATCCGATATAACTACTGTCTATACACACCATCCTATATAAATACTGTCCATAAAGTATATACACACCATCCTATATAACTAAAGTCCATAATGTCTATACACACCATACTATATAACTACTGTCCATAATGTCTATACACACCATCCTATATAACTACTGTCCACACTGTCTATTCACACCATCCTATTTAACTACTGTCCATACTGTCTATACACACCATCCTGTATAACCACTGTCCATAATGTCTATACACACCATCCTATATAAATACTGTCCACAATGTTTATACACACCATCCTATATAAATACTGTACATAATGTCTATACACACCATTCTATATAAATACTGTCTATAATGTCTATACACACCATACTGTATAACTATTGTCCATAATGTCTATACACACTATCCTATATAACTACTGTACATAATGTCTATATACACCATCCTATATAACTACTGTCTATACACACGATCCTATATAACTACGGTCCATACTGTCTATACACACAATCCTATATAACTACTGTCTATATACACTATCCTATAAAACTACTGTCCATAATGTCTATACACACCATCCTATATAACTACTGTCTATACACACCATCCTATATAACGACTGTCAATAATGTGTATACACACCGTCCTATATATCTACTGTCTATACACACCATCCTATATAAATACTGTCCATAATGTCTATACACACCATCCTATATAACTATTGTCTATACACACCATCCTATATAACTACTGTCCAAAATGTCTATACACACCATCCAATATAACTACTGTCCATAATGTCTATACACACCATCCTGTATAACTACTGCCTATAATGTCTATACATTCTATATTACAACTGTCTATACACACCATCCTATATAAATACTGTCGATAATGTCTATACACACCATCCCATATAACGACTGTCCATAATGTGTATACACACCATCCTATATAACTACAGTCCATAATGTCTATACACACCATCCTATATAAATACTTTCCATATTGTCTATACACACCATCCTAAATATCTACTGTCTATACACACCATCCTATATAAATTCTGTCCATAAAGTCTATACACACCATCCTATATAAATACTGTCCATAATGTCTATACACACCATACTATATAACTATTGTCCATAATGTCTATACACACCATCCTATATAAATACTGTCCATAATGTTTATACACACCATCCATAATGTCTATACACACCATCCTATATAACTACTGTCTATACACACTATCCTATAAAACTACTGTCCATAATGTCTATACACACCATCCTATATAACGACAGGCCATAATGTGTATACACACCATCCTATATAACTACAGTCCAAAAATGTCTATACACACCATCTTATACAACTACTGTCTATACACTCCATCCTATATAAATACTGTCCAAAATGTCTATACACACCATCCTATATAACTACTGTCTATACTCAACATCCTATGTAAATACTGTCCATAAAGTCTATACACACCATCCTATATAACTACTGTCCATAATGTCTATACACACCATCCTATATAACTACTGTCCATAATGTCTATACACACCATCCTGTATAACTACTGTCTATAATGTCTATACATCCTATATAACAACTGTCTATACACACCATCCTATATAACTACTGTCCATAATGTGTATACACACCATCCTATATAACTACAGTCCATTTTGTCTATACACACCATCCTATATAAATACTGTCCATAATGTCTATACACACCATCCTGTATAACTACTGTCTATAATGTCTATACATCCTATATAACAACTGTCTATACACACCATCCTATATAAATACTGTCCATAATGTCTATACACACCATCCTATATAACTATTGTCCATTATGTCTATACACACCATCCTATATAAATACTGTCCATAATGTTTATACACACCATCCTATATAAATACTGCCCATAATGTCTATACACACCATTCTATATAAATACTGTCTATAATGTCTATACACACCATCATATATATATATCTATTGTCCATAATGTCTATACACACTATCCTACATAACTACTGTCCATAATGTCTTTACACACCATCCTATATAACTACTGTCTATACACACGATCCTATAAAACTACTGTCCATACTGTCTATACACACCATCCTATATAACTACTGTCTATACACACCATCCTATATAAATACTGTCCATAATGTCTATCCATACCATCCTATATAACTACTGTCTATACTGTCTATACACACCATCCTATATAACTAATGTCCATAATGTCTATACACACCATCCTATATAACTACTGTCCATAATGTTTATAAACACCACCCTGTATAACTACTGTCTATACACACCGTCCTATATAATTACTGTCTATACTGTCTATACACACCATCCTATATAACTACTGTCTTTACACACCATCCAATATAACTGCTGTCCATAATGTGTATACACACCATCCTATATAACTACTGTCTAAGCTGTCTATACACACCATCCTATATAAATACTGTCTATACTGTCTACACACACCATCCTATATAACTACTGTCGATACTGTCTATACACACCATCCTATATAACTACTGTCTATACACACCATCCTATATATCTACTGTCTATGCACACCATCCTAAATATCTACTGTCTATAATGTGTATACACACCATCCTATATGACTACTGTCTAAGCTGTTTATACACACCATCCTATATATCTACTGTCTATACACACCATCCTAAATATCTACTGTCTATACTGTCTACACACACCATCCTATATAACTACTGTCGATACTGTCTATAGACATCATCCTATATAACTACTGTCTATACACACCATCATAAATAACTACTGTCTATACACACCATCCTATATAACTACTGTCTTTGCAAACCATCCTATATATATCTATTGTCTATACACCCCATCCTTTATAACTACTGTCTATACTTTCTATACACATCATCCGATATAACTACTGTCCATAATGTCTATACACACCATACTATATAACTATTGTCCATAATGTCTATACACACCATCCTATATAAATTCTGTCCATAAAGTCTATACACACCATCCTATATAAATACTGTCCATAATGTCTATACACACCATACTATATAACTATTGTCCATAATGTCTATACACACCATCCTATATAAATACTGTCCATAATGTTTATACACACCATCCATAATGTCTATACACACCATCCTATATAACTACTGTCTATACACACTATCCTATAAAACTACTGTCCATAATGTCTATACACACCATCCTATATAACGATTGGCCATAATGTGTATACACACCATCCTATATAACTACAGTCCAAAATGTCTATACACACCATCCTATATAACTACTGTCTATACACACCATCCTATATAAATACTGTCCATAATGTCTATACACACCATCCTATATAACTACTGTCTATACTCAACATCCTATGTAAATACTGTCCATAAAGTCTATACACACCATCCTATATAACTACTGTCCATAATGTCTATACACACCATCCTATATAACTACTGTCCATAATGTCTATACACACCATCCTGTATAACTACTGTCTATAATGTCTATACATCCTATATAACAACTGTCTATACACACCATCCTATATAACTACTGTCCATAATGTGTATACACACCATCCTATATAACTACAGTCCATTTTGTCTATACACACCATCCTATATAAATACTGTCCATAATGTCTATACACACCATCCTGTATAACTACTGTCTATAATGTCTATACATCCTATATAACAACTGTCTATACACACCATCCTATATAAATACTGTCCATAATGTCTATACACACCATCCTATATAACTATTGTCCATTATGTCTATACACACCATCCTATATAAATACTGTCCATAATGTTTATACACACCATCCTATATAAATACTGCCCATAATGTCTATACACACCATTCTATATAAATACTGTCTATAATGTCTATACACACCATCATATATATATATCTATTGTCCATAATGTCTATACACACTATCCTACATAACTACTGTCCATAATGTCTTTACACACCATCCTATATAACTACTGTCTATACACACGATCCTATAAAACTACTGTCCATACTGTCTATACACACCATCCTATATAACTACTGTCTATACACACCATCCTATATAAATACTGTCCATAATGTCTATCCATACCATCCTATATAACTACTGTCTATACTGTCTATACACACCATCCTATATAACTAATGTCCATAATGTCTATACACACCATCCTATATAACTACTGTCCATAATGTTTATAAACACCACCCTGTATAACTACTGTCTATACACACCGTCCTATATAATTACTGTCTATACTGTCTATACACACCATCCTATATAACTACTGTCTTTACACACCATCCAATATAACTGCTGTCCATAATGTGTATACACACCATCCTATATAACTACTGTCTAAGCTGTCTATACACACCATCCTATATAAATACTGTCTATACTGTCTACACACACCATCCTATATAACTACTGTCGATACTGTCTATACACACCATCCTATATAACTACTGTCTATACACACCATCCTATATATCTACTGTCTATACACACCATCCTAAATATCTACTGTCTATAATGTGTATACACACCATCCTATATGACTACTGTCTAAGCTGTTTATACACACCATCCTATATATCTACTGTCTATACACACCATCCTAAATATCTACTGTCTATACTGTCTACACACACCATCCTATATAACTACTGTCGATACTGTCTATAGACATCATCCTATATAACTACTGTCTATACACACCATCATAAATAACTACTGTCTATACACACCATCCTATATAACTACTGTCTTTGCAAACCATCCTATATATATCTATTGTCTATACACCCCATCCTTTATAACTACTGTCTATACTTTCTATACACATCATCCGATATAACTACTGTCCATAATGTCTATACACACCATACTATATAACTATTGTCCATAATGTCTATACACACCATCCTATATAAATACTGTCCATAATGTTTATACACACCATCCTATATAAATACTGCCCATAATGTCTATACACACCATTCTATATAAATACTGTCTATAATGTCTATACACACTATCATATATATCTATTGTCCATAATGTCTATACACACTATCCTATATAACTACTGTCTATACACACGATCCTATAAAACTACTGTCCATACTGTCTATACACACCATCCTATATATAACTACTGTCTATACACACCATCCTATAGAAATACTGTCCATAATGTCTATCCATACCATCTCATATAACTACTGTCTATACTGTCTATACACACCTTCCTATATAACTAATGTCCATAATGTCTATACACACCATCCAATATAACTACTGTCCATAATGTTTATAAACACCACCCTGTATAACTACTGACTATACACACCGTCCTATATAACTACTGTCTATACTGTCTATACACACCATCCTATATAACTACTGTCTATACACACCATCCAAAATAACTGCTGTAAATAATGTGTATACACACCATCCTATATAACTACTGTCTAAGCTTTTTATACACACCATCCTATATAACTACTGTCTATACACACCATCCTATATAAATACTGTCTATACTGTCTACACACACCATCCTATATAACTACTGTCGAGACTGTCTATACACACCATCCTATATAACTACTGTCTATACACACCATCCTATATATCTACTGTCTATACACACCATCATATATATCTACTGTCTATACACACCATCATATATATCTACTGTCTATAATGTCTATACACACCATCCTATATAACTACTGTCTATACAAACCATCCTATATATATCTACTGTCTATACACCCCATCCTATATAACTACTGTCTATACTTTCTATACACAACATCCGATATAACTACTGTCTATGATGTCTATACACACCATCCTATATAAATACTGTCCATAATGTCTATACACACCATACTATATAACTATTGTCCATAATGTCTATACACACCATCCTATATAAATACTGTCCATAATGTATATACACACCATCCTATATAAATACTGCCCATAATGTCTATACACACCATTCTATATAAATACTGTCTATAATGTCTATACACACCATCATATATATCTATTGTCCATAATGTCTATACACACTATCCTATATAACTACTGTCTATACACACGATCCTATAAAACTACTGTCCATACTGTCTATACACACCATACTATATAACTACTGTCAATACTCACCATCCTATGTAAATACTGTCCATAAAGTCTATACACACCATCCTATATAACTACTGTCCATAATGTCTATACACACCATCCTATATAACTACTGTCCATAATGTCTATACATACCATCCTGTATAACTACTGTCTATAATGTCTATACATCCTATATAACAACTGTCTATACACACCATCCTATATAACTACTGTCCATAATGTGTATACACACCATCCTATATAACTACAGTCCATTTTGTCTATACACACCATCCTATATAAATACTGTCCATAATGTCTATACACACCATCCTATATATCTACTGTCTATACACACCATCCTATATAAATACTGTCCATAATGTCTATACACACCATCCTATATAACTATTGTCCATAATGTCTATACACACCATCCTATATAAATACTGTCCATAATGTTTATACACACCATCCTATATAAATACTGCCCATTTTGTCTATACACACCATTCTATATAAATACTGTCTATAATGTCTATACACACCATCATATATATATATATCTATTGTCCATAATGTCTATACACACTATCCTATATAACTACTGTCCATAATGTCTTTACACACCATCCTATATAACTACTGTCTATACACACGATCCTATAAAACTACTGTCCATACTGTCTATACACACCATCCTATAAAACTACTGTCTATACACACCATCCTATATAAATACTGTCCATAATGTCTATCCATACCATCCTATATAACTACTGTCTATACTGTCTATACACACCATCCTATATAACTAATGTCCATAATGTCTATACACACCATCCTATATAACTACTGTCCATAATGTTTATAAACACCACCCTGTATAACTACTGTCTATACACACCGTCCTATATAATTACTGTCTATACTGTCTATACACACCATCCTATATAACTACTGTCTATACACACCATCCAATATAACTGCTGTCCATAATGTGTATACACACCATCCTATATAACTACTGTCTAAGCTGTCTATACACACCATCCTATATAAATACTGTCTATACTGTCTACACACACCATCCTATATAACTACTGTTGATACTGTCTATACACACCATCCTATATAACTACTGTCTATACACACCATCCTATATATCTACTGTCTATACACACCATCCTAAATATCTACTGTCTATAATGTGTATACACACATCCTATATAACTACTGTCTAAGCTGTTTATACACACCATCCTATATATCTACTGTCTATACACACCATCCTAAATATCTACTGTCTATACTGTCTACACACACCATCCTATATAACTACTGTCGATACTGTCTATACACACCATCCTATATAACTACTGTCTATACACACCATCATAAATAACTACTGTCTATACACACCATCCTATATAACTACTGTCTTTGCAAACCATCCTATATATATCTACTGTCTATACACCCCATCCTATATACCTACTGTCTATACTTTCTATACACAACATCCGATATAACTACTGTCTATAATGTCTATACACACCATCCTATATAAATACTGTCCATAATGTCTATACACACCATACTATATAACTATTGTCCATAATGTCTATACACACCATCCTATATAAATACTGTCCATAATGTTTAGACACACCTTCCTATATAAATACTGCCCATAATGTCTATACACACCATTCTATATAAATACTGTCTATAATGTCTATACACACTATCATATATATCTACTGTCCATAATGTCTTTACACACCATCCTATATAACTACTGTCTATACACACGATCCTATAAAACTACTGTCCATACTGTCTATACACACCATCCTATATAACTACTGTCTATACACACCATCCTATATAAATACTGTCCATAATGTCTATCCATACCATCCTATATAACTACTGTCTATACTGTCTATACACACCATCCTATATAACTAATGTCCATAATGTCTATACACACCATCCTATATAACTACTGTCCATAATGTTTATAAACACCACCCTGTATAACTACTGTCTATACACACCGTCCTATATAATTACTGTCTATACTGTCTATACACACCATCCTATATAACTACTGTCTATACACACCATCCAATATAACTGCTGTCCATAATGTGTATACACACCATCCTATATAACTACTGTCTAAGCTGTCTATACACACCATCCTATATAAATACTGTCTATACTGTCTACACACACCATCCTATATAACTACTGTCGATACTGTCTATACACACCATCCTATATAACTACTGTCTATACACACCATCCTATATATCTACTGTCTATGCACACCATCCTAAATATCTACTGTCTATAATGTGTATACACACCATCCTATATAACTACTGTCTAAGCTGTTTATACACACCATCCTATATATCTACTGTCTATACACACCATCCTAAATATCTACTGTCTATACTGTCTACACACACCATCCTATATAACTACTGTCGATACTGTCTATACACATCATCCTATATAACTACTGTCTATACACACCATCATAAATAACTACTGTCTATACACACCATCCTATATAAATACTGTCCATAATGTCTATCCATACCATCCCAAATAACTACTGTCTATACTGTCTATACACACCTTCCTATATAACTAATGTCCATAATGTCTATACACACCATCCAATATAACTACTGTCCATAATGTTTATAAACACAACCCTGTATAACTACTGACTATACACACCGTCCTATATAACTACTGTCTATACTGTCTATACACACCATCCTATATAACTACTGTCTATACACACCATCCAATATAACTGCTGTAAATAATGTGTATACACACCATCCTATATAACTACTGTCTAAGCTGTTTATACACACCATCCTATATAACTACTGTCTATACACACCATCCTATATAAATACTGTCTATACTGTCTACACACACCATCCTATATAACTACTGTCGAGACTGTCTATACACACCATCCTATATAACTACTATCTATACACACCATCCTATATAGCTACTGTCTATACACACCATCATATATATCTACTGTCTATACACACCATCCTATATATCTACTGTCTATAATGTCTATACACACCATCCTATATAACTACTGTCTATACAAACCATCCTATATATATCTACTGTCTATACACCCCATCCTATATAACTACTGTCTATACTTTCTATACACAACATCCGATATAACTACTGTCTATAATGTCTATACACACCATCCTATATAAATACTGTCCATAATGTCGATTCACACCATACTATATAACTATTGTCCATAATGTCTATACACACCATCCTATATAAATACTGTCCATAATGTTTAGACACACCATCCTATATAAATACTGCCCATAATGTCTATACACACCATTCTATATAAATACTGTCTATAATGTCTATACACACTATCATATATATCTATTGTCCATAATGTCTATACACACTATCCTTTATAACTACTGTCTATACACACGATCCTATAAAACTACTGTCCATACTGTCTATACACACCATCCTATATAACTAGTGTCTATACACACCATCCAATATAACTGCTGTAAATAATGTGTATAAACACCATCCTATATAACTACTGTCTAAGCTGTTTATACACACCATCCTATATAACTACTGTCTATACACACCATCCTATATAAATACTGTCTATACTGTCTACACACACCATCCTATATAACTACTGTCGAGACTGTCTATACACACCATCCTGTATAACTACTATCTATACACACCATCCTATATATATCTACTGTCTATACACCCCATCCTATATAACTACTGTCTATACTTTCTATACACAACATCCGATATAACTACTGTCTATGATGTCTATACACACCATCCTATATAAATACTGTCCATAATGTATATACACACCATCCTATATAAATACTGCCCATAATGTCTATACACACCATTCTATATAAATACTGTCTATAATGTCTATACACACCATCATATATATCTATTGTCCATAATGTCTATACACACTATCCTATATAACTACTGTCTATACACACGGTCCTATAAAACTACTGTCCATACTGTCTATACACACCATCCTATATAACTACTGTCTATACACACCATCCTATAGAAAATACTGTCCATAATGTCTATCCATACCATCCTATATAACTACTGTCTATACTGTCTATACACAACATCCTATATAACTACTGTCCATAATGTCTATACACACCATCCAATATAACTACTGTCCATAATGTTTATAAACACCACCCTGTATAACTACTGTCTATACACACCGTCCTATATAACTACTGTCTATACTGTCTATACACACCATCCTATATAACGACTCTCTATACACACCATCCAATATAACTGCTGTCCATAATGTGTATACACACCATCCTATATAACTACTGTCTAAGCTGTTTATACACACCATCCTATATAAATACTGTCTATACTGTCTACACACACCATCCTATATAACTACTGTCGATACTGTCTATACACAACATCCTATATAACTACTGTCTATACACACCATCCTATATATCTACTGTCTATACACACCATCATATATATATACTGTCTATAATGTCTGTACACACCATCCTATATAATTACTGTCTACACTGTCTATACACACCATCATAAATAACTACTGTCAATACTCACCATCCTATATAACTACTGTCTATACAAACCATCCTATATATATACTGTCTATACACCCCATCCTATATAACTACTGTCTATACTTTCTATACACAACATCCGATACAACTACTGTCTATACACACCATCCTATATAAATACTGTCTATAAACACCATCCTATATAACTACTTTCTATACACACCATCCTATATAACTACTGTCTATACACACCATCCTATATAACTACTGTCCATAATGTCTATACACACCATCCTATATATCTACAATCCATAATTTCTATACACACCATCCTATATAACAACTCTCTATACACACCATCCTATATAAATACTGTCCATAATGTCTATACACACCATCCTATATAACTACTGTCCATACTGTCTATACACACCATCCTATATCACAACTTTCTATACACACCATCCTATATAAATACTGTCCATAATGTCTATACACACCATCCTATATAACTACTGTCCATAATGTCTATACACACCATCCTATTTAACTACTGTCCATACTGTCTATACACACCATCCTATATAACTACTGTCCATAATGTCTATACACACCATCCTATATAACTACTGTCCATAATGTATATACACACCATCCTATATAACTACTGTCCATAATGTATATACACACCATCCTGTATAACTGCTGTCTATACACACCATCCTACATAAATACTGTCCAGAATGTATATACACACCATCCTATATAACTACTGTCCATAATGCATATACACACCATCCTGTATAACTGCTGTCTATACACACCATCCTATATAACTACTGTCCATGATGTATATACACACCATCCTAAATAAATACTGTCTATACACACCATCCTATATAACTACTGTCCATAATTTCTATACACACCATCCTATATAACTACTGTCTATTCACACCATCCTATATAAATACTGTCTATACACACCATCCTATATAACTACTGGCTATACACACCATCCTATATAATTACTGTCTATACACCACATCCTATATAACTACTGTTTATACACACCATCCTATATTACTACTGTCTATACAAACCCTCCTATATAACTGCTGTCTATACACACCATCCTATATAACTACTGTCTATACACACCATCCTATTTAACTACTGTCTATACACACCATCCTATATATCTACTGTCTTTACACACCATCATATATATATACTGTCTATAATGTCTGTACACACCATCCTATATAATTACTGTCTACACTGTCTATACACACCATCATAAATAACTACTGTCTATACACACCATCCTATATAACTACTGTCTATACAAACCATCCTATATATATCTACTGTCTATACACCCCATCCTATATAACTACTGTCTATACTTTCTATACACAACATCCGATATAACTACTGTCTATACACACCATCCTATATAAATACTGTCTATAAACACCATCCTATATAACTACTTTCTATACACACCATCCTATATAACTACTGTCTATACACACCATCCTATATAACTACTGTCCATAATGTCTATACACACCATCCTATATATCTACTATCCATAATTTCTATTCACACCATCCTTTATAACTACTGTCCATAATGTCTATACACACCATCCTATATAAAAACTCTCTATACCCACCATCCTATATAAATACTGTCCATAATGTCTATACAGACCATCCTATATAACTACTGTCCATACTGTCTATACACAACATCCTATATCACAACTGTCTATACACACCATCCTATATAAATACTGTCCATAATGTCTATACACACCATCCTATATAACTACTGTCCATAATGTCTATACACACCATCCTATTTAACTACTGTCCATAATGTCTATACACACCATCCTATATAACTTCTGTCCATAATGTCAGTACACACCATCCTATATAACTACTGTCCATAATGTATATACACACCATCCTATATAACTACTGTCCATAATGTATATACACACCATCCTGTATAACTGCTGTCTATACACACCATCCTACATAAATACTGTCCACAATGTATATACACACCATCCTATATAACTACTGTCCATAATGCATATACACACCATCCTGTATAACTGCTGTCTATACACACCATCCTATATAACTACTGTCCATGATGTATATACACACCATCCTAAATAAATACTGTCTATACACACCATCCTATATAACTACTGTCCATAATTTCTATACACACCATCCTATATAACTACTGTCTATTCACACCATCCTATATAAATACTGTCTATACACACCATCCTATATAACTACTGGCTATACACACCATCCTATATAATTACTGTCTATACACCACATCCTATATAACTACTGTTTATACACACCATCCTATATTACTACTGTCTATACACACCCTCCTATATAACTGCTGTCTATACACACCATCCTATATAACTACTGTCTATACACACCATCCTATTTAACTACTGTCTATACACACCATCCTATATAACTACTGTCTATACACACCATCCTATATAACTACTGTCTATACACACCATCCTATATAACTACAGGCTATACACACCATCCTATATAACTTCTGTCTATACACCACATCCTATATAACTACTGTCTATAATGTCAATACACACCGTTCTATTTAACTACTGTCTATACACACCATCCTATATAACTACTGTTTATCATGTGTATACACACAATCCTATATAACTACTGTCTATACACACAATCCTATATAAATACTGTACATAATGTCTACACACACCATCCTATATAACTACTGTCCATAATGTCTATACACGTCATCCTATATAAATAAATTCTACTAAATACTAGTGAACTTGAAGACCAATCAGACTAGTGAACATGAATACCAATCAGACTTGAGACTATGAAGACCAATCAGACTAGTGAACATGAAGACATAGCTAATGGCCAATCAGAAATTAGAACATGAAGACATGGCTAAAGACCAATCAGACTAGTGAACATGAAGACATGGCTAAAGGCCAATCAGACTAGTGAACATGAAGACATGGTTAAAGGCCAATCAGACTAGTGAACATGAAGACATGGCTAAAGACCAATAAGACTAGTGAACAAGAAGACCAATCAGACTTGAGCCTATGAAGACCAATCAGACTAGTGAACATGAAGACATAGCTAAAAGCCAATCAGAAATGAGAACAAGAAGACATGGCTAAAGACCAATCAGACTTGAGAACATGAAGACCAATCAGACTAGTGAACATGAAGATATAGCTAAAGGCCAATCAGAAATGAGAACATGAAGACATGGATGAAGACCAATCAGACTTGAGAACATGAAGACCAATCAGACTAGTGAACATGAAGACATGGCTAAAGGCCAATCAGACTAGTGAACATAAAGACATGGCTAAAGACCAATCAGACTAGTGAACATGAAGACCAATCAGACTAGTGAACAAGAAGACATGGCTAAAAGCCAATCAGACTAGTGAACATGAAGACCAATCAGACTAGTTGACATGAAGACATGGCTAAAGGCCAATCAGAATTGAAAACATGAAAACATGGCTAAAGGCCAATCAGACTAGTGAACATGAAGACCAATCAGACTTTTGAACATGAAGACATGGCTAAAGGCCAATCAGAATTGAAAACATGAAAACATGGCTAAAGGCCAATCAGACTAGTGAACATGAAGACCAATCAGACTTTTGAACATGAAGACATGGCTAAAGGCCAATCAGACTAGTGAACATGAAGACATGGCTAAAGGCCAATCAGAATTGAGAACATGAAGACATGGCTAAAGTCCAATAAAAATCTAGAACATGAAGACATGGCTAAAGACCAATCAGACTAGTGAACATGAAGACATGGCTAAAGGCCAATCAGACTAGTGAACTTGAAGACATGGGTAAAGCCCAATCATACTAGTGAACATGAAGACATGGCAAAAGGCCAATCAGACTAGTGAACATAAAGAACAATCAGACTAGTGAGCATGAAGACATGGCTAAAGACCAATCAGACTAGTGAACATGAAGACATGGCTAAAGGCCAATCAGACTAGTGAACATGAAGACCAATCAGACTAGTGAACATGAAGACATGGCTAAAGGCCAATCAGACTAGTGAACATAAAGAACAATCAGACTAGTGAACATGAAGACATGGCTAAAGACCAATCAGACTAGTGAACATGAAGACATGGCCAAAGACCAATCAGACTAGTGAACATGAAGACCAATCAGACTAGTGAACATGAAGACATGGCTAAAGACTAATCAGACTAGTGAACATGAAGACATGGCTAAAGACCAATCAGACTAGTGAACATGAAGACCAATCAGACTAGTGAACTTGAAGACATGGCTAAAGGCCAGTCAGACTAGTGAACATGACCAGTCATACAAGTGAACATGAAGATATGGTCAATCAGACAAGTGAACATGAAGACATGGCTAAAGGTCAATCAGACTAGTGAACATGAAGACATGAAGACCAGTCAGACTAGTGAACATGAAGACATGGCTAAAGGCAATCAGACTAGTGAACATGAAGACATGGCTAAAGACCAATCAGACTAGTGAACATGAAGACATGGCTAAAAGGCCAGTCAGACTAGTGAACATGAAGACATGGCTAAAGACCAATCAGACTAGTGAACTTGAAGACATGGCTAAAGGCCAGTCAGACTAGTGAACATGAAGACCAGTCATACAAGTGAACATGAAGACATGGCTAAAGGTCAATCAGACTAGTGAACATGAAGACATGGCTAAAGGTCAATCAGACTAGTGAACATGAAGACCAGTCAGACTAGTGAACATGAAGACATGGCTAAAGGCCAGTCAGACTAGTGAACATGAAGACATGGCTAAAGACCAATCAGACTAGTGAACATGAAGACATGGCTAAAGGCCAGTCAGACTAGTGAACATGAAGACATGGCTAAAGGCCAATCAGACTAGTGAACATGAAGACATGGCTAAAGGCCAATCAGACTAGTGAACATGAAGACATGGCTAAAGGCCATTCAGACTAGTGAACATGAAGACATGGCTAAAGACCAATCAGACTAGTGAACATGAAGACATGGCTAAAGACCAATCAGACTAGTGAACATGAAGACCAGTCATACTAGTGAACACGAAGACATGGCTAAAGGCTAATCAGACTAGTGAACATGAAGACATGGCTAAAGGCCAATCAGACTAGTGAACATGAAGACATGACTAAAGACCAATCAGACTAGTGAACTTGAAGACATGGCTAAAGGCCAGTCAGACTAGTGAACATGAAGACCAGTCATACAAGTGAAAATGAAGACATGGCTAAAGACCAATCAGACTAGTGAACATGAAGACATGGCTAAATACCAATCAGACTAGTGAACATGAAGACCAATCAGACTAGTGAACATGAAGATATAGCTAAAGGCCAATCAGAAATGAGAACATGAAGACATGGATAAAGACCAATCAGACTTGAGAACATGAAGACCAATCAGACTAGTGAACATGAAGACATGGCTAAAGGCCAATCAGACTAGTGAACATAAAGACATGGCTAAAGACCAATCATACTAGTGAACATGAAGACCAATCAGACTAGTTGACATGAAGACCAATCAGACTAGTGAACAAGAAGACATGGCTAAAAGCCAATCAGACTAGTGAACATGAAGACCAATCAGACTAGTTGACATGAAGACATGGCTAAAGGCCAATCAGAATTGAAAACATGAAAACATGGCTAAAGGCCAATCAGACTAGTGAACATGAAGACCAATCAGACTAGTGAACATGAAGACATGGCTAAAGGCCAATCAGAATTGAGAACATGAAGACATGGCTAACAACCATGCAGACTAGTGAACATGAAGACCAATCAGACTAGTGAACATGAAGACATGGCTAAAGGCCAGTCAGACTAGTGAACATGAAGACCAGTCATACAAGTGAACATGAAGACATGGCTAAAGACCAATCAGACTAGTGAACATGAAGACATGGCTAAATACCAATCAGACTAGTGAACATGAAGACATGGCTAAAGGCCAGTCAGACTAGTGAACATGAAGACCAGTCATACAAGTGAACATGAAGACATGGCTAAAGACCAATCAGACTAGTGAACATGAAGACATGGCTAAATACCAATCAGACTAGTGAACATGAAGACATGGCTAAAGACCAATCAGACTAGTGAACATGAAGACCAATCAGACTAGTGAACTTGAAGACATGGCTAAAGGTCAATCAGACTAGTGAACATGAAGACATGGCTAAAGACCAATCAGACTAGTGAACATGAAGATATGGCTAAAGGCCAATCAGACTAGTGAACATGAAGACATGGCTAAAGGCCAATCAGACTAGTGAACATGAAGACATGGCTAAAGGCCAATCAGAATTGAGAACATGAAGACATGGCTAAAGTCCAATCAGACTAGTGAACATGAAGACCTAAAGGCCAATCAGACTAGTGAACATGAAGACATGGCTAAAGACCAATCAGACTAGTGAACATGAAGACATGGCTAAAGGCCAATCAGACTAGTGAACATGAAGACATGGCTAAAGGCCAATCAGACTAGTGAACATGAAGACATGGCTAAAGGCCAATCAGACTAGTGAACATGAAGACATGGCTAAAGGCCAATCAGACTAGTGAACATGAAGACATGGCTAAAGACCAATCAGACTAGTGAACATGAAGACATGGCTAAAGGCCAATCAGACTAGTGAACATGAAGACATGGCTAAAGTTCTGTCAGACTAGTGAACATGAAGACCAGTCAGACTAGTGAACATGAAGACATGGCTAAAGACCAATCAGACTAGTGAACATGAAGACATGGCTAAAGGCCAATCAGACTAGTGAACATGAAGACATGGCTAAAGGCCAATCAGACTAGTGAACATGAAGACATGGCTAAAGGCCAATCAGACTAGTGAACATGAAGACATGGCTAAAGGCCAGTCAGACTAGTGAACATGAAGACCAGTCAGACTAGTGAACATGAAGACATGGCTAAAGGCCAATCAGACTAGTGAACATGAAGACATGGCTAAAGACCAATCAGACTAGTGAACATGAAGACATGGCTAAAGGCCAATCAGACTAGTGAACATGAAGACACGGCTAAAGGCCAATCAGACTAGTGAACATGAAGACATGGCTAAAGACCAATCAGACTAGTGAACATGAAGACATGGCTAAAGGCCAATCAGACTAGTGAACATGAAGACATGGCTAAAGGCCAATCAGACTAGTGAACATGAAGACATGGCTAAAGGCCAATCAGACTAGTGAACATGAAGACATGGCTAAAGGCCAGTCAGACTAGTGAACATGAAGACACGGCTAAAGGCCAATCAGACTAGTCAACATGAAGACCAGTCAGACTAGTGAACATGAAGACATGGCTAAAGACCAATCAGACTAGTGAACATGAAGACATGGCTATTGGCCAGTCAGACTAGTGAACATGAAGACATGGCTAAAGGCCAATCAAACTGTCTAATGTCTAACTACTGTATGTTACCCAGGCTATGTCTAACTACTGTATGTTACCCAGGCTATGTCTAACTACTGTACAGTTGAAGTTGGAGTCATTAAAAACTCGTTTTTCAACCTCTCACACATTTCTTCTTAACAAACTATTGTTTTGGCAAGTCGGTTAGGACACCTACTTTGTGCAGGACACATGTCATTTTTCCAACAATTGTTTACAGACAGATTACTTCACTTATGCTTCACTGTATTACAATTCCAGTGGGTCAGAAGTTTACATATACTAAGTTGACTGTTCTTTTTAACAGTTTGGAAAATTCCCGAAAATGATGGCTTTAGAAGCTTCTGATAGGCTAATTGACATCATTTGAGTCAATTGGAGGTGTACCTGTGGATGTATTTCAAGGCCTACCTTCAACTCAGTGCCTCTGCTTGGCATCATGGGAAAATTAAAAGAAATCAGTCAAGACCTCAGAAAAATATAATTGTAGACCTCCACAAGTCTGGTACATTCTTGGGAGCAATTTCCAAATGCCTGAAGGTATGTTATAGATATTTTAATACCATTATGTTGCATTTTCTCATTTCTGAACAGAATGCATATAACACCTTTTAAGTAGAAACATATGTCAAGGGTTGCCTCAGCTGAAAAACCACACATACTGCACGTAGGCCTCGTACCACCACATACTGCACGTAGGCCTCGTACCACCACATACTGCACGTAGGCCTCGTACCACCACATACTACACGTAGGCCTCGTACCACCACATACTGCACGTAGGCCTCGTACCACACGTTCCACTTTTAAGTGGAAACACATGTCAGAGGCTGCCTATAGTAACACTATATAAGCTGAACTGAGGGCAGTCAGACCTAGCTGTGATCCGGGTCATGGCTCAACCTTTGATTGTGCTGAATTAAAGGTCTTATTGAATTCACAAGTTTCTTGTATGAGTGTCATAATTTGAAGATCATTTTTCCACGACATATTTGGCGAGCTAGAGAGGAGTCGTAGGGACTTTTTTAGATGGGGACACCTGGAAGCTGACGGCGGATCTTCCGGGCAGCATGGCCACCCCAACCATCGAAGGTAAGCTTGGGCTTACGGATAGTTGTGTGGGCTGCTACGGGAGATCTGTCTCAGAGACGAGGATGCCACGTAGGTCTCTCTAAGATTCTAAAAAGAACCTAGTAATATTAAGAACTTTTGAATTCAATAAACTACATGCATGCATGAACTTTTGGGGGGTTGTTAAAAGTAATCACATTTATGGGGACTGTGTGAAAGGAGAGCTGCGTATCTTGCTGACGTCGGGTGACCAGTGGAGGGGGGCCTTGCATTTGCTCTGTTTCGTTGGGCGGCCTGGCCTGGAGGGCTGCTGTGGCTACCTGGACATGTGGTCAATGCAAATGGAGAGTAGAAAATCCTGTGATACCGTTTTTTATAATTAGATAAAAAAGTTTGCCTGGACAGGTTGCTTATTTTATGTAGAGGTCTACATAGGATGAGTATTTAGAACACTTCGCGATACCGCCCGTAGGAAAATAAAAGGGGTCTGCCTGGGTGAAGTGTGTAGAATAGAAATCCTATGATACCGCCCGGAAAATTATAGTAAGGGGTCTGAATAGATAGGTTATCTGTGCCGTGATACCGCTGTAAAATGTAGAGGTCAGCACTGGACGGGAAAATAAGGGAATGATGGGACTTTAAACCTGAGTTTGGAAAAACTCCCATCATACCGAAAAATCCTATAGAGAATAAATGTTTACCTGTGTATCGGAGGTGTAATCAGGATAACATTACAACTGTAGGTCGCTTTAGGTAAAGCGTATTGTGTATAAAAATCCTGTGATACCGTTTTTTATACTTAGATAAAAAAGTCTGCTTGGACAGGTTACTTATGGATGTAGAGGTCTGCGTAAATAAGTAGGTAGAAAGCCTATGACACATCTCCAATAAATTAGTAGGAGACTGTATAATGGGTCACTTTGCGATAACGCTCTCAGGAGAAGAGGCCTGCTTGGGTAAAGTGTACAGATGTGATGAGACGTTGACTTGGTTTGTCAGGCTCTCATCATATCACATAAACCCTATTTTTGTGTCGATGATTAAATAGGTAGTTTCTAGGTAAAAACGTAAATGTGTGTGAATGAAACGCGTGTATAAATGTCAAAAGCCTGAATAGGTGTATGTTATCCTGTGTAAAGAAATATAGAGGTTCAGGAAAAGCATATTGTGTTGTCTATTACAAGTAAAGAGACTGTAACTTGTTTATGAGACGCTGACTAAGTGTAGTCAGGCGGGCGGGGTGCGAGAAAATGTAACACTGGTAAGAGATAGAAAAAATATAAAATACAGCAGCGTGGCCGTAGTATGCGTTTGAATTAATTATGAATTGGAACAAAAACATAGAATAAGAAGCTAAGTAAGTGTATTGAATTTTAGTGCGTCTATTATTACGCTAATAGGACTATTCTGAGAATGGATAGTGTAAATTGGGATACCTGGTAAGTCGTTCAGGTTATTTTGGTTGGGGTAAAGAAACACTAGATTGGGTATACCAGAGTGCAGATAACTGAGAAGTTGGCGAATGCTTTTTGGTTTGAATATTGTTGGTGTATGTAAATTTAAGAGAAATAACATAATTTGAAGTATTGCAAGCAGCATAGTTAGTCACCAGCGTGCTTAAAGAGCAAGTAAGGAGCCTAACTTGATTTGAGAGGTGAGTAGATTGAAGATATATTTTCTTGTATCTGGGAATAACGTTAGCTAAATGAGTTAGCCACGATTAGCTTGGGTATTTGACTAGTAGGAATATGATTTAGAAGGTTTGGGTTAACTCTGTGCAGTAGTGGATTTTGAGGTTGAATTATCCTTGTCAGAAACGGGGACAGGGGATATTAGGTGAACATTAACGTCTAGGTGGTGTGTTATGGTATATAACGTTGTATCTCGACACGTCCAGCCCATCGCTAAAAAGTTAGATTTGAGGTTCACTGTTGATAAAATAGGTATACTATGTGGTAGAGCAGAAACACGAGGGGTTATTGGTTATTGTTTGATTATTTTGGGTATTATATTCACTTAATGAAACATCAGATGTGGTTTGAGTGGAATTATTTATTCTGGGACTAATGGAAGTCACCTAAAGTATGTGAGTTTAAGGAGACATAGGAGAACATGTCTCAAACAACATTTTATTAAAACGCCTGGGATTAAATATCACTGATTCCTTACGCTGAGGAATTTACTACATTTGCGAAAGTAAATTGTTACATATTTGTTGGACATTGATCTAGTTACAATACCAGGATAATAGTATCTAAGGGTAGTGCATGCTAAATTAAGTACATATAAACGTTGAGGTAGAATAACACTAATGATTAATGATTTGAGGGAGTACTGTGGACTTATTATTATTATTATCGTGTTTGGTTTGTAGTATAAACTTTTGGGTCGCTGAATCACTGTAGTATAATGAATGCTAACGACGTGTTTTGTGTTTTTATAGGAAACGTGGGGATTTCACTGTCGCTCTTTAAATGTTTTCTGGGGCTATAATCTTTGGGAGAATCCGTAAATTGCCGAAATAAATAAAGTTTGGCAATTGTTTGTTTGTTTTGCCTTAAGGGTTACAAATACCCGCACATAACACATTTGTCATGACTATTTGTTGGTGTTTAAGATATGTGTGGTCCTTTCCTTTGTGTTTGGTGAGTTTTTCAGTTTGTCTGAGTGCCAAGATATCTTAAAGGGGTACGCACACATATGGCGAGTTTTTATTTTCTGAGTTTTACAGTTTTTCTCCATTGGTTTGGCTCATTTCTTGAAACCGAAATTACATTCTCAAAACTCTAAGATCATTTGGAAAAACAGTCTTACAGTTCAGCACAACACTATAGCTCACTTGCAAAAGCTCATATCTCTCCTAAAACTGTTCACTCATGCTTCAAAACTAAATTCCTTTCCCATATAAAGAGTCAGTGCCACGAAAATGGCAAAGATCCTTCTCAATTGCTGTCAGTGCCCCCAAAATGCTTCGTCCCTTTGGCATTGTGTAATAATGTTTAGATGTTTTGTCACTATGGCAGAGGACCATTGAAATATCCCTCATGTCCACCTTTCAGTCTTAGCCCAGTCCTTCATTGACAATGGTTACTGTACTGTTTTTTTGTCTAGCTAACAGAATACAATTGTGTATAAAACTGAAAAAAAAAGAAATAGGATTTTAGGGTAAGAGTAGCCTCCAAGGTTTGACATCACACATTGCACTCATACTGCCAAGGAAATTGTAACCATTATCATTCACACACATAAAGTAACTTCCATACATCAGAGTCAAAAGAAAATGTATACAGCATAATATACTGTAATATAAACACACAAACAAAAACAATGAAAAATATATGCAGCCTACAGTGCTGTAAATAAAGCTGGAGTTTCACAACTAACAGTTCTTCACTGGTCACTGTCCTCACCCTCCCTCTCCTGGCCACCGTCCTCACCCTCCTGGCCATCCACACGCTGCTGTCTGTCTGGCCACAGATTCTCGTCCACATCACAGCGTATATTCTCCCTTGCGATGCAACGAGGGAAGAAACGGCTTGCATGTCGCAACCATCCCCTACACTGATCTCCTGTAATATCCTCACACGCAGCGTCCATTGCATGGAGCAGGGACCATCTTGAGCCCGATGCTCATACACTCTCCAACTCCAAACGGAGAAATACTCCTCAATAGGATTGAGGAAAGGAGAGTAAGGTGGTAGGAACACCATGACCATCCTTGGATGAGTAGTGAACCAGGCCCTGATGAGCGGGCCACGGTGGAAATTCACATTGTCCCAAACAATGACATATTGTGGTAGGTGAGGCCCTACGAGACCTCTCTCATTTTCAGGGATCAAATCAAAATGAAGGCGGTCCAAGAAGATGAGGAGCTTCTGTGTATTGTATGGGCCAATACTGGGGATGTGAGTGGCCACACCATTCTCAGATATGGCAGCACACATAGTTATATTGCCCCTCGCTGGCCTGGGACATCCACCGTGGCCGGTGGCCAATAATATTACGGCCACGTCTTGACCCTTTGCCAGGTTGAAGCCAGCTTCATCCACAAACACGAGGATGTGATGGGTCTCGTTTCCTTCCAATGCCATTATTCTCTACAATAGCGTAAAAAAAGAAAACATCAAATCAGTCATACAGAAGAGTCATACACTACAGTTACAGACAATTACATAGGAATGTTCTATGTTCTCCACAAGTTCATTATACTACTGGCCACTACTCCAGTGGTTCCAAACCTGGGGTACATGTACCCCTATGCAGAGGTACTACAGGGGGTATTTGACAGAAAGGGGAGGGGGGCAATCATCAATGACTAGACTTACTGAAATGTTACAGTAAAACCCACAGTATTAGATAGATTTACATGGGAGGCACTAATTGCTGCTCTTTGACCCCTTTTCTTATTGTATGTTATATTCTTCAAAATAAGGATTATAATGATAATTGCATCATACAGTAAGCTGCAGTTTTTAGGCGAAATGTTGAAGTCAGATAAATCAAATACTTCCATACCTGGATTACCTGGATACACAAATCAGGTAAAGTGGGTACTGAAGCCAAAAAGTTTGGGAACCACTGCTTAATTGTAAAAGGTTATAATGATGGACAACCAGTAACTGACTTACATGTACATACTGGTACCGCAGCTCTTTCACTCTATCAGAGTTCCTCTCAAATGGTACCCTGTAAATTTGCTTCATTGTCATCTGATGCTTCTTCAATATCCGGTCTATTGTGGAGATGCTTATAGAGTTGACATTTTGGAATATGGCATTGTCTTGTAGGATTGCAGCGCGGATCTGTCTCAATGTGATGGCATTATTATTTGCCATCACCATGTTACAGATCTCTTGTTCTTGTTGTTCATTGAGAAGTTTTCCTCTGCCACCCGTGCAAGGTTGTCGTCCAATCCTAGATATAGAAGTCAAAGGACAACACTCCATTCGTAATGTATACCTTATGTATTCCTTACAGAATGAGTTACAGTGAGGGAAAAAAGTATTTGATCCCCTGCTGATTTTGTATGTTTGCCCACTGACAAAGAAATGATCAGTCTATAATTTTAATGGTAGGTTTATTTGAACAGTGAGAGACAGAATAACAACAAAAGAATCCATAAAAACGCATGTGAAAAATGTTATAAATTGATTTGCATTTTAATGAGGGAAATAAGTATTTGACCCCCTCTCAATCAGAACGATTTCTGGCTCCCAGGTGTCTTTTATACAGGTAACGAGCTGAGATTAGGAGCACACTCTTAAAGGGAGTGCTCCTAATCTCAGTTTGTTACCTGTATAAAAGACACCTGTCCACAGAAGCAATCAATCAATCAGATTCCAAACTCTCCACCATGGCCAAGACCAAAGAGCTCTCCAAGGATGTCAGGGACAAGATTGTAGACCTACACAAGGCTGGAATGGGCTACAAGACCATCGCCAAGCAGCTTGGTGAGAAGGTGACAACAGTTGGTGCGATTATTCGCAAATGGAAGAAACACAAAAGAACTGTCAATCTCCCTGGGCCTAGGGCTCCATGCAAGATCTCACCTCGTGGAGTTGCAATGATCATGAGAACGGTGAGGAATCAGCCCAGAACTACACGGGAGGATCTTGTCAATGATCTCAAGGCAGCTGGGACCATAGTCACCAAGAAAACAATTGGTAACACACTACGCCGTGAAGGACTGAAATCCTGCAGCGCCCGCAAGGTCCCCCTGCTCAAGAAAGCCCGTCTGAAGTTTGCCAATGAACATCTGAATGATTCAGAGGACAACTGGGTGAAAGTGTTGTGGTCAGATGAGACCAAAATGGAGCTCTTTGGCATCAACTCAACTCGCCGTGTTTGGAGGAGGAGGAATGCTGCCTATGACCCTAAGAACACCATCCCCACCGTCAAACATGGAGGTGGAAACATGCTTTGGGGGTGTTTTTCTGCTAAGGGGATAGGAACTCTTCACCGCATCAAAGGGACGATTGACGGGGCCATGTACTGTCAAATCTTGGGTGAGAACCTCCTTCCCTCAGCCAGGGCATTGAAAATGGGTCGTGGATGGGTATTCCAGCATGACAATGACCCAAAACACACAGCCAAGGCAACAAAGGAGTGGCTCAAGAAGAAGCACATTAAGGTCCTGGAGTGGCCTAGCCAGTCTCCAGACCTTAATCCCATAGAAAATCTGTGGAGGGAGCTGAAGGTTCGAGTTGCCAAACGTCAGCCTCGAAACCTTAATGACTTGGAGAAGATCTGCAAAGAGGAGTGGGACAAAATCCCTCCTGAGATGTGTGCAAACCTGGTGGCCAACTACAAGAAACGTCTGACCTCTGTGATTACCAACAAGGGTTTTGCCACCAAGTACTAAGTCATGTTTTGAAGAGGGGTCAAATACTTATTTCCCTCATTAAAATGCAAATCAATTTATAACATTTTTCACATGCGTTTTTCTGGATTTTTTTGTTGTTATTCTGTCTCTCACTGTTCAAATAAACCTACCATTAAAATTATAGACTGATAATTTATTTGTCAGTGGGCAAACGTACAAAATCAGCAGGGGATCAAATACTTTTTTCCCTCACTGTACCTATGTAATTGTATTGTTGTTTTACTTACAGTAACTTTACCACAATTCTAATGCATCACTGCACAGTGACTGGAATACTACTGTAAACTGTATCATCAATACTGTAGAAAATAAACTATTCCATAGTTTATTTTCTCCAATGTTTTTCTTGTCATTTTTAGTATCATAACATCCCATTGAGGTAAGATATTACTGTAGGCCTATCACACACACACACACACACACACACACACACACACACACACACACACACACACACACACACACACACACACACACACACACACACACACACACACACACACACACACACACACACACACACACACACACACACACACACACACTAAATGAATAGGTAAATGTGTAAATAAATATATTTATTGCTCTATGCAGTGTCCTGTCCTATACAACATATAATTCCATCATTGACTGACTACATACCTGTTTTCCCTGCGAAAGGTTTGGATGATGGAGGAGACTGTTGAGGGAGGCACATTAGGCTGCACTCGGCGACCTGCCTCCGCCATTGTGAGGCCATGGTTGATGACATGGTCTATAATTGTGGCCCGAATTTCATCCGGGACAGCATGGTGTCTTCGTGCTCCTCGGCCTCTTCCCCCTATTCCACCACCACGCACCCTTACTCCTCCTCCTCCTCTTCTTCTTCCTCTTCCTCGAGCAGGCAGTTGCCCTTGTTCATTTACTTGGCCAGGTGCCTCCATGTTCAGAAATTGTACTGGCCCTGCATGGTCAAGCTCTTTACATACATGTTTGGCAGCATTCACAGTCATGGACAGCACCTGTCAGGTAACTAAACATACTGTTTGATTGGTCATCTGAGATGTGTGAAACTCCTCCTTCGTTAGTCAAGTTCTAGTTTCACCTGACTGTCAATTGCTGTAATACATTTATCAAATGTTCCAAGGTATTCATATATGGTATTCATGGTATTATGTTCTTGACTAATTTTGACAATTGAACAGACTGTTGTGCATGTGATGACTTATACAATGAAATGACGCTGACACGTTTTGGAGCGAACAACCATTAGACTGAGAATCAACAATCAGTTTAGATCAATAAGATCTATTCACTTGGAAATTGTGCTAAATGTAGGCTACCTGTACTTAATCATTTGCAAAGATGTACTGAGACTTTGAGACATATACTTAGACATTTGCAATTTGATGAAATGAATGAGAAATTCAATTCTGTTGTGAACAATTGCCAAGTGGTTTGGAGGTTTGTCCATGTAGTTTTGAGAATGTAATTTCTGTTTCAAGAAATGAGCCAAACCAATGGAGAAAAACTGTAATAAAAATGATGGAATTCTTTTGACAAAGGAATGTACTGGAAACCTGTGATACAACATGTATGAAATGTTTGACTTTTTCATTAATTTGTCTAAAAAAAAGTAAGAAACACTTCTTTGAAGGGTTTGTATGACCTCTGACCTCTGTCATGACTTTCCATTGTGGTTTGATCACCCGCATTGGAAAGCCATTTGGATAATGAATTTAAGGTCATTTGTCATACTGATTTTCGGGGTTATTTGTAAAATGTATTATTATGATGGAGTTTCTAGTTCTTAGCCATATTTGTGATTTGGACTAATGTGAAGAAGGAGAGGGTGTTGCCTTTGACTGAGGGTAGGCTGCCTTAAGTTTGATTTCCTGTTGCCATGTGGGTAGGATGTTTTTCTTTGTGGAGTTCTTAAAAGTAGTGATTTTCATTTGATGTTGTGATTTGAAATGTTGTATTTTTGACCAGTAGTAGTGTTATTTCTTTTACACATTACTCCCATGGAGAGTTGTGTGGTAAAAATGGGGGAGGGTACAGTCCTTTGAGGTTTTGGATTGAAGTTTACACACCTTGAGTGCTGTGTAGGAGTGTATTGCTGTGGTGTTTGTTCTGTTCTATTCCTGATGGATTATAGGTCTAACTTTCTGATGCTGTGGCTCTGATGAAGCTGACAGTGTGTTGGGGAGTATTAGTAGCCAATTTGAATGATTAGTTTCAATAGAATGCGTTGTTATTCTCTCTATTCTGACATATGTTTAGACAATTGAATTAAGAATGATTGGTGAAAGTAATAATTTACTATAGAGTTAATGAACTAAACTAAAATGTTGTTCTGATCTGTTATCATGAAAAGTAACATACAGATGAGTATAAGCAGTACTAAATTCAGGATAAAATAATACATCTAGGTTATCTTAGAAGAAATAGGGGTAATAAGTATTATAAAATAGACCATAGTAGCAGTTTCTGAAAACATTAAAATACCATAGAAACATTAGGAGGGCTGGAGAGCAGTAGGGATCTCTGTACCAACAGAATCCCTAGAGCGCTATAGCATAAGAGGGGGTTGGTCAACTGTTCCCAAAATTGTTTTAGACTGTTGGGGTATCAGGTTGATTGTAGAGGTCCATACACTACATAAACTTATAGTAATTTAGATTAAGAATGCATTGAGATACTGATCTGTATTATAATTGTGATAAAAAAGTTATGAAATAATTATACTGGATGTTAATACAAATGTACATTCTGCTGATATTGATGTGTGTTAAATTTAGTTTTTACTTTGGGCGATAGGACCAATTTTTGAATCACTGAGCAGTGTCATTTTACATTTTGGTTGGATAATTAATTGGGTTTTTAATTATGTTTCGGAAACTGAAGGATTGATTTGAGTTTAGTAATTAATGTATTAGGGATTGATAGTTTCTGATTGTTGTTTCTTGGTTTAAGTGTTTTGCTAACACCAGTGAATTTGAGCAGGAAGTTAATGTGTTAATGGTATGTGCAAGAAGCAAGAAGGTCAAAAAGGGAACCAGGGCTAATAAACTATAAATGAATATAGTCTGGATGCATAGGGATAACTTGCTTTTCGTTCTAGGCCTCTCATGACAGACAAACAGGGGCAGAGGGGTTGTAATGAGAATAGCTATTACTTGTACTGACAGTAAAATGTTTATGTATACATTTTAATAGGGATGTCTGGGTTATAGAATAGTAATTGCATATAAGGTTTATAGTCTGTGTTTTGAAATAACACCCAATAATGGTAATGATTGAGATTGCATGAAGACTGCGTAATTGGGCATAGAATGTAACTGTTGGATGTTTTTCCCAGCTTAAGTTACTTTTTAAAGTAATGGGAAGGTTTTAAACAAGTATACATTTTTCCTCTTACATGTTTTGTGGAACATAAGTGATCTTTGTTCCAGAGGAGGGATGGATGAATATTGACTAAATAGACAAGAATGTTTTAGTATGTATTCAACTATGGTAGGACTCATAAATGAAGGTCATGATAATAGAAGGGGTGTTGTTTCTAGATACTATGTATATGGTTACAGGAGATAGCTTACAGGAAAGGAAGAAAAGCTGTCTGTGTAAAATATAGGGACAATTATAAGGACATTGAACGTTACACACATCTACATTTTGGTGAGAGGAAAAGTGATGATGGTGGGAATTTGAACACTATGGTGCAAGTTTGAGAAACTTATGACTTATGAGTTTGGTTAGGTTGGTTATTCTTCCAACTCAGTGGTATGCTTTTTAAATATTTTTACTGGTAGAAGACACTTAACTAATTACGTGCAGTAATACATTTTATGACTGTTGCGTTAGGGACCGCAGTTGGGCAATCATTATGTGTAAAGGTAGCAGGAGAAGGGGTGGTTGAGATAGAATGTTTACATAGGGATGTTAGTTAAATATTACGAATTAGTGATCTTGACATAAGAAGAGAGTGTTGTCAGGAAATGACCCATGTTGGAGTGTGTATATCCTCAGGTGTAAGCAGCACATAAGGAGCCAGAGATAACCAAGGGCATGGACTGAATTCCGGAGATTGAGTGGACATCCAGATACACCTGGAGGGGATGTTGGGATAGATTTGGTCTGGTCCACACATACGGTACTCCTTACAACACCTGCAGTGGTAAAGATTGACATGTCTCTCTTTGGTGGGTGCATCATTCTCACAAGAAGTAAGTTCCACCATGTAAGGGGTGAGCTTGAAAACACCATAACAGAAGAAGAGGAGCTAAAGAAAGAGATTAGATTTCACTGTGGATATACATGCAGATGGGTTAAGTTAAGAGTTAATTGCTTTATAGGTTAATGCATCGTATGATAAAAGATGTTAGGGTAATTGTACTAAAAATAACATGTTGAAGGCATTGATATGAAAGCATATACAATTTTGATTTACTTAAAGTGGGTGTAATGTTGATTAGGGATATGCATAGCAGGTGACATGCCTATTAGTTGAGATGGAGAACTAAGTAATAATGACATGACTTGGGAACACCTCTCAGAACCTGGGGCTGAAAGGGGAAGACTGGATGGAAGCATGAGGAAGCTTTTTAGGGCTTTTATTTTTGCAGAGTCCAGCAGGAGAGCATCCTTAAGGCGTAGAGACAGGTGATGAGAGAGTGGGAATTGTCATAGTCTTAGATTTAGGTTTTTGGGAATATATATATTTATGTATGACATTTTGCATTGTCAAGGCTGTTATGGTTTCTTTTGCTTTCCAAGTATTCTGCTATCACTCTCTTAGGAACCAGAAGGAGAGAGGGTCGCCAGCTTCAGCTGGAATGTCAGTGTGTTGTGTGATGAGTGATGGAC
The DNA here is from genome assembly GCA_030435695.1 of Brachymystax lenok tsinlingensis. Lineage (NCBI taxonomy): Eukaryota > Metazoa > Chordata > Actinopteri > Salmoniformes > Salmonidae > Brachymystax > Brachymystax lenok. The sequence continues at coordinate 40,317,706 of CM059796.1, forward strand.
ATAAGAGGGTGTATGGTGTAATCATAGAACAGAGGCTGTAAGTCTCTAAGTGTGAATGCTTCACAGAAAGAAGGGAGATAATCTGCACCAGGACCAGAGGTTCCACTTCCGGTGATCTGAGGTGACCAGGTCTGAGTGTTCTGGAAGAATGGAATGAGATAAAGAGGGAAGGACCCTACGAGGTGGCTGCAGCAATGCCAACTGCCGTCCAGGTGAAAGGAAGCAAGACGTGGAAACATCCAAACCATTGCTCCAGAGTCTGTCGGAGAGGAGGAGACAATCATTGAGACATGAGAACGCAGAGAATGCTAATCCACCAGGCAGGAGCTCGGAGGGAACGGGAGCAGAGAGGAGATCGAGGCACCAGGAAGGTGGCAGGATGTCAGTAGACGAAGTGGAAGCCAGGATGCGACTAATCCACCGAGAGGAAGGTGGAAGAAAGAAGATGCAGAAGCCAAAAACCTGATCTGAGAGTCCAGGGTTGGGGGAAAGTGGCATGCCTGATGCTCATAATGAGATATCTATTCTGGCAGATCTCCCTGACAGAAGCCTGTTACAATGGGACCCCGAAATACCAACTGAAGAGTGGGAACCACATTTCCCTGAAATCAATGCATTCCCTGAGGGGGGCCCGTTCAGACTGGAAGGAGGGCTTCCACCAGGTGAAGAGGAAGGACTATGTCCACAGGTTACAGGAGAGAGTGAACCTTCACAAGGGGCAGGACGAGGTGAACTTCTACAGGTTGAAGAAGAGGGGGATTTCCCCACAATTGACTTTTCTGCCCTTGAAGACTTCTAATGGCAATCAATGGAACCTGAAACAACAGAAGAACAATGACATTGAAATGATAGTAGCACCAGTAAATCTAAGTGAAGTGACTGTTAACCTACCTCATTGTGTTAGAAATAGGCCAAGAAGAGAAATGCCTAGTTGAACCTCGTGGGGAGGATGTCAGTTAGTATTCCTATTTCAACTCGGCTGATAACAGAAAAAGGAGAACAATCTCAATCAAGAGGATCAAACCTCTGCCAGAGACAGCCTTCTGTGGTTGGACACGTCATCAGACGAAGGGAGAAGTCATCTGGGACCAAAATGATGTGACCTGACATCAACCAAAGAAGAAGTTTGAACATGTGGAAGGAGGAGGTGTTCATTGTTGAAATAGCAAGTACTAGAGTTGCTGATGGACATAGTTTGACAATCATCAGACTGGGACGAGCACTGACACCTGAACAGGATGAGCCTGTAATGAATACAGGAATGACAACAACAGTGGTTGCCTTGAACACTATAGCAGTTACTACGCTGACTATATATGCTGCTACTACGAAACAGTCTACAGCAATCACAAAGGACTCTGTAACTTCAACTGATATTTCAATCCCTGGGCCGTATAAGGATGCAGTTCTGGGAGACATAGTAAAGAATTAATGGTATAAATGGGCTCAATATACAGACTTACAATTAAACTTGACATATTGCTTATTATGTGCACCCTCTCCACTGAAAGAATTAGTGGTGGTACCTAATCCTTATGATTATAGGGGTTGTGCTGAATTTAATAAAAACTTTTGTTATTTGAGTAGATCAGAAAGGGCTTACTGTCCTGCTGAATGTTTGTTGTGTTTGGGCTGTCCATATTATCAAAGATATTGGATGTACGTCTGGAAGAGGAGAAGGTAGAGGCACCATATGGGTATTGAATAGATTATATGCCATCATTTGAATGTCTAAATGACACGAGGAGTGAATGAGATAGGGAAGTTTGAAAGCAGATGTGTGACTAGATGGCACTTAACTAAGGAATGCAGGCACTCCAGGAAGGGCTACATATTGAGCAGCTGGAAGTTGGGGGATAAAAGATTTTTATTTAGGTTGGCTGTCGAAGTTAAACTCTAGCACTGCCATTTATTGCACCATATGGAGATCAGACTGTGGTAGTAGCTGATTTCTTCTGGTTATGTGGAGGGCAAAGATTAAGGGTAAATATTACCAGAAGGATGGGCAGGCCTTTGTGAGGGGGTTCGGTTAATTCAACAATTACTTGTCACTGTATGGAATCCTAGTGATAGTAAGCAGTTGTTTGCTTAACATGAAGTAAGGAGAGTTTGACAATAAGGTCTATATAAGATACAATTGGACTACCTGGAGGTGTCCCTAATGAGTTTAAAGCCGGAGATGAGATTAAATCAGGTTTTGAATCTATATTCCTGTGTATGATGGGTTCCTGATTGTGATGACTTTGTTTGTTCATGTGCATGGATCTTGTCATGGGAGAGGAAGTTTCAAGTGGTGCTCTAAGTCTCACAGTGATGGATATATGCTTTATGATGATCTGTGGTTTGTGAAGTGTGTCAGAGGGGGGCCTGTTCTCTATGTAAGGATGAAGAATGTGTTTAACTGGTATATGGATGTTTGTTATTATGCCCTCGTTTCATCCTCTTCTCTTTTCTTATTTTGTTTAATTTGTTGTTGTTTAGGTCTTCTGAAACGCTAATTATTGAATACATGTTAGGTAACATAGGGTGTTCCGGTTATAAGTGATTACGGACTGTGTTCTTAATCTTCTGATGGGTTGTTCATATTTGGTGTGTTACCTGTTAGGAGTGGTATCTGCTTGTTTGAATTTGGTGTTTTAGTATGTGCTTATTCTGTGCTGTTTAGTTTGTGTTTGGGGTGTTTTGTTTATGTTTTTAGTTGACATATTATTCTTTTTATATTCTACATTACTGAGAACCTCAGGCATGGGTTTGCACTGCATACTCGGTGCTTTTACATTATCTGTTTGGTTCTATTGTTTGATAATTTGATATTTTATTGGTTGTTTTGTTGCGTTTGTCGATTTTGTTTTTGTTTGGATTGAGTGGACATTTTTACTCCTTTCCTGTATTGTGTGTGTATGGAGATGTTTGGTCCTCTCTTTCTCTATGTTTTCTTGGATCTTTTACTCCTGTCTAGGTAATTAAGATTGGAGATGTTTGGTCCTTTCCTGTATATGTGAGTAGGTGGAGCTTTGTTTGTTAAATTTGGCTGGAGGATGTTTCCTCTTTAGTGTTTCAGGAGGTGCTCCCCCCTTCTCATCTATACTGGAATTTTCTTTGTGTGAAACTCTGTAAGTTTCAGAGGGGGGGTATGTTGTAGATATTTTAATACCATTATGTTGCATTTTCTCATTTCTGAACAGAATGCATAGAACACCTTTTAAGTAGAAACATATGTCAAGGGTTGCCTCAGCTGAAAAACCACACATACTGCACGTAGGCCTCGTACCACACGTTTCACTTTTAAGTGAAAACACATGTCAGAGGCTGCCTATAGTAACACTATATAAGCTGAACTGAGTGCAGTCAGAGCTAGCTGTGATCCGGGTCATGGCTCAACCTTTGATTGTGCTGAATTAAAGGTCTTATTGAATTCACAAGTTTCTTGTATGAGTGTCATCATTTGAAGATCATTTTTCCACAACAGGTACCACGTTCATCTGTACAAACAATAGTACGCAAGTACAAACACCATTGGACCACGCAGGTGTCATACCGCTCAGGAAAGCGACGCGTTCTGTCTCCTAGAGATGAACGTTCTTTGGTGCGAAAAGTGCAAATCAATCCCAGAACAACAGCAAAGGACCTTGTGAAGATGCTGGAGGAAACAGGTACAAAAGTATCTATATCCACAGTAAAACGAGTCCTATATCAACATAACCTGAAAGGCCGCTCAGCAAGGAAGAAGCCACTGCTCCAAAACCGCCATAAAAAAGCCAGACTATGGTTTGCAACTGCACATGGGGACAAAGATCGTCCTTTTTGGAGAAATGTCCTCTGGTCTGATGAAACAAAAATAGAACTCTTTGGCCATAATAACCATCGTTATGTTTGGAGGAAAAAGGGTAAGGCTTGCAAGCCGAAGAACACCATCCCAACCGTGAAGCACGGGGGTGGCATCATGTTGTGGGGGTGCTTTGCTGCAGGAGGGACTGGTGCACTTCACAAAATAGATGGCATCATGAGGAAGCAAAATTATGTGGATATATTGAAGCAACATTTAAGACATAAGTCAGGAAGTAAAGCTTGGTCGCAAATGGGTCTTCCAATTGGACAATGACCCCAAGCATACTTCCAAAGTTGTGGCAAAATGGCTTAAGGACAACAAAGTCAAGGTATTGGAGTGGCCATCACAAAGCCCTGACCTCAATCCTATAGAAAATGTGTGGGCAGAACTGCAAAAGTGTGTGAGAGCAAGGAGGCCTACAAACCTGACTCAGTTACACCAGCTCTGTCAGGAGGAATGGGCCAAAATTCACCCAACATATTGTGGGAAGCTTGTGGAAGGCTACCTGAAACGTTTGACCCAAGTTAAACAATTTAAAGGCAATGCTACCAAATACTAATTGAGTGTATGTAAACTTCTGACCCACTGGGAATGTGATGAAGGAAATAAAAGCTGAAATAAATCATTCTCTCTACTATTATTCTGACATTTCACATTCCTATAATAAAGTGGTGATCCTAACTGACCTAAGACAGGGAATTTTTATTGTATTAAATGTCAGGAATTGTGAAAAACTGAGTTAAAATGTATTTGGCTAAGGTGCATGTAAACTTCCGACTTCAACTGTATGTAGCCTGTAGATCAGATCAATGAACCAAGCCACAACACTGCCAAATGGCTGTGGAAGGAATGATAAAGAATATCTACATATTCAGGTAGTACAAAACTAGAGCCACCCCTTTTGTGATGAAAAATGACAATGCAACACTTCAAATCTTACATCTGCGTAGAGCACATTGCATTTAATGCAATGTGCCTCAGGCCTCTGCAGAAGGAAGGGCACTTTTACTTCTTGCGCTTCGCAGAGCAGAGCTGTTGTCAAGGAAGTTGTCAAGGAAGTGAGTTTGTGTTTATACAGGACCCCCCACCTACCGTCAACCAATCATGTCAATGCGAAGCTATAGGAGCCTTCAGCATTGTTAAAGCCAATTTAGGCTTGTGATCTGGAGGCTCCCTAAGGAGGGTGGAACACAATTTTGGAGCCTCTGGAGGCTTGCGGAGGCCAAATCGAGCTCCGTACCACATCGCAGAGCGCCTCCCAAATTGATAAATCAGAAATCAGATTTTACACTACAGTCTGTAATGTTAGGAGTTGTTCTCTATTGGGCCACTAGGGGGGAGCAGCAGCAGACATCATCTCTCCTGGAGGGGTGCGTTCAGCAGGACACAACGTTAGAATGAGTTGTTCTGTATTGGGCCACTAGGGGGCAGCAGCAGCAGACATCATCTCTCCTGGAGGGGTGCGTTCAGCAGGACACAACGTTAGAATGAGTTGTTCTGTATTGGGCCACTAGGGGGCAGCAGCAGCAGACATCATCTCTCCTGGACGGGTGCGTTCAGCAGGACACAACGTTAGAATGAGTTGTTCTGTATTGGGCCACTAGGGGGCAGCAGCAGACATCATCTCTCCTGGAGGGGTGTGTTCAGCAGGACACAACGTTAGAATGAGTTGTTCTGCATTGGGCCACTAGGGGGCAGCAGCAGCAGACATCATCTCTCCTGGAGGGGTGCGTTCAGCAGGACACAACGTTAGAATGAGTTGTTCTGCATTGGGCCACTAGGGGGCAGCAGCAGCAGACATCATCTCTCCTGGACGGGTGCGTTCAGCAGGACACAACGTTAGAATGAGTTGTTCTGTATTGGGCCACTAGGGGGAGCAGCAGCAGATATCAGCAGCAGATAGGTGCGCTCGAGCGGCTAGACGTTCTTTACCATTCGGCCATCAGATTTGCCACCAATGCTCCTTATAGGACACATCACTGCACTCTATACTCCTCTGTAAACTGGTCATCTCTGTATACCCGTCGCAAGACCCACTGGTTGATGTTTATTTATAAAACCCTCTTAGGCCTCACTCCCCCCTATCTGAGATATCTACTGCAGCCCTCATCCTCCACATACAACACCCGTTCTGCCAGTCACATTCTGTTAAAGGTCCCCGAAGCACACACATCCCTGGGTCGCTCCTCTTTTCAGTTGGCTGCAGCTAGTGACTGGAACGAGCTGCAACAAACACTCAAACTGGACAGTTTTATCTCAATCTCTTCATTCAAAGACTCATGGACACTCTTAGTCATGGACACTCTTATTGACAGTTGTGGCTGCTTTGTGTGATGTATTGTTGTCTCTACCTTCTTGCCCTTTGTGCTGTTGTCTGTGCCCAATAATGTTTGTACCATGTTGTGTTGCTACCATGTTGTTATGTTGTGTTGCTACCATGTTGTTGTGTTGTGTTGCTACCATGCTGTGTTGTCATGTGTTGCTGCCTTGCTATGTTGTTGTCTTAGGTCTCTCTTTATGTAGTGTTGTGTTGTCTCTCTTGTTGTGATGTGTGTTTGGTCCTATATTTTATATTGTATTTTATAGATTTTTTAAATCCCAGGAGGCCTATTGGTAGGCTGTCAATGTAAATACGAATTTGTTCATAACTGACATGGCTAGTTAAATAAAGGTCAAATAAAGGTTCAATTCAAAATAAATACCAACCCTCCTGGAGGGGTGCGTTCATCGGGACACAACGCTAGAATGTGTTCTCTTTTGGGCCACTAGGGGGCAGCAGCAGCAGACATCATCCCTCCTGGAGGGGTGCGTTCATCGGGACACAACGCTAGAATGTGTTCTCTTTTGGGCCACTAGGGGGCAGCAGCAGCAGACATCATCCCTCCTGGAAGGTTGCGTTCATCGGGACACAACGCTAGAATGTGTTCTCTTTTGGGCCACTAGGGGGCAGCAGCAGCAGACATCATCCCTCCTGGAAGGTTGCGTTCATCGGGACACAACGCTAGAATGTGTTCTCTTTTGGGCCACTAGGGGGCAGCAGAAGCAGGACATTGCCTTTGAATTTCAATCCCCTTATAATGCTGATCTTCATCCTGTGAGGAAACAGCTGTATGTCACTGACCTGGACTGGATCAGCTGATTCACCAACATGACCTGTATCACTTTAGACAGACTGAATCATCTACATGACACACTGATGAGCTAGCCACACACACACACTTATACACAAACACACACAGAGACACGCACACTATCCATGATGACTGAGTCTGTAGTGTCTTTATTTAGTCGGATCTCTGAACACAAGCCCCCCTCACATCACGTTACCATGGAAACAGGACTAATTTCTTTCTCAGACAGCATCCTCCTGATTCTCTTCATATTACCCCTCCCCCCTCCCCAACACACAAGTAGCAATATGGCACAGAGCTGAGCCAGGAGCACTAAGGCTTCCTTCAGACAGATTCACCCAGAGTAAAGAGACACAAATGCAGCACCAACAGATTAGTCTGCCAGGCTCTATCAGTGATAGATTAGTCTGCCAGGCTCTATCAGTGATAGATTAGTCTGCCAGACTCTATCAGTGATAGATTAGTCTGCCAGACTCTATCAGTGATAGATTAGTCTGCCAGACTCTATCAGTGATAGATTAGTCTGCCAGGCTCTATCAGTGATAGATTAGTCTGCCAGACTCTATCAGTGATAGATTAGTCTGCCAGGCTCTATCAGTGATAGATGAGTCTGCCAGGCTCTATCAATGATAGATGAGTCTGCCAGACTCTATCAGTGATAGATTAGTCTGCCAGGCTCTATCAGTGATAGATTAGTCTGCCAGGCTCTATCAGTGATATAGTCTGCCAGGCTCTATCAGTGATAGATTAGTCTGCCAGGCTCTATCAGTGATAGATTAGTCTGCCAGGCTCTATCAGTGATAGATTAGTCTGCCAGGCTCTATCAGTGTGTCTGTAATTATCCTTTTCAGGAAGTGTAACTTGGTCAATAAAAACGTTTTATTTCACCTAATTTGAACATATTACATTTAAAACAAATGAGTTTTCCCTACTCAAGAGGTAAATGAAATAGTGACTACAGTAACAGGGTTGACAATGTATTCTTAAATCAGCCATAAATCCCCTTGTGTACAAAACATTAGGAACATCTGCTCTTTCCATGACATAGAACGACCAGGTGAATCCAGGTGAAAGCTATGATCCCTTGTTGATCCCGCTCAACGGTTTCCTGTGTGTATCAAGAATGGTCCACCACCCAAAGGACATCCAGACAACTTGACAGAACTGTGGGAAGCATTGGAGTCAACATGGGCCAGCATTCCTGTGGAACGCTTTCAACACTTTGTAGAGTACATGCTGTTCTGAGGGCAAAACATGGTGCAACTCAATATTAGGAAGGTGTTCCTAATGTTTTGTACACTCAATGTATATTAAAGGGCACTTCATTTAATATAACAGGCTTTGAAAATTCAATATTGGTGCACATTTTCTACTTAAAGGGCTGCAAAAGGCCCTCTTGGGGGAACAACCCACTTAGCTCTTATTTCTGGTGCTATACTAAACACCTCTTTCCTGTGTTTAACTCTTCTGATACTGAAACAACACTCTGACCCCTGATAAACACACAAACCCAATGTGATACATACATTACAATATTTACATTGTTCTTCTTAAAGTAGATTCATTCAGTTCTTGATTTGACTAGTTTTGCCAGTAGTTGGTGAGAGCTCTAGGTCACACGCACGCTGTGGCAACCCGACAGCTCCAGAGGGCTAGAGAGGCCAAAGTGAGTCAGCACCATGGACAGCTCTACAGGGCTAGAGAGGCCAAGGTGAGTCAGCACCATGGACAGCTCTACAGGCTAGAGGGGCCAAGGTGAGTCAGCACCATGGACAGCTCTACAGGGCTAGAGAGGCCAAGGTGAGTCAGCACCATGGACAGCTCTACAGGGCTAGAGGGGCCACGGTGAGTCAGCACCATGGACAGCTCTACAGGGCTAGAGGGGCCAAGGTGAGTCAGCACCATGGACAGCTCTACAGGCTAGAGAGGCCAAGGTGAGTCAGCACCATGGACAGCTCTACAGGCTAGAGGGGCCAAGGTGAGTCAGCACCATGGACAGCTCTACAGGGCTAGAGGGGCCAAGGTGAGTTAGCACCATGGACAGCTCTACAGGCACCAACTGGGGCTGGTGATTCAATACCAATACTACCCAGTCCAGGTGCTGCAACCAATTGGCACCTGGAATTGGTCCCACCTGTCCCTCGTTACCCCAAATGGGTATACGTAGAGGTGCAGCCACGCGGGCGGTTGGGCAGACAGGCAGAGCAGGGGCGGAGCCAGAGAGGTGTCCGGGGTGGCACTGGACACCTCTGACATCCGATTGGCCACCCCGGGTCAGCCAAGGTCAGCTGATGTAAGCAGGGCTTTATAAATACATTTGATTGAGTTCGATTTTCGTACTTGAACTCAAAACAAACAATTGTTATTATCAATCTGTTAACGTTACTCAAAAGATTTACCACTATTTGCAGATAGCATGTTTGCTTCCGTCAAGGTGTAAGAAATTATAGCTAGCTAAGTTACTTCCTGCGGAGTAGGGCTAGCCATGATCTGACTAGTAACTCAGGCTGGTAGTTGAGTTTAAGGTACAGTTGTGATCATGGGGATTTGTAATTAAGATTGAGATTGGACTAAAATGTGGGTAATTGGATGCTTAGATGTAACCATAGACTTTCTTATTTTTTGCATCGGGTCACTTAAACATGAAAAGAGAGGGAGAGATATCAGACTTCTGTTCCAAAAGGACCCAATGGTAGGCCAGGCCTATACTTTAATTGACACATTTTAGTTAGCAGATGTTAGTATCTAATCTTGTGGATCCCTTAATTATACATCTCCATAGAGATATGACCCATTATGTAACGTGTATTTCAGACATGTCAAGATCCAGAGAAGAGGGTCCTGTACAGCCGTGTTTGAAAACATTTCCCAGAAATCAGCATGGTACTAGGAAAAAGGCATACAACAGCTCCTGGTATAAGGACAATTCATGGCTAGAATATTCTGTAAGTCAAGATTCGACTTATTGTTTCGCCTGTAGGCATTTTTCTCTGCCCAATACACCTGAATCTGCCTTCACATCCCAGTCAGGTTTTTGTAACAGGAAAAAGGAGCTGTTTAAAGATTCTGGGTTTAAGCTCCATTTGAAGGCAGAGCATCATATCAATGCTACGTATGCTTGGAATCAGCATAAAAGGGCTATTGACAGCAACTCGTCAATGTTAGATGTCATAAATGAGGAGCGGGAAAAGAAAGGGGAGGAAATCTGTACGTACATTAAAACAAATACAGATGTGCTCCTACTAACTGTCACTCAGAATATAGCGCAGAGAGGTCATCAAGAGACTGATGACTCTCACAACAAGGGTCATTTTTTGACAATCTTAGAAGAAATAGCAAAGCATGACCCTCTCATAGAGAAAAGCATGAATGCATGTGGCAATGCTAAGTACACAAGCCACCAGATCCAGAAGGAAGTTCTTGAGGGCTGAGAAGGTACAAAGGGAAATAATAAGAGAAGTAAAAGGAAGTGAAGTTTTTAGTGTAATTGCAGATGAAACCAAAGATTTAAAGAAAAAAGAACAAATGTCTTTAGTAGTGAGGTACAACGGGGTCGTCCAGGAAAGCTTTTTACACTTTCAGTCAGCTGAAAGCTTAGATGCAGCAGGTCTCACATAAATGATAATTGATTGCCTTGAAAAACACGGTCTGGACTACAGAAATAATCTGGTGGGGCAAGGCTATGACAGTGCATTCTGGTATGTCTGCACGGATTCAAAACAGTGCAAGATGTGAATTTTATGTGCACTGTATCTGCAGCAGCAGTCCAGGGGACTACAGAGACTTACGGATGTAAGGTGGGCATGCCGATACATGGGATGCCGTAATCTGAGGGACAGGCGGCTCGGAGAGTGCTACAGGACACCTGGAAATAGCGGTGGTAGATCAGTGGAGGCAAGGGCCCTTCTTTCTCAGATAGATTTCATAGGGCTTTTGGTTACCTTTTGTAAAGTGCTTGGTGATACCAAATGTCTTTCTGAAATGCTCCCATCAAGCTCTCTTGACCTAGCAAGGGCTGTGGATCTAGTACAGTTGAAGTCGGAAGTTTACCTACACTTAGATTGGTGATACCAAATGTCTTTCTGAAATGCTCCCATCAAGCTCTCTTGACCTAGCAAGGGCTGTGGATCTAGTACAGTTGAAGTCGGAAGTTTACCTACACTTAGATTGGATTAGACTCTTCTTGCGAGAGAAGCTTCTCAGCTTTAAAACGGATTAAAACCCACCTGAGGACAACAATGGTTGATGACAGGTTGTCACCTCTGAATTCTCAGTGTTGAGTCTGAGGGCACGCTCCCTCAACATGGAGGAGTTTGGGAAACATTTTGCCAGTTCTCACCAGAACCGCAGAATGATGCTGCTTTAAATCTACCAGGGATAATTTGGCACTTAGGCGGTCCCTCTGGTCATGATTAACACCTGCACTGTGTACTAACTAGTACAATGACATTCTAATATGATATATCCAAAGGGTATCATGTCACACAGATTTAATTTGGTCTTGATTAGGCCAATTCCCAAACTTTTCTTTGCTATTAGTTAACATAATATATATGAGCATAAATATGATACTGTACATTTGTAATACTGATGGGCACCAAAATTAAGTCCATTTCTGCTTGATAACTGGTATGTCAAATTGCAAATAGTTGTTTTTTTTTGTACATTTTATTTTTTGTAAATTAACTATGCAATTTATGTAACACACAAATGCTATCTTATCTCCTTGGTGCTTGAGCTTTATTTTCTGAAAATATTTAGGATGTTCAACGCTTATCGACCCAGATTATATATTCATGAAAACAGAGTGACCCATGTCTCTCCAGTATGTGAGTACAGTGTGTGTGTGTGTGTGTGTGTGTGTGTGTGTGTGTGTGAGAGAGAGAGAGAAAGACATTGAGCTGCAGTTCCGAGATAGAGACACTGACTGTTCATAGTATGTTGCAGGATTCCAGTGAAGTACCCCTTTTGGACCACACTATCTGCCACGTTGAAGAACTCCGGGTTCAGTGAATTATCACTTCTACCTCCAATCAGCAATCATAGGATTCATTCATGCTCCTTAGATGCCAGGTTAGGGTTACACACTAATATTCTGGCATGGTTCACGTTATATGTGTGTGCTGTATTGACCAGCGCCCTTAATAATAAATAATTAAAGATTCAGTTTAAGTATAACTCAGACTTGTGTGATAAGTTTTTCTCTCCTCATTTGATAGTAAAGAAATGAACCACCACACTCCCCTGGGCTGCCAAAACGCACATACACACACACGCACAAACACACACAGAGCTCATGCAGGAATGAGGAGAGAGAGAAGGACAGATGGTTTATCCTTCATTCCCCTAGGGTAGTCTGGGTAGTGGTCCTTGAGGCAGTAGATCTGCTTCTGTCAATCAGGCTTTGGCTCCTCCCATGGCAGTGATCAACCAATCATGAGGCAGCAGAGGCAAAGACTGTTGAGTGGTTTCCCACTCCTGAGAGCTGATTGGTCAAGAGAGGAGAAGGGAGGAGTTAGCAGGCTGCTGTAAAGAGTAGACCAGAGAGAGAGAGAGAGAGAGAGAGAGAGAGAGAGAGAGAGAGAGGTGGGGAGTTAGGACGGTATTTCACTGGGCAGTACTGGGCGTGGCTGTAGAATGGGTTGCCAGGGAAACCGTGGAGGAGGAGGAAGTGATGGCTCGTGGGGCCTGACACCTGGAACAGGAAGATGATATGACATCACACAGGGACAGGATATGACACATAGCAGAGGAACAGGTGAAGAGGTGAGAATAGAGACAGCCAATAGGAGAACATGCCAGACAGCAGACTGTGTGCATCATAGTATCTGTGATCATTTTGAAGTGGTCAAATGTCTTCTTCATGATTGGCCGATCCCTCCTGATGACCTGACTCCAACCGGGTCACCAGGAGGGATCAGCCAATGAAGTGTGAAGTCCCACCCAGTTGACAACATTAACATTGTGGAAGCCCTCAATGGCGCTGGCCATGCTAATACGGCCAGTTTGCCACTAGAGGCCTCTATCATTCAATATGGTGTGTGTCTCACCAGGAGTGTGACTTGCGGACGCGTGTGGCTCTCTCCCTGTAGGGGGCGTTGTCTGTGGGGAAGGGGCTACAGTTAGGCCCTACCTCTGAGGGCCAGTGGTCCAATGAGACTGTGGTGGGAGGACTCATGTCCAGCTCCAAGAACATGATGTTCTCAGCCTACACACACACACAACACACACACACACACACATACACACATACACACATACAACACACACACACACACAACACACACACACACACACACACACAGCAGAGGAGGAAACAGATCAGTCAGGCCATGTTAGCTGTACAATAGCAGGTTTTAGCACAGCTAACAAGGGTCAGGGGTCAGGGTAGTGGTACCTGCTAATCTCCTTCCCAGACACTTCAGCCCAAATGCGCTAAGAGTGTGGTGGATCAATACGTTAAACTGGGCCTTTATTAGCCAATGCAAGGCTTAATCTATCAACCAATCATCTCCTACAAAACGCCTTGAAGTGGCGTGATTCACCAAAACTAAATATGACAAATACTCTTCTCAGTAGGTTCCATGTATGGTCACGCCCATATTGTGCATCAGATTCAGGAATTTACCACATTATCACATCACATTAAACTCTTCATTTCAACCTGGCTAGATTGTTTCAGTTCTGTTGTCACATTCTGTGATTGGCTTGCAAGGATACATCAGCCGACGTAGGCTACGCCAACTACAGCTGTGTTTTAATCTACATCAACTACAGCCGTGTTTTAATCTACGTCAGCCGACGTAGGCTACGCCAACTACAGCTGTGTTTTAATCTATATCAGCTGACGTAGGCTACGCCAACTACAGCTGTGTTTTAATCTACATCAACTACAGCCGTGTTTTAATCTACGTCAGCCGACGTAAACTACGCCAACTACAGCTGTGTTTTAATCTACATCAACTGCAGCCATGTTTTAATCTATATCAGCCGACGTAGGCTACGCCAACTACAGCTGTGTTTTAATCTACATCAACTGTAGCCGTGTTTTAATCTACATCAACTACAGCCGTGTTTTAATCTAAATCGGCTTCCCCAAAATAACGTGGTAGAAAGTTAATTTACATTTATCAAAATCCCATCAGGTAGTCTGATTTCAGATGTCATGGAAACAAGATTATTAGGGAAATCGTTCTTCTGGCACCGCATGTCAACATTTCACAATAATGGTATTACACTCAGTGTTGGCCGTGTTTCTATTGGTCAGTCACCTTGATCGGCTTGTACCAACTACACAACACGATAAAGGCAGATCTTACCGAACTAGTAGTTAAATCAGCAGACCCACTGGACGAGGAACCAAGACATCCCACAACCGAACTAGTAGTTAAATCAGCAGAACCACTGGACCAGGAGCCAAGACATCCCACAACCGAACTAGTAGTTAAATCAGCAGACCCACTGGACGAGGAGCCAAGACATCCCACAACCGAACTAGTAGTTAAATCAGCAGACCCACTGGACGAGGAGTCAAGACATCCCACATCCCACAGCCCTAGACGTGGAAAGTTTGTTTGGGACAACTTTGAACGGTTGATATCCCAGGTGTATATGTGCTGTGCCTGGGGAAGAGTTTATACAACTACTGACCATATTTATTCACTCCATCACACACTCTCTCCTACCCGGTATCTGGAGTGGGCTCCCATCGCTAAGGCCACCCGTGCATACTGGCTGATTGGCCGTTTGTATCCGACTGCCGAGGCTAGCCTCTTCTTCATCTGACTGAACCGACTGAGAGAATAGAACATATAAATATCATTAAACATACCACATATGATATTAGAGAGGTATTCTAACAATTAGAAATGTCCCAGATACATGGACACTCATGGATACAGAAAGTACCTAGTTCTCCACACAGCTAGACGGATCATGATTGCTGACACACAGTACTACCCTGCTGCAACTAGCTGCTTGTCTTCGTTTTAGACTGCAATCAGTAGGTCATGTACTGTCAGCCTTGTCTACGGTCAGCCTGTCTACGGTCAGCCTGTCTACGGTCAGCCTGTCTACGGTCAGCCTGTCTACTGTCAGCCTGTCTACGGTCAGCCTTGTCTACGGTCAGCCTGTCTACGGTCAGCCTGTCTACTGTCAGCCTGTCTACTGTCAGCCTGTCTACTGTCAGGCTGTCTACTGTCAGGCTGTCTACGGTCAGCCTTGTCTACTGTCAGCCTTGTCTACTGTCAGCCTTGTCTACGGTCAGCCTGTATACTGTCAGCCTTGTCTACGGTCAGCCTTGTCTACGGTCAGCCTTGTCTAGGGTCAGCCTTGCCTACGGTCAGCCTGTCTACTGTCAGCGTGTCTACTGTCAGCCTTGTCTACGGTCAGCCTGTATACTGTCAGCCTTGTCTACAGTCAGCCTGTCTACTGTCAGCGTGTCTACTGTCAGCCTTGTCTACGGTCAGCCTGTATACTGTCAGCCTGTCTGCTGTCAGCCTGTCTACGGTCAGCCTGTCTACTGTCAGCCTTGTCTACGGTCAGCCTGTCTACTGTCAGCCTGTCTACTGTCAGCCTGTCTACTGTCAGCCTGTCTGCTGTCAGCCTGTCTGCTGTCAGCCTGTCTACTGTCAGCCTTGTCTACTGTCAGCCTGTGTACGTACCCCAGACTGACAAATATTAGTTTATAGTCATAGCCATGGCTGTTCAATCGTGAGTCACACAGACAGACAGACACACAGACCCAGACCTCTCGGAGGGGGTGAGGAGTTGGAACTTCCACTGGTCCTCCTCAGGGTCAAAGGTCAGTCTGTTCATGATCTTATTCTTCTCCTCCGGAGGAATGAAGTTCTCTATGATCAGATACCTACACAGACAGACAGACAGACAGACAGACAGACAGACAGACAGACACAGACAGACAGACAGACAGACAGACAGAGAAAGATAATATATTATTTTGGACAATAGCTGACTGTAATCACATCATATATATGTGTGTGTGTGCGTGCGTTGTACTTACTTGAACTTGAGTTCTCTGGTGAGTTCGTTCTGAGTCTGCTCCAGCTCCTGTCGACTCCTGACATGCTCATCATTAACGTCCTGGATCTCAGCCTTCACACACTGCAGCTTAGCATAGAGCTACAACACAGTAGAACAGACACACTGCAGCTTAGCAAAAAGCTACAACACAGTAGAACAGACACACTGCAGCTTAGCATAGAGCTACAACACAGTAGAACAGACACACTGCAGTTTAGCATAGAGCTACAACAAAGTAGAACAGACACACTGCAGCTTAGCATAGAGCTACAACAGATAGATAAAGCTACAACAGATAACAGACGTCACTTCAACAACAATACAATCAATGAGAAACAATACAGCGTTGAAGTCTCTCACCTTCTTGAGCTTCTTGGTCTTGGCCTCCACCTCCTGTTGCAGGGAGGAGAATGTTTCTCTGAGTTCTAGAGTCTCTTCATCCTGAGCCATCACCTGCTGCAGAATCTCCCTCTCTCTACGACTCTACAATACAAACACAGCTATATTAACATCTCTACATCTCTATAATAGTGATTCCTGCAGTAAAATTAGACACCACATGTTCATTTTGTCTCTGGAATAAGAGTAGAGAACTATGATTTCTTTCTTTCAGCATCTAGAGAGAATTTGAAAATTTAAACCACAAAAAAATATGCACCTGACCAAGACAAACTGAAATCTTATCAGTTCATGTTGGATCATTTTCACAGATTTTCATTTCCTTGAAATTGGTCAAACTGTCATTTTTACATTTTGCAGGGATAATCTTTCAACTGTTTTAGAGTTAGGCTATTGCATTTTCTCCCTGGTCCCTACATGAAGCAGAAATTCAAGAGAAAACTTTAGGCTTATTATTGATGTATTCAAACTATCGATTTATTATATTATTCTGGTGAGTACCGCTTTATTTCGTCTTCTACTGCAACAAGTAGTGACAGAAGAGAAGCTGCTTAGGTCTATTTATAGACAAATGGCATGTTGGAAATATATATAACACAACATGTACCAATACCAGAGGGGGAACACTCCCTATATAACACAACATGTACCAATACCAGAGGGAAGTCTCCCTATATAACACAACATGTACCAATAACAGAGAGGGAACACTCCCTATATAACACAACATGTACCAATAACAGAGAGGGAACACTCTTTATATAACACAACATGTACCAATAACAGAGAGGGAACACTCCCTATATAACACAACATGTACCAGTACCAGAGAGGGAACACTCCCTATATAACACAACATGTACCAGTACCAGAGGGAAGTCTCCCTATATAACACAACATGTACCAATAACAGAGAGGGAACACTCCCTATATAACACAACATGTACCAATAACAGAGAGGGAACACTCTTTATATAACACAACATGTACCAATAACAGAGAGGGAACACTCCCTATATAACACAACATGTACCAGTACCAGAGAGGGAACACTCCCTATATAACACAACATGTACCAATAACAGAGAGGGAACACTCTCTATATAACACAACATGTACCAATACCAGAGAGGGAACACTCCCTATATAACACAACATGTACCAATAACAGAGAGGGAACACTCTCTATATAACACAACATGTACCAGTACCAGAGAGGGAACACTCCCTATATAAAACAACATTTACCAATACCAGAGGGAAGTCTCCCTATATAACACAAAATGTACCAGTACCAGAGGGAACACTCCCTATATAACACAACATGTACAAATACCAGAGGGAAGTCTCCCTATATAACACAAAATGTACCAGTACCAGAGATGGAACACTCCCTATATAACACAACATGTACCAATACCAGAGAGGGAACACTCCCTATATAACACAACATGTACCAGTACCAGAGGGAACACTCCCTATATAACACAACATGTACCAATACCAGAGAGGGAACACTCCCTATATAACACAACATGTACCAGTACCAGAGGGAAGTCTCCCTATATAACACAACATGTACCAGTACCAGAGAGGGAACACTCCCTATATAACACAACATGTACCAATACCAGAGGGAAGTCTCCCTATATAACACAACATGTACCAGTACCAGAGAGGGAACACTCCCTATATAACACAACATGTACCAATACCAGAGGGAAGTCTCCCTATATAACACAACATGTACCAGTACCAGAGAGGGAACACTCCCTATATAACACAACATGTACCAGTACCAGAGGGAACACTCTTTATATAACACAACATGTACCAGTACCAGAGAGGGAACACTCCCTATATAACACAACATGTACCAATACCAGAGAGGGAACACTCCCTATATAACACAACATGTACCAATAACAGAGAGGGAACACTCTCTATATAACACAACATGTACCAGTACCAGAGAGGGAACACTCCCTATATAAAACAACATTTACCAATACCAGAGGGAAGTCTCCCTATATAACACAAAATGTACCAGTACCAGAGATGGAACACTCCCTATATAACACAACATGTACCAGTACCAGAGGGAACACTTTATATAACACAACATGTACCAATACCAGAGAGGGAACACTCCTTATATAACACAACATGTACCAATACCAGAGAGGGAACACTCCCTATATAACACAACATGTACCAGTACCAGAGGGAACACTCTTTATATAACACAACATGTACCAATACCAGAGAGGGAACACTCCCTATATAACACAACATGGACCAATACCAGAGAGGGAACACTCCCTATATAACACAACATGTACCAATAACAGAGAGGGAACACTCTCTATATAACACAACATGTACCAGTACCAGAGAGGGAACACTCCCTATATAAAACAACATGTACCAGTACCAGAGAGGGAACACTCCCTATATAACACAACATGTACCAATACCAGAGAGGGAACACTCCCTATATAACACAACATGTACCAGTACCAGAGGGAAGTCTCCCTATATAACACAACATGTACCAATAACAGAGAGGGAACACTCCCTATATAACACAACATGTACCAGTACCAGAGAGGGAACACTCCCTATATAAAACAACATTTACCAATACCAGAGGGAAGTCTCCCTATATAACACAAAATGTACCAGTACCAGAGATGGAACACTCCCTATATAACACAACATGTACCAGTACCAGAGGGAACACTCCTTATATAACACAACATGTACCAATACCAGAGAGGGAACACTCCTTATATAACACAACATGTACCAATACCAGAGAGGGAACACTCCCTATATAACACAACATGTACCAGTACCAGAGGGAACACTCTTTATATAACACAACATGTACCAATACCAGAGAGGGAACACTCCCTATATAACACAACATGTACCAATACCAGAGAGGGAACACTCCCTATATAACACAACATGTACCAATAACAGAGAGGGAACACTCTCTATATAACACAACATGTACCAGTACCAGAGAGGGAACACTCCCTATATAAAACAACATGTACCAGTACCAGAGAGGGAACACTCCCTATATAACACAACATGTACCAATACCAGAGAGGGAACACTCCCTATATAACACAACATGTACCAGTACCAGAGAGGGAACACTCCCTATATAAAACAACATGTACCAATACCAGAGGGAAGTCTCCCTATATAACACAAAATGTACCAGTACCAGAGATGGAACACTCCCTATATAACACAACATGTACCAATACCAGAGAGGGAACACTCCCTATATAACACAACATGTACCAATACCAGAGAGGGAACACTCCCTATATAACACAACATGTACCAGTACCAGAGGGAACACTCCCTATATAACACAACATGTACCAGTACCAGAGAGGGAACACTCTCTATATAACACAACATGTACAAATACCAGAGAGGGAACACTCCCTATATAACACAACATGTACCAGTACCAGAGGGAAGTCTCCCTATATAACACAACATGTACCAATACCAGAGGGAAGTCTCCCTAGAGTTGAAAATGCATCATGCACAGGCTTTTATCCACAACAAGTGACTTTGACGGAAACATCTACGGTGGGAAAATGCTCGTATTGTTTATAAGCAGATTTTAACATATTTGCATGAAAACCTGTCACCATTTGTATGGAAACCTGTCGCCATTTGGATGGAAACCTGTCGCCATTTGGATGGAAACCTGTCGCCATTTGGATGGAAACCTGTCGCCATTTGGATGGAAACCTGTCGCCATTTGGATGGAAACCTGTCGCCATTTGGATGGAAACCTGTCGCCATTTGGATGGAAACCTGTCGCCATTTGGATGGAAACCTGTTGTCATTTGGATGGAAACCTGTCGCCATTTGTATGGAAACCTGTCGCCATTTGTATGGAAACCTGTCGCCATTTGGATGGAAACCTGTCGCCATTTGGATGGAAACCTGTCGCCATTTGGATGGAAACCTGTCGCCATTTGTATGGAAACCTGTCGCCATTTGGATGGAAACCTGTCGCCATTTGGATGGAAACCTGTCGCCATTTGGATGGAAACCTGTCGCCATTTGGATGGAAACCTAATCAGATGAAAACTGTACGGTTGATGTTCGTTAAAAGGAGGTCTGGTACCTGCTCAGAGATCTCCTGTCTGCGTATCTCCAGGGTCTTCTGCTGTTCGTTGGTGTGGTCCATGATGTTCCTCCCTCCGACCAGCAGCTTGCTCTCCATCGCCTAGCAACAACACAACACACACACACCGTCAGCCTGCGACACACACACACAGTCAGCCTCCGACACACACACACAGTCAGCCTCCAACACACACACACACCGTCAGCCTCAGACACACACACACAAAGTCAGCCTCCGACACACACACACACATACCGTCAGCCTCCGACACACACACACACACACCGTCAGCCTCCAACACACACACACCGTCAGCCTCCGACACACACACACACACACCGTCAGCCTCCGACACACACACACACACACCGTCAGCCTCTGACACACACACACACACCGTCAGCCTCCGACACACACACACACACACACAGTCAGCCTCCGACACACACACACACACCGTCAGCCTCCGACACACACACATACACACCGTCAACCTGCGACACACACACACACACACACACACCGTCAGCCTCCGACACACACACACACCGTCAGCCTCCGACACACACACACACACACACACAGACACACCGTCAGCCTCCGACACACACACACACAAACAGCCTCCAACACACACACATACACACCGTCAGCCTGCGACACACACACACCGTCAGCCTCCGACACACACACACATACACACAGTCAGCCTCCGACACACACACACATACACACAGTCAGCCTCCGACACACACACACACACAGTCAGCCTGCGACAAACACACACACTCACACACAGTCAGCCTGCGACACACACACACACACACCGTCAGCCTCCGACACACACACACACCGTCAGCCTCCGACACACACACACACAAAGTCAGCCTCCGACACACACAAAAACAACCTCAGACACAAACACACACAACGTCAGCCTCCGGCACACACACACCGTCGGACTCCGACACACACAGACTCCGACACACACACACACTGTTGTATACATGCCCTGACTAGAAAATACTGACCCCAACATACTTACCCCAACATTCTACATACTGACCACTACAAACTATATACTGACCCCTACATTCTATATACTGACCCCTACATTCTATATACTGACCCCTACATTCTACACACTGACTCCTACATTCTACATACTGACCCCTACATTCTATACACTGACTCCTACATTCTACATAATGACCCCAACATTCCACATACTGACCCCTACATTCTACATACTGACCCCTACATTCTACATACTGACCCTTACTTTCTACATACTGACCCCTACATTCTACAGAATGACCACTACATTCTACATACTGACCCCTACATTCTAAATACTGACCCTTACATTCTACATACTGACCCCTACATTCTATATACTGACCCCAGGAATCTACATACTGACCCCTACATTCTATATACTGACCACTACATTCTACATAATGACCCCTACATTCTACACACTGACTCCTACATTCTACATACTGACCCCTACATTCTATACACTGACTCCTACATTCTACATACTGACTCCTACATTCTACATACTGACCCTTACATTCTACATACTGACCCCTACATTCTAAATACTGACCCTTACATTCTACATACTGACCCCTACATTCTATATACTGACCCCAGGAATCTACATACTGACCCCTACATTCTATATACTGACCACTACATTCTACATAATGACCCCTACATTCTATACACTGACTCCTACATTCTACATAATGACCCCAACATTCCACATACTGACCCCTACATTCTACATACTGACCATTGCATTCTACATACTGACCCTTACATCCTACATAATGACCCCAAAATTATACATACTTACCCCTAAATTCTACCTACTGACCCCTAAATTCTACATACTGACCACTACATACTACATACTGACCACTACATACTACACACTAACCCCTACATTCTGCATACTGACCCTTACATTCTGCAAACTGACCCCTACATTCTACATACTGACCCCTACTTTCTACATACTGCCCCCTACATTCTACATACTGACCACTACATACTACACACTAACCCCTACATTCTGCATACTGACCCAAACATTCTACATACTGACCACTACATTATACATACTGACCCCAACTTTCTACATACTGACCCCTACATTATACATACTGACCAATACATTCTATATTCTGACCCCTACATTCTACAAACTGACCCCTAAATGCTACAAACTGACCCCTACATTCTACACATCGACCCCTACATTCTACATACTGACCCCTACATTCTACATAATGACCCCTACATTCTACATACTGACCCCAACATTCCACATACTGACCCCTACATTCTACATACTGACCATCGCATTCTACATACTGACCCCTACATTCTACATAATGACCCCTACATTCTACATACTGACCCCAACATTCCACATACTGACCCCTACATTCTACATACTGACCCCTATATTATACACACTGACCCCTACATTATACACACTGACTCCAACATTCTACATACTGACTCCAACATTCTACATACTGACCCCTACATTATACACACTGACTCCAACATTCTACATACTGACCCCTAC
Source organism: Brachymystax lenok tsinlingensis (assembly GCA_030435695.1). Taxonomy (NCBI): domain Eukaryota; kingdom Metazoa; phylum Chordata; class Actinopteri; order Salmoniformes; family Salmonidae; genus Brachymystax; species Brachymystax lenok. The sequence continues at coordinate 40,340,883 of CM059796.1, forward strand.
ATTCTACACATCGACCCCTACATTCTACATACTGACCCCAACATTCCACATACTGACCCCTACATTCTACATACTGACCCCTATATTATACACACTGACTCCAACATTCTACATACTGACCCCTACATTCTACACATCGACCCCTACATTATACACACTGACTCCAACATTCTACATACTGACTCCAACATTCTACATACTGACCCCTACATTATACACACTGACTCCAACATTCTACATACTGACTCCAACATTCTACATACTGACCCCTACATTATACACACTGACTCCAACATTCTACATACTGACCCCAACATTCCACATTCTGACCCCTACATTATACACACTGACCCCTGCATTCTACATACTGACCATTGCATTCTACATACTGACCCCTACATTCTACATAATGACCCCTAAATTATACATACTTACCCCTAAATTCTACCTACTGACCCCTAAATTCTACATACAGACCACTACATACTACATACTGACAACTACATACTACACACTAACCCCTACATTCTGCATACTGACCCTTACATTCTACATGCTGACCCCTACATTCTGCATACTGACCCAAACATTCTACATACTGACCCCTACATTCTACATACTGACCCCAACTTTCTACATACTGACCCCTACAAGCTAAACACTGACCCCTACATTCTACATACTGACCCCTACAATCTACAAACTGACACTTGTATTCAACATACTGACCCCTAAATTCTACATACTGACCCCTAAATTCTACTTACTGACCAATACATTCTACATATTGACCCTTACATTCTACATACTGACCCCTACAGTCTATATACTGACCCCTACATTCTACATACTGACCCCTACATTCTATACACTGACTCCTACATTCTACATACTGACCCCAACATTCCACATACTGACCCCTACATTATACACACTGACCCCTGCATTCTACATACTGACCATTGCATTCTACATACTGACCCCTACATTCAACATAATGACCACTTACATTATACATACTTACCCCTAAATTCTACCTACTGACCCCTAAATTCTACATACTGACCACTACATACTACACACTAACACCTACACTCTGCATACTGACCCTTACAATCTACATACTGACACCAATATTATACACACTAACCCCTACATTCTACATACTGACCCTTACAATCTACATACTTACGACTACATTCTACATACTGACCCCTACATTCTACATACTGACCCTTACATGCTGACCCCTACATTCTGCATACTGACCCAAACAATCTACATACTGACCCCTACATTCTACATACTGACCCCTACATTCTACATACTGACACCTACATTCTACATACTGACCCCTACATTCTACATATCGACCCCTACATTCTACACACTGACCCCTACATTCCACAGACTGACCCCTACAGTCTACATACTGACCCCACATTCTACATACTGACCCCTACATTCTACATACTGACACTTACAGTCTACACACTAACCCCTACATTCTACATAATGACCCTTACATTCTAAATGCTGACCCCTACATTCTGCATACTGACCCAAACATTCTACATACTGACCCCTACATTCTACATACTGACCACTACATACAACACACTAACCCCTACATTCTATATACTGACCCCTACATTCTACAAACTGACCACTAAATGCTACACACTGACCCCTACATTCTAGACACCGACCCCCACATTCTACATACTGACCCCTGCATGCTAAACACTGACACCTACATTCTACATACTGACTCCTACATTATACACACTGACTGCTGCAATCTACATACTTACGACTACATTATACATACTGACCCCTACATTCTACATACTGACCCCTACATTCTACATACTGACCCGTAAATTCTACATACTGACCACTACATTCTACATGCTGACCCCTACATTCTGCATACTGACCAAAACATTCTACATACTGACCCCTACATTCTACCTTCTGACCAGTACATTCTACATGCTGACCCCTACATTCTACCTTCTGACCAGTACATTCTACATGCTGACCCCTACATTCTGCATACTGACCCAAACAATCTACATACTGACCCCTACATTCTACATACTGACCTCTACATTCTACATACTGACCCCTACATTCTACATACTGACCCCTACATTCTACATATCGACCCCTACATTCTACACACTGACCCCTACATTCCACAGACTGACCCCTACATTCTAAATGCTGACCCCTACATTCTGCATACTGACCCAAACATTCTACATACTGACCCCTACATTCTACATACTGACCACTACATACAACACACTAACCCCTACATTCTATATACTGACCCCTACATTCTACAAACTGACCACTAAATGCTACACACTGACCCCTACATTCTAGACACCGACCCCCACATTCTACATACTGACCCCTGCATGCTAAACACTGACCCCTACATTCTACATACTGACTCCTACATTCTACACACTGACTGCTGCAATCTACATACTTACGACTACATTATACATACTGACCCCTACATTCTACATACTGACCCCTACATTCTACATGCTGACCCCTACATTCTACATGCTGACCCCTACATTCTGCATACTGACCAAAACATTCTACATACTTACCACTACATTCTACATACTGAACCCTACATTCTGCATACTGACCCAAACATTCTACATACTGACCCGTAAATTCTACATATCGACCCCTACATTCTACACACTGACCCCTACATTACACAGACTGACCCCTACATTCTACATACTGACCCCACATTATACATACTGACACTTACAGTCTACACACTAACCACTACATTCTGCATACTGACCACTACATTTTACATACTGACCCCTACATTCTACATACTGACCACTACATACTACACACTAACCCCTACATTCTATATACTGACCCCTACATTCTACAAACTGACCACTAAATGCTACACACTGACCCCTACATTCTAGACACCGACCCCCACATTCTACATACTGACCCCTACATGCTAAACACTGACCCCTACATTCTACATACTGACTCCTACATTCTACACACTGACTGCTGCATTCTACAAACTGACACATACATTATACATACTGACCCCTACATTCTACATACTGACCCCTACATTCTACATGCTGACCCCTACATTCTGCATACTGACCCTGACCCTAATTCTACATACTTACCACTACATTCTACATACTGACCCCTACATTCTACATACTGACCCTAACATTCTACATACTGACCCTAACATTCTGCATACTGACCCAAACATTCTACATACTGACCCGTCCATTCTACATACTGACCACTACATTCTACATACTGACCACTACATTCTACATACCGACCCCTACATTCTACATACTGATCTCTACATATCGACCCCTACATTCTACACACTGACCCCTACATTCCACAGACTGACCCCTACATTCTACATACTGACCCCACATTCTACATACTGACCCCTACATTCTACATACTGACACTTACAGTCTACACACTAACCCCTACATTCTACATACTGACCTCTACATTCTACATACTGACCCCTACATTCTACATACTGACCCCTACATTCTACATATCGACCCCTACATTCTACACACTGACCCCTACATTCCACATACTGACCCCTACATTCTACATACTGACCCCACATTCTACATACAGACCCCTACATTCTACATACTGACACTTACAGTCTACACACTAACCACTACATTCTACATACTGACCACTACATACTACACACTAACCCCTACATTCTACAAACTGACCCTTACATTCTAAATGCTGACCCCTACATTCTGTATACTGACCACTACATTTTACATACTGACCCCTACATTCTACATACTGACCACTACATACTACACACTAACCCCTACATTCTATATACTGACCCCTACATTCTACAAACTGACCACTAAATGCTACACACTGACCCCTACATTCTAGACACCGACCCCCACATTCTACATACTGACCCCTACATGCTAAACACTGACCCCTACATTCTACATACTGACTCCTACATTCTACACACTGACTGCTGCATTCTACAAACTGACACATACATTATACATACTGACCCCTACATTCTACATGCTGACCCCTACATTCTGCATACTGACCCTGACCCTAATTCTACATACTTACCACTACATTCTACATACTGACCCCTACATTCTACATACTGACCCTAACATTCTACATGCTGACCCCTACATTCTGCATACTGACCCAAACATTCTACATACTGACCCGTACATTCTACATACTGACCACTACATTCTACATACTGGCCCTTACATTCTACATGCTGACCCCTACATTCTGCATACTGACCCTTACATTCTACATGCTGACCCCTACATTCTGCATACTGACCCAAACATTCTACATACTGACCCGTACATTCTACATACTGACCAAAACATTCTACATACTGACCCTTACATTCTACATACTGACCACTACATTCTACATACTGACCCTTACATTCTACATACTGACCCAAACATTCTACATACTGACCCTTACATTATACATGCTGACCCAAACAATCTACATACTGACCCCTACATTCTACACACTGACCCCTACATTCTACATACCGACCCCTAAATTCTACATACTGACCTCTACATTCTACATACTGACCCCTACATTCTACATACTGATCCCTACATTCTACATATCGACCCCTACATTCTACACACTGACCCCTACATTCTACATACTGACCCCTCAATTCCACAGACTGACCCCTACATTCTACATACTGACCCCACATTCTACATACTGACCCCTACATTCTACACACTGACCCCTACATTCTACATACTGACCCCTACATTCCACAGACGGACCCCTACATTCTACATACTGACCCCTACATTCCACAGACTGACCCCTACATTCTACATACTGACCCCACATTCTACATATCGACCCCTACATTCTACACACTGACCCCTACATTCTACACACTGACCCCTACATTCCACAGACTGACCCCTACATTCCACAGACTGACCCCTACATTCTACATACTGACCCCACATTCTACATACTGACCCCTACATTCTACATACTGACACTTACAGTCTACACACTAACCCCTACATTCTACATACTGACCACTACATACTACACACTAACCCCTACATTCAACATACTGACCCCTACAGTCCAAATACTGACCCCTACATTCTACATACTGACCCCTATATTCTACACACTGACCCCTACATTCTACATAATGACCCCTACATTCTACACTGACTCCTACATTCTACATACTGACCCCAACATTCCACATACTGACCCCTACATTATACACACTGACCCCTGCATTCTACATACTGACCATTGCATTCTACATACTGACCCCTACATTCTACATAATGACACCTAAATTATACATACTTACCCCTAAATTCTACATACTGACCCCGAGATTCTACATACTGACCACTACATACTGACCCTTACATTCTACATACTGACCTCTACATTCTATATACTGACCCCTACATTATACATACTGACCCCAAAATTCTACATACCGACCACAACATTCTACATACTGACCTCTACATTCTACACACTGACCCCTACATTCTACATACTGACCCCTACATTCTACTTACTGACCACTACATACTACATACTGACCACTACATACTACACACTAACCCCTACATTCTGCATACTGACTGTCACATTCTACATACTGACCACTATATTCTACACACTAACCTCTACATTCTACATACTGACAATTAAATTCTACATGCTGACCACTACATTCTACATACTGACCCCTACATTCTACACGCTGACCTCAACATTCTACATACTGAACCTTACATTATACATACTGACCACTACATTCTACATACTGACCCCTACATTCTACATACTGACCCCTACATTCTACATACTGACCCCTATATTCTACATACTGACCCCTACATTCTACATACTGACCCCTATATTCTACACACTGACCCCTACATTATACATACTGACCCCTACATTCTACATACTGACCCCTAAATTCTACATACTGACCCGTACATTCTACATACTGACCACTACATTCCACATACTGACCCTAACATTCTACATGCTGACCCCTACATTCTGCATACTGACCCCTACATTCTACACACTGACCCCTACATTCTACACACTGACCGCTACATTCTACACACTGACCGCTACATTCTACATACTGACCCTTATATTCTACAAACTGACCCCCACATTCTACATACTGACCCCTACATGCTAAACACTGACCCCTACATTCTACATACTGACTCCTACATTCTACACACTGACTGCTGCATTCTACAAACTGACACATACATTATACATACTGACCCCTACATTCTACATGCTGACCCCTACATTCTGCATACTGACCCTGACCCTAATTCTACATACTTACCACTACATTCTACATACTGACCCCTACATTCTACATACTGACCCTAACATTCTACATGCTGACCCCTACATTCTGCATACTGACCCAAACATTCTACATACTGACCCGTACATTCTACATACTGACCACTACATTCTACATACTGGCCCTTACATTCTACATGCTGACCCCTACATTCTGCATACTGACCCTTACATTCTACATGCTGACCCCTACATTCTGCATACTGACCCAAACATTCTACATACTGACCTGCACATCTCTACATACTGACCAAAACATTCTACATACTGACCCTTACATTCTACATACTGACCACTACATTCTACATACTGACCCTTACATTCTACATGCTGACCCCTACATTCTACATACTGACCCAAACATTCTACATACTGACCCTTACATTCTACATGCTGACCCAAACAATCTACATACTGACCCCTACATTCTACATACTGATCCCTACATTCTACATACTGATCCCTACATTCTACATATCGACCCCTACATTCTACACACTGACCCCTACATTCTACATACTGACACCTCAATTCCACAGACTGACCCCTACATTTTACATACTGACCCCACATTCTACATACTGACCCCTACATTCTACACACTGACCCCTACATTCTACATACTGACCCCTACATTCCACAGACTGACCCCTACATTCTACATACTGACCCCTACATTCCACAGACTGACCCCTACATTCTACATACTGACCCCACATTCTACATATCGACCCCTACATTCTACACACTGACCCCTACATTCTACACACTGACCCCTACATTCCACAGACTGACCCCTACATTCCACAGACTGACCCCTACATTCTACATACTGACCCCACATTCTACATACTGACCCCTACATTCTACATACTGACACTTACAGTCTACACACTAACCCCTACATTCTACATACTGACCACTACATACTACACACTAACCCCTACATTCAACATACTGACCCCTACAGTCCAAATACTGACCCCTACATTCTACATACTGACCCCTATATTCTACACACTGACCCCTACATTCTACATAATGACCCCTACATTCTACACTGACTCCTACATTCTACATACTGACCCCAACATTCCACATACTGACCCCTACATTATACACACTGACCCCTGCATTCTACATACTGACCATTGCATTCTACATACTGACCCCTACATTCTACATAATGACACCTAAATTATACATACTTACCCCTAAATTCTACATACTGGCCCCGAGATTCTACATACTGACCACTACATACTGACCCTTACATTCTACATACTGACCTCTACATTCTATATACTGACCCCTACATTATACATACTGACCCCAAAATTCTACATACCGACCACAACATTCTACATACTGACCTCTACATTCTACACACTGACCCCTACATTCTACATACTGACCCCTACATTCTACTTACTGACCACTACATACTACATACTGACCACTACATACTACACACTAACCCCTACATTCTGCATACTGACTGTCACATTCTACATACTGACCACTATATTCTACACACTAACCTCTACATTCTACATACTGACAATTAAATTCTACATGCTGACCACTACATTCTACATACTGACCCCTACATTATACACGCTGACCTCAACATTCTACATACTGAACCTTACATTATACATACTGACCACTACATTCTACATACTGACCCCTACATTCTACATACTGACCCCTACATTCTACATACTGACCCCTATATTCTACATACTGACCCCTACATTCTACATACTGACCCCTATATTCTACACACTGACCCCTACATTATACATACTGACCCCTACATTCTACATACTGACCCCTAAATTCTACATACTGACCCGTACATTCTACATACTGACCACTACATTCCACATACTGACCCTAACATTCTACATGCTGACCCCTACATTCTGCATACTGACCCCTACATTCTACACACTGACCCCTACATTCTACACACTGACCGCTACATTCTACACACTGACCGCTACATTCTACATACTGACCCTTATATTCTACAAACTGACCCCCACATTCTACATACTGACCCCCACATTCTACATATGACCCCCACATTCTACATACTGACCCCTACATTCTACATACTGACAGCTACATTCTACATACTGACCACCACATTCTACATACTGACCACCACATTCTACATACTGACCACCACAATCTACAAACTGACCCCTACATTCTACATACTGACACTTATAGTCTACATACTGAACCCTACATTCTACATACTGACACTTACACTCTACATGCTGACCCCTACTTTCTGCATACTGACCCCAACATTCTACATACTGACCCCTAAATTCTACATACTGACCCCTACAGTCTACATACTAACCCCTACATTCTACATACTGACCACCACATTCTACATACTGACCACCACATTCTACATACTGACCACCACAATCTACAAACTGACCCCCACATTCTACATACTGACCACCACATTCTACAAACTGACAACTACATTCTACATACTGACCACCACATTCTACAAACTGACAACTACATTCTACATACTGACACTTATAGTCTACATACTGAACCCTACATTCTACATACTGACACTTACACTCTACATGCTGACCCCTACTTTCTACATACTGACCCCTACATTCTACATACTGACCCTAACATTCTACATACTGACCCTAACATTCTGCATACTGACCCAAACATTCTACATACTGACCCGTCCATTCTACATACTGACCACTACATTCTACATACCGACCCCTACATTCTACATACTGACCACTACATTCTACATACTGATCCCTACATTCTACATATCGACCCCTACATTCTACACACTGACCCCTACATTCCACAGACTGACCCCTACATTCTACATACTGACCCCACATTCTACATACTGACCCTTCATTCTACATACTGACACTTACAGTCTACACACTAACCCCTACATTCTACATACTGACCTCTACATTCTACATACTGACCCCTACATTCTACATACTGACCACTACATTTTACATACTGACCCCTACATTCTACATACTGACCACTACATACTACACACTAACCCCTACATTCTATATACTGACCCCTACATTCTACAAACTGACCACTAAATGCTACACACTGACCCCTACATTCTAGACACCGACCCCCACATTCTACATACTGACCCCTACATGCTAAACACTGACCCCTACATTCTACATACTGACTCCTACATTCTACACACTGACTGCTGCATTCTACAAACTGACACCTACATTATACATACTGACCCCTACATTCTACATGCTGACCCCTACATTCTGCATACTGACCCTGACCCTAATTCTACATACTTACCACTACATTCTACATACTGACCCCTACATTCTACATACTGACCCTAACATTCTACATGCTGACCCCTACATTCTGCATACTGACCCAAACATTCTACATACTGACCCGTACATTCTACATACTGACCACTACATTCTACATACTGGCCCTTACATTCTACATGCTGACCCCTACATTCTGCATACTGACCCTTACATTCTACATGCTGACCCCTACATTCTGCATACTGACCCAAACATTCTACATACTGACCCGTACATTCTACATACTGACCAAAACATTCTACATACTGACCCTTACATTCTACATACTGACCACTACATTCTACATACTGACCCTTACATTCTACATGCTGACCCCTACATTCTACATACTGACCCAAACATTCTACATACTGACCCCTACATTCTACATGCTGACCCAAACAATCTACATACTGACCCCTACATTCTACACACTGACCCCTACATTCTACATACCGACCCCTAAATTCTACATACTGACCTCTACATTCTACATACTGACCCCTACATTCTACATACTGATCCCTACATTCTACATATCGACCCTACATTCTACACACACTGACCCCTACATTCTACATACTGACCCCTCAATTCCACAGACTGACCCCTACATTCTACATACTGACCCCACATTCTACATACTGACCCCTACATTCTACACACTGACCCCTACATTCTACATACTGACCCCTACATTCCACAGACTGACCCCTACATTCTACATACTGACCCCTACATTCCACAGACTGACCCCTACATTCTACATACTGACCCCACATTCTACATATCGACCCTACATTCTACACACTGACCCCTACATTCTACACACTGACCCCTACATTCCACAGACTGACCCCTACATTCCACAGACTGACCCCTACATTCTACATACTGACCCCACATTCTACATACTGACCCCTACATTCTACATACTGACACTTACAGTCTACACACTAACCCCTACATTCTACATACTGACCACTACATACTACACACTAACCCCTACATTCTACATACTGACCCCTACAGTCCAAATACTGACCCCTACATTCTACATACTGACCCCTATATTCTACACACTGACCCCTACATTCTACATAATGACCCCTACATTCTACACTGACTCCTACATTCTACATACTGACCCCAACATTCCACATACTGACCCCTACATTATACACACTGACCCCTGCATTCTACATACTGACCATTGCATTCTACATACTGACCCCTACATTCTACATAATGACACCTAAATTATACATACTTACCCCTAAATTCTACATACTGACCCCGAGATTCTACATACTGACCCTTACATTCTACATACTGACCTCTACATTCTATATACTGACCCCTACATTATACATACTGACCCCAAAATTCTACATACCGACCACAACATTCTACATACTGACCTCTACATTCTACACACTGACCCCTACATTCTACATACTGACCCCTACATTCTACTTACTGACCACTACATACTACATACTGACCACTACATACTACACACTAACCCCTACATTCTGCATACTGACTGTCACATTCTACATACTGACCACTATATTCTACACACTAACCTCTACATTCTACATACTGACAATTAAATTCTACATGCTGACCACTACATTCTACATACTGACCCCTACATTCTACACGCTGACCTCAACATTCTACATACTGAACCTTACATTATACATACTGACCACTACATTCTACATACTGACCCCTACATTCTACATACTGACCCCTACATTCTACACACTGACCCCTACATTCTACACACTGACCGCTACATTCTACACACTGACCGCTACATTCTACATACTGACCCCTATATTCTACAAACTGACCCCCACATTCTACATATGACCCCCACATTCTACATACTGACCCCTACATTCTACATACTGACAGCTACATTCTACATACTGACCACCACATTCTACATACTGACCACCACATTCTGCATACTGACCACCACAATCTACAAACTGACCCCCACATTCTACATACTGACCACCACATTCTACAAACTGACACTTATAGTCTACATACTGAACCCTACATTCTACATACTGACACTTACACTCTACATACTGACCCCTAAATACTGACTACTATATTTCTACATACTGACCCCTACATTCTACATACCGACCCCTACAATCTACATACTGACCCCTACATTCTACATACTGATCCCCACATTCTACATACTGACCCCTACATTCTACATACTGACCCATACATTTTGCATACTGACTCCAACAATCTACATACTGACACCTACACTGTACATACTGACCCCTACAGGCTACATACTGACCCCTACATTCTACATACTGACCCCTACATTCTACATACTGACCCCTACACTCTACATACTGACCCATAAATACTGACTACTATATTTCTACATACTGACCCCTACATTCTACATACTGACCCCTACAATCTACATACTGACCCCTACATTCTACATACTGACCCCTACAATTTACATACTGACAACTACATACTGCCCCTACATTCTACAAACTGACACCAACATACTGACTACTACATTCTACATATTGACCCCTACATTCTACATACTGACCCTATATGTCTACATACTGACCCTTACAGTCTACATACTGACCCCTACATTCTACATACTGACCCCTACATTCTACATACTGACCCCAACACTCTCCATACTGACCCATACAAATTGCATACTGACCCCAACAATCCACATAGTGAGCCCTACAGTCTACATACTGACCCCTACATTCTACATACTGACCCCTTCAATCTACATACTGACCCCTACATTCTACATACTGACACCTACAATCTACATACTGACCCCTACATACTAACCCCTACATTCCACATACTGAGCCCTACATTCTACATACTGACCCCTACATTCTACATAATGACCTCTATATTCTACATACTGACCCCTACAATCTACATCCTGACCACTACATTCTACATACTGACCCCTAAATTCTACATACTGACCCCATACATTTTGCATACTGACCCCAACAATCTACATACTGACCCCTACACTGTACATACTGACCCCTACATTCTACATACTGACCCCTACAGTCAACATACTGACCCCAACAATCTACATACTGACCCCTACACTGTACATACTGACCCTTACAGTCTACATACTGACCCCTACAGTCTACATACTGACCCCTACAGTCTACATACTGACACCTACATTCTGAACCCTACAATATACATACTGACCCCTACAATCTACATACTGACCCCTACATTCTACATACTGACCCCTACATTCTACACACTAACCCATTAATTCTATACACTGACCCCTACATTCTACATACTGACCTCTTTATTCCACAGACTGACCCCTACATTCTACATACTGACTACTACATTCCACATACTGAGCCCTACATTCTACATACTGACTACTACATTCTACATAATGACCTCTATATTCTACATACTGACCCTTACAGTCTACATACTGACCCCTACATTCTACATACTGACCCCTACAATCTACATACCGACCCCTACAATCTACATACTGACCCCTACATTCTACATACTGATCCCCACATTCTACATACTGACCCCTACATTATACATTCTGACACCTATATGTCTACATACTGACCCCCACAATCTACATACTGACCCCTACAATCTACATACTGATCCCTACATTTTACATACTGACCCCTACAATCTACATACTGACCCCTACAATCTACATACTGACCCCTACATTCTACATACTGATCTCTACATTCTACATACTGACCCCTATATTCTACAAACTGACCCCCACATTCTACATACTGACCCCCACATTCTACATATGACCCCACATTCTACATACTGACCCCTACATTCTACATACTGACAGCTACATTCTACATAGTGACCACCACATTCTACAAACTGACCCCCACATTCTACATACTGACCACCACATTCTACAAACTGACCCCCACATTCTACATACTGACCACCACATTCTACAAACTGACAACTACATTCTACATACTGACACTTATAGTCTACATACTGAACCCTACATTCTACATACTGACACTTACACTCTACATGCTGACCCCTACTTTCTGCATACTGACCCCTACATTCTACATACTGACCCCTACATTCTACATACTGACACTTACATTCTACATGCTGACCCCTACTTTCTGCATACTGACCCCAACATTCTACATACTGACCCCTACAATCTACATACTGACCCCAACACTCTCCATACTGACCCATACAAATTGCATACTGACCCCAACAATCTACATAGTGAGCCCTACAGTCTACATACTGACCCCAACATTCTACATACTGACCCCTTCAATCTACATACTGACCCCTACATTCTACATACTGACCCCTACATTCTACATACTGACCCCTACGTACTGACCCCTACATTCCACATACTGAGCCATACATTCTACATACTGACCCCTACATTCTACATAATGACCTCTATATTCTACATACTGACCCCTACAATCTACATCCTAACCACTACATTCTACATACTGACCCCTAAATTCTACATACTGACCCATACATTTTGCATACTGACCCCAACAATCTACATACTGACCCCTACACTGTAAATACTGACCCCTACATTCTACATGTTGACCCCTACAGTCTACATACTAACCCCTACAGTCTACATACTGACCCCAACAATCTACATACTGACCCCTACAGTCTACATACTGACCCCTACAGTCTACATACTGACCCCTACAGTCTACATACTGACCCCTACACTCTACATACTGACCCCTAATTACTGACTACTATATTTCTACATACTGACCCCTACATTCTACATACTGACCCCTGCAATCTACATACTGACCCCTACAATTTACATACTGACCACTACATACTGACCCCTACATTCTACAAACTGACACCAACATACTAACTACTACATTCTACATATTGACCCCTACATTCTACATACGGACAACTATATGTCTACATACTGACCCTTACAGTCTACACACTGATCCCTACATTTTACAAACTGACCCCTACAATCTATAGACTGACCCCTACAATCTACATACTGACCCCTACAATCTACATACTGAATCCTACATTCTACACACTGACCCCTACATTCTACACACTAACCCATACATTCTATACACAGACCCCTACATTCTACATACTGACCCCTACATTCCACATACTGAGCCCTACATTCTACATACTGACCCCTACATTCTACATAATGACCTCTATATTCTACATACTGACCCTTACAGTCTACATACTGACCCCTACATTCTACATACTGACCCCTACAATCTACATACTGACCCCTACAATCTACATACTGATCCCTACATTCTACATACTGACCCTTAGAGTCTACATCCTGACCACTACATTCTACATACTGACCCCTACATTCTACATACTGACCCATACATTTTGCATACTGACCCCAACAATCTACATACTGACCCCTACACTGTACATACTGATCCCTACACTGTACATACTGACCCCTACAGTCTACATACTGACCCCTACAGTCTACATACTGACCCCTACATTCTACATACTGACCCCTACACTCTACATACTGACCCCTAAATACAGACTACTATATTTCTACATACTGACCCCTACAATCTACATACTGACTACTACATTCTACACACTGACCCCTACATTTTACATACTGACCCCTACAATCTACATACTGACCCCTACAATCTACATACTGACCCCTACAATCTACATACTGACGCCTACATTCTACACACCGACCCCTACATTCTACACACTAACCCATACATTCTATACACTGACCCCTACAGTCTACATACTGACCTCTTTATTCCACAGACTGACCCCTACATTCTACATACTGACTACTACATTCCACATACTGAGCCCTACATTCTACATACTGACTACTACATTCTACATAATGACCTCTATATTCTACATACTGACCCTTACAGTCTACATACTGACCCCTACATTCTACATACTGACCCTACATTCTACATACTGACCCCTATATGTCTACATACTGACCCTTACAGTCTACATCCTGACCCCTACATTCTACATACTGACACCTATATGTCTACATACTGACCCCTACAATCTACATACTGACCCCTACATTCTACATACTGACCCCTACATTCTGCATACTGACCCATACATTTTGCATACTGACCCCAACAATCTACATACTGACACCTACACAGTACATACTGACCCCTACAGTCTACATACTGACCCCTACATTCTACATACTGACCCCTACACTCTACATACTGACCCCTAATTACTGACTACTATATTTCTACATACTGACCCCTACATTCTACATACTGACCCCTACAATCTACATACTGACCCCTACATACTGACCCCTACAATTTACAAACTGACAACTACATACTGACCCCTAACTTCTACAAACTGACACCAACATACTGACTACTACATTCTACATACTGACCCCTACATTCTACATACTGACCCCTATATGTCTACATACTGACCCTTACAGTCTACATCCTGACCCCTACATTCTACATACTGACACCTATATGTCTACATACTGACACCTACAATCTACATACTGACCCCTACATTCTACATACTGATCCCTACATTTTACATACTGACCCCTACAATCTACATACTGACCCCTACATTCTACATACTGATCTCTACATTCTACATACTGACCCCTATATTCTACATACTGACCCCCACATTCTACATATGACCCCCACATTCTACATACTGACCTCTACATTCTACATACTGACAGCTAAATTCTACATACTGACCACCACATTCTACAAACTGACCCCCACATTCTACATACTGACCACCACATTCTACAAACTGACCCCCACATTCTGCATACTGACCCATACATTTTGCATACTGACCCCAACAATCTACATACTGACACCTACACAGTACATACTGACCCCTACAGTCTACATACTGACCCCTACATTCTACATACTGACCCCTACACTCTACATACTGACCCCTAATTACTGACTACTATATTTCTACATACTGACCCCTACATTCTACATACTGACCCCTACAATCTACATACTGACCCCTACATACTGACCCCTACAATTTACATACTGACAACTACATACTGACCCCTAACTTCTACAAACTGACACCAACATACTGACTACTACATTCTACATACTGACCCCTACATTCTACATACTGACCCCTATATGTCTACATACTGACCCTTACAGTCTACATCCTGACCCCTACATTCTACATACTGACACCTATATGTCTACATACTGACCCCTACAATCTACATACTGACCCCTACATTCTACATACTGATCCCTACATTTTACATACTGACCCCTACAATCTACATACTGACCCCTACATTCTACATACTGATCTCTACATTCTACATACTGACCCCTATATTCTACATACTGACCCCCACATTCTACATATGACCCCCACATTCTACATACTGACCCCTACATTCTACATACTGACAGCTAAATTCTACATACTGACCACCACATTCTACAAACTGACCCCCACATTCTACATACTGACCACCACATTCTACAAACTGACCCCCACATTCTGCATACTGACCACCATATTCTACAAACTGACAACTACATTCTACATACTGACACTTATAGTCTACATACTGAACCCTACATTCTACATACTGACACTTACACTCTACATGCTGACCCCTACTTTCTGCATACTGACCCCTACATTTTACATACTGACCCCTACATTCTACATACTGACACTTACATTCTACACGCTGACCCCTACTTTCTGCATACTGACCCCAACATTCTACATACTGACCCCTAAATTCTACATACTGACCTCTACAGTCTACATACTAACCCCTACATTCTACATACTGACCCCTACATTCTACATACTGACCCCTACATTCTGCATACTGACCCCAACATTCTTTATACTGACCACTACAATATACATACTGACCCATACATTCTACATACTGACCCCTACAATCTACATACTGACCCCAACACTCTCCATACTGACCCATACAAATTGCATACTGACCCCAACAATCTACATAGTGAGCCCTACAGTCTACATACTGACCCCTACATTCTACATACTGACCCTTCAATCTACATACTGACCCCTACATTCTACATACTGACCCCTATATGTCTACATACTGACCCCTACATTCTACATACTGACCCCTTACAGTCTACATACTGACCCCTACATTCTACATACTGACCCCTACATTCTACATACTGACACCTATATGTCTACATACTGACCCCTACATTCTACATACTGACCCTTACAGTCTACATCCTGACCCCTACATTCTACATACTGACCCCTACATTCTA
The DNA here is from genome assembly GCA_030435695.1 of Brachymystax lenok tsinlingensis. Lineage (NCBI taxonomy): Eukaryota > Metazoa > Chordata > Actinopteri > Salmoniformes > Salmonidae > Brachymystax > Brachymystax lenok. Next base: position 40,359,256 of record CM059796.1, read on the forward strand.
CATACTGACACCTATATGTCTACATACTGACCCATACATTCTACATACTGACACCTATATGTCTACATACTGACCCCTACAATCTACATACTGACCCCTACATTCTACATACTGATCCCTACATTTTACATACTGACCCCTACATTCTACATCCTGACCCCTACATTCTACATACTGAATCCTACATTCTACATACTGACACCTATATGTCTAAATACTGACCCCTACATTCTACATACTGACACCTATATGTCTACATACTGACCCCTACATTCTACATACTGACCCCTACATTCTACATACTGACCCCTACATTCTACATACTGACTACTACATTCTACATAATGACCTCTATATTCTACATACTGACCCTTACAGTCTACATACTGACCCCTACATTCTACATACTGATCTCTACATTCTACATACTGACCCCTATATTCTACATACTGACCCCCACATTCTACATATGACCCCCACATTCTACATACTGACCCCTACATTCTACATACTGACAGCTACATTCTACATACTGACCACCACATTCTACAAACTGACCCCCACATTCTACATACTGACCACCACATTCTACAAACTGACCCCCACATTCTGCATACTGACCACCATATTCTACAAACTGACAACTACATTCTACATACTGACACTTATAGTCTACATACTGAACCCTACATTCTACATACTGACACTTACACTCTACATGCTGACCCCTACTTTCTGCATACTGACCCCTACATTTTACATACTGACCCCTACATTCTACATACTGACACTTACATTCTACACGCTGACCCCTACTTTCTGCATACTGACCCCAACATTCTACATACTGACCCCAAAATTCTACATACTGACCTCTACAGTCTACATACTAACCCCTACATTCTACATACTGACCCCTACATTCTACATACTGACCCCTACATTCTGCATACTGACCCCAACATTCTTTATACTGACCACTACAATATACATACTGACCCATACATTCTACATACTGACCCCTACAATCTACATACTGACCCCAACACTCTCCATACTGACCCATACAAATTGCATACTGACCCCAACAATCTACATAGTGAGCCCTACAGTCTACATACTGACCCCTACATTCTACATACTGACCCCTTCAATCTACATACTGACCCCTACATTCTACATACTGACCCCTATATGTCTACATACTGACCCCTACATTCTACATACTGACCCCTTACAGTCTACATACTGACCCCTACATTCTACATACTGACCCCTACATTCTACATACTGACACCTATATGTCTACATACTGACCCCTACATTCTACATACTGACCCTTACAGTCTACATCCTGACCCCTACATTCTACATACTGACCCCTACATTCTACATACTGACACTTACATTCTACATGCTGACCCCTACTTTCTGCATACTGACCCCAACATTCTACATACTGACCCCTAAATTCTACATACTGACCCCTACAGTCTACATACTAACCCTTACATTCTACATACTGACCCTACATTCTACATACTGACCCCTACATTCTGCATACTGACCCCAACATTCTTTATACTGACCACTACAATATATATACTGACCCCTACAGTCTACATACTAACTCTTACATTCTGCATACTGACCCCTACATTCTACATGCTGACCCCTAAATTCTACATACTGACACTTACATTCTACATACTGACCCCTACATTCTACATACTGACCCCTACATTCTACATACTAACCCCTACAGTCTACATACTGACCCCTACATTCTACATACTGACCCCTACATTCTGCATACTGACCCCAACATTCTTTATACTGACCACTACAATATACATACTGACCCCTACATTCTACATACTGACCCCTACAATCTACATACTGACCCCAACACTCTCCATACTGACCCATACAAATTGCATACTGACCCCAACAATCTACATAGTGAGCCCTACAGTCTACATACTGACCCCTACATTCTACATACTGACCCCTTCAATCTACATACTGACCCCTACATTCTACATACTGACCCCTACAATCTACATACTGACCCCTACATACTGACCCCTACATTCCACATACTGAGCCCTACATTCTACATACTGACCCCTACATTCTACATAATGACCTCTATATTCTACATACTGACCCCTACAATCTACATCCTGACCACTACATTCTACATACTGACCCCTAAATTCTACATACTGACCCATACACTGTACATACTGACCCCTACATTCTACATACTGACCCCTACAGTCTACATAGTGACCCCTACAGTCTACATACTGACCCCAACAATCTACATACTGACCCCTACACTGTACATACTGACCCCTACAGTCTACATACAGACCCCTACATTCTACATACTGACCCCTACACTCTACATACTGACCCCTAAATACTGACTACTATATTTCTACATACTGACCCCTACATTCTACATACTGACCCCTACAATCTACATACTGACCCCTACATTCTACATACTGACCCCTACAATTTACATACTGACCACTACATACTGACCCCTACATTCTACAAACTGACACCAACATACTGACTACTACATTCTACATATTGACCCCTACATTCTACATACGGACAACTATATGTCTACATACTGACCCTTACAGTCTACACACTGATCCCTACATTTTACAAACTGACCCCTACAATCTACATACTGACCCCTACAATCTACATACTGACCCCTACATTCTACACACTGACCCCTACATTCTACACAATAACCCATACATTCTATAGACAGACCCCTACATTCTACATACTGACCTCTTTATTCCACAGACTGACCCCTACATTCTACCTACTGACCCCTACATTCCACATACTGAGCCCTACATTCTACATACTGACCCCTACATTCTAAATAATGACCTCTATATTCTACATACTGACCCTTACAGTCTACATACTGACCCCTACATTCTACATACTGACCCCTACAATCTACATACTGACCCCTACAATCTACATCCTGACCACTACATTCTACATACTGACCCCTAAATTCTACATACTGACCCATACATTTTGCATACTGACCCCAACAATCTACATACTGACCCCTACACTGTACATACTGACCCCTACATTCTACATACTGACCCCTACAGTCTACATACTGACCCCAACAATCTACATACTGACCCCTACACTGTACATACTGACCCCTACAGTCTACATACTGACCCCCACAGTCTACATACTGACCCCTACAGTCTACATACTGACCCCTACATTCTACATACTGACCCCTACACTCTACATACTGACCCCTAAATACCGACTACTATATTTCTACATACTGACCTGTACATTCTACATACTGACCCCTACATTCTACATACTGACCCCTACATTCTACAAACTGACACCAACATACTGACTACTACATTCTACATATTGACCCCTACATTCTACATACGGACAACTATATGTCTACATACTGACCCTTACAGTCTACACACTGATCCCTACATTTTACAAACTGACCCCTACAATCTACATACTGACCCCTACATTCTACACACTGACCCCTACATTCTACACACTAACCCATACATTCTATACACAGACCCCTACATTCTACATACTGACCTCTTTATTCCACAGACTGACCCCTACATTCTACCTACTGACCCCTACATTCCACATACTGAGCCCTACATTCTACATACTGACCCCTACATTCTAAATAATGACCTCTATATTCTACATACTGACCCTTACAGTCTACATACTGACCCCTACATTCTACATACTGACCCCTACAATCTACATACTGACCCCTACAATCTACATACTGATCCCTACATTCTACATACTGACCCTTAGACTCTACATCCTGACCACTACATTCTACATACTGACCCCTACATTCTACATACTGACCCATACATTTTGCATACTGACCCCAACAATCTACATACTGACCCCTACACTGTACATACTGATCCCTACACTGTACATACTGACCCCTACAGTCTACATACTGACCCCTACAGTCTACATACTGACCCCTACACTCTACATACTGACCCCTAAATACTGACTACTATATTTTTACATACTGACCCCTACATTCTACATACTGACCCCTACAATCTACATACTGACCCCTACATTCTACATACTGACCCCTACAATTTACATACTGACCACTACATACTGACCCCTACATTCTACAAACTGACACCAACATAATGACTACTACATTCTACATATTGACCCCTACATTCTACATACGGACACCTATACGTCTACATACTGACCCTTACAGTCTACACACTGACCCCTACATTTTACATACTGACCCCTACAATCTACATACTGACCCCTACAATCTACATACTGACCCGTACAATCTACATACTGACGCCTACATTCTACACACTGACCCCTACATTCTACACACTAACCCATACATTCTATACACTGACCCCTACAGTCTACATACTGACCCCTACAGTCTACATACTGACCCCTACATTCTACATACTGACCCCTAAATAATGACTACTATATTTCTACATACTGACCCTTACATTCTACATACTGACCCCTACAGTCTATATACTGACCCCTACATTCTACATAATGACCCCTACATTCTATACACTGACTCCTACATTCTACATACTGACCCCAACATTCCACATACTGACCCCTACATTATACACACTGACCCGTGCATTCTACATACTGACCATCGCATTCTACATACTGACCCCTACATTCTACATAATGACCCCTAAATTATACATACTTACCCCTAAATTCTACATACTGACCCCTAGATTCTACATACTGACCACTACATACTGACCTCTACATTCTATATACTGACCCCTACATTCTATATACTGACACTTACATTCTACATACTGACCCCTAAATTCTACATACTGACCCCTACATTCTACATACTGACCCCTACAGTCCACATACTGACCCCTACATTCTACATACTGACACTTACATTCTACATACTGACCCCTACAGTCTACATACCAACCCCTACATTCTACATACTGACCCCTACGTTCTACATACTGACCCCTACATTCTGCATACTGACCCCAACATTCTTTATACTGACCACTACAATATACATACTGACCCCTACATTCTACATACTGACCCCTACATTCTACATACTGACCCCAACACTCTCCATACTGACCCATACATGTTGCATACTGACCCCAACAATCTACATAGTGAGCCCTACAGTCTACATACTGACCCCTACATTCTACATACTGACCCCTACAATCTACATACTGACCCCTACAGTCTACATACTGACCCCTACAATCTACATACTGACCCCTAAATACTGACCCCTACATTCCACATACTGAGCCCAACACTCTCCATACTGACCCATACATGTTGCATACTGACCCCAACAATCTACATAGTGAGCCCTACAGTCTACATACTGACCCCTACATTTTACATACTGACCCCTACAGTCTACATAATGACATCTACATTCTACATACTGACCTCTAAATTCTAAATACTGACCCCTACAATCTACATACTGACCCCTACATTTTTATATATGAATGTTTTTACTAGACTATGGGGATATTTTATATATGAATGTTTTTACTAGACTATGGGGATATTTTATGTATGAATGTCTTTACTAGACTATGGGGATATTTTATATATGAATGTCTTTACTAGACTATGGGGATATTTTATATATGAATGTCTTTACTAGACTATGGGGATATTTTATATATGAATGTCTTTACTAGACTATGGGGATATTTTATATATGAATGTCTTTACTAGACTATGGGGATATTTTATATATGAATGTCTTTACTAGACTATGGGGATATTTTATATATGAATGTCTTTACTAGACTATGAGGATATTTTATATATGAATGTCTATACTAGACTATGGGGATATTTTATATATGAATGTCTTTACTAGACTATGGGGATATTTTATATATGAATGTCTTTACTAGACTATGGGGATATTTTATATATGAATGTCTTTACTAGACTATGGGGATATTTTATATATGAATGTCTTTACTAGACTATGGGGATATTTTATATATGAATGTCTTTACTAGACTATGGGGATATTTTATATATGAATGCTTCCTATACTAGACTATGGGGATATTTTATATATGAATGTCTTTACTAGACTATGGGGATATTTTATATATGAATGCTTCCTTTACTAGACTATGGGGATATTTTATACATGAATGTCTTTACTAGACTATGGGGATATTTATATATGAATGTCTTTAGACTATGAGGATATTTTATATATGAATGTCTTTACTAGACTATGGGGATATTTTATATATGAATGTCTTTAGACTATGAGGATATTTTATATATGAATGTCTTTACTAGACTATGGGGATATTTTATATATGAATGTATTTACTAGACTTTGGGAATATTTATATATGAATGTCTTTAGACTATGAGGATATTTTATATATGAATGTCTTTACTAGACTATGGGGATATTTTATATATGAATGTATTTACTAGACTATGGGGATATTTTATATATGAATGTCTTTAGACTATGAGGATATTTTATATATGAATGTCTTTACTAGACTTTGGGAATATTTATATATGAATGTCTTTAGACTATGAGGATATTTTATATATGAATGTCTTTACTAGACTATGGGGATATTTTATATATGAATGTATTTACTAGACTATGGGGATATTTTATATATGAATGTCTTTACTAGACTATGGGGATATTTTATATATGAATGTCTTTACTAGACTATGGGGATATTTTATATATGAATGTCTTTACTAGACTATGGGGATATTTTATATATGAATGTCTTTACTAGACTATGGGGATATTTTATATATGAATGTATTTACTAGACTATGGGGATATTTTATATATGAATGTTTTTACTAGACTATGGGGATATTTTATATATGAATGTCTTTACTAGACTATGGGGATATTTTATATATGAATGTCTTTACTAGACTTTGGGAATATTTATATATGAATGTCTTTAGACCATGAGGATATTTTATATATGAATGTCTTTACTAGACTATGGGGATATTTTATATATGAATGTATTTACTAGACTATGGGGATATTTTATATATGAATGTCTTTACTAGACTATGGGGATATTTTATATATGAATGTCTTTACTAGACTATGGGGATATTTTATATATGAATGTCTTTACTAGACTATGGGGATATTTTATATATTAATGTTTTTACTAGACTATGGGGATATTTTATATATGAATGTTTTTACTAGACTATGGGGATATTTTATATATGAATGTCTTTACTAGACTATGGGGATATTTTATATATGAATGTCTTTACTAGACTATGGGGATATTTTATATATGAATGTCTTTAGACTATGAGGATATTTTATATATGAATGTTTTTACTAGACTATGGGGATATTTTATATATGAATGTCTTTACTAGACTATGGGGATATTTTATATATGAATGTTTTTACTAGACTATGGGGATATTTTAAATATGAATGTCTTTACTAGACTATAGGGATATTTTATATATGAATGTCTTTACTAGACTATGGGGATATTTTATATATGAATGTCTTTAGACTATGGGGATATTTTATATATGAATGCTTTTACTAGACTATGGGGATATTTTATATATGAATGTTTTTACTAGACTATGGGGATATTTTATATATGAATGTCTTTACTAGACTATGGGGATATTTTATATATGAATGTTTTTACTAGACTATGGGGATATTTTATATATGAATGTCTTTACTAGACTATGGGGATATTTTATATATGAATGTCTTTACTAGACTATGGGGATATTTTATATATGAATGTCTTTACTAGACTATAGGGATATTTTATATATGAATGCTTCCTATACTAGACTATGGGGATATTTTATATATGAATGCTTCCTATACTAGACTATGGGGATATTTTATATATGAATGTCTTTACTAGACTATGGGGATATTTTATATATGAATGTTTTTACTAGACTATGGGGATATTTTATATATGAATGTCTTTACTAGACTATGGGGATATTTTATATATGAATGTTTTTACTAGACTATGGGGATATTTTATATATGAATGTCTTTACTAGACTATGGGGATATTTTATATATGAATGTCTTTACTAGACTATGGGGATATTTTATATATGAATGTCTTTACTAGACTATAGGGATATTTTATATATGAATGCTTCCTATACTAGACTATGGGGATATTTTATATATGAATGCTTCCTATACTAGACTATGGGGATATTTTATATATGAATGTCTTTACTAGACTATGGGGATATTTTATATATGAATGTCTTTACTAGACTATGGGGATATTTTATATATGAATGTCTTTACTAGACTATGGGGATATTTTATATATGAATGTCTTTACTAGACTATGGGGATATTTTATATATGAATGTCTTTACTAGACTATGGGGATATTTTATATATGAATGTCTTTACTAGACTATGGGGCTTTACTAGACTATGGGCACCACTGCACTTTATATACCAGGGTTGGCTGGCCTTCTCTAGTCACTCGTAGGCTCAGTCACTGGTATACTTTTATTTACAAAGCCATTTTGGGCTTACTACCATTTTATTTGGGCATTTTTATTGTTCAGAAATGTGGTGGGTACTCTCTTCGTTCGCAGGGCTTTATCCGGCTAACTGTTCCAAATGTCCAAACTAAATTTGGTTAAAGGGCTTTTATGTACTCTACCATTCAAACGTTTGGGGTCACTTAGAAATGTCCTTGTTGTTGTCCATTTAAAATAACATCAAATTGATCAGAAATACAGTGTAGACATTGTTAATGTTGTAAATGACTATTGTAGCTGGAAACGGCATATTTTTTATGGAATATCTACATAGGCGTACAGTGGCCCATTATCAGCAACCATCACTCCTGTGTTCCAATGGCACGTTGTGTTAGCTAATCCAAGTTAATAATTTTAAAAGGCTAATTGATCATTAGAAAACCCTTTTGCAATTATGTTAGCACAGCTGAAAACTGTTGTCCTGATTAAAGAAGCAATAAAACTGGCCTTCTTTAAACTAGTTGAGTATCTGGAGCATCAGCATTTGTGGGTTTGATTACAAGCTCAAAATGGCCAGAAACAAATAACTTTTCTGAAAAACTTCAGTCTATTCTTGTTCTGAGAAATTGAGGCTATTCCATGTGAGAAATTGCCAAGAAACTGAGTATCTTGTACAACGTTGTGTACTACTCCCTTTACAGAACAGTGCAAACTGTCTCTAACCAGAATAGAAAGAGGAGTAGGAGGCACCAGCGCACAACTGAGCAAGAGGACAAGTACATTAGAGTGTCTAGTTTGAGAAACAGACGCCTCACAAGTCCTCAACTGGCAGCTTCGTTAAATAGTACCCACAAAACACCAGTCTTAACGTCAACAGTGAAGAGACGACTCCGGGATGCTGGCCTTCTAGGCAGAGTTCCTCTGTCCAGTGTCTGTGTTCTTTTGCCCATCTTAATCTTTTCTTTTTATTGGCCAGTCTGAGATATGGCTTTTTTTTGCAACTCAACACACACAGCTGATTCATCAATATTTCAGGTTGCAGTAGAGCATGCTGAGAGATGAGTGGTTCTCTGTCTAAAACTCTCACATCCCCTCTCCTTCTCTCCTCTCTCTCTCTCAATTCAATTCAAAGGGCTTTATGGGCATAGGAAAAATATGTTTACATTTCCAAAGCAAGGGAAATAATAAACAAAAGTGAAATAGACAATCACATACTAAAGGGTTGGTTGGGGCTGAGGGAAGGGGGTAATGTTTCGGTTCTGCGATATGATAGGCTGAAATCCAGCTGGCAGGAAGGAAGCATCATCCCCACAGGAAACAGCAGTAAGGGGAGGAAGAGGGGAGGGGGAAGGAGGGAAAAGCAGTATAGGATGAGGGGAGGAGGGGGAGGGGGAGAGAGGAAGGGGAGAGAGGAGGGAGGGATAAATACTCCTAAAGATTCCTCTCTATCCAGTGTGTGTGTGTGTGTGTACCTTGTACTTGGCAGCCAGCTGCTCGGTGGTGTCCCGTTCCTTCCTCAGATCTCCCATCATCATCTCCTTCTCTCCCAGAAGCCTCTGCTTCTCCACAGCCAATAGTGATCTATCTTCTCTGATGGCCTCCTTCTCCTCTTCCAGCCTCTCCTCCTGCAGCTTCCTCTCCTTCTCCACCTCTTCTCCCTCCTCATCCCCTTCTCCGTCCCAGCCCTCCTCCCCTTCCTCCTTCCTGTGTTTGCCCCTCCCCTTCCGTTGGCTGAGCTGGGCACGGAGCAGTGCGATCTCCTTCTGGAACTCTCTGAGCAGGGCGTCTTTAGGGTCTTCGTTAACTCTCGGCTGGTTCTGGATATTCTTAGCTCTGTTAGCGTAGCGGAGTGTGGTGAGGGTCTCCTCGTAGTGTTGGGGGGCGGGGCCTAGCGTAGCCACCATCACCGTCTTGGCGTTCCCCCACAGGGAGTCCTGTAATAACCGGGTCAGTTTGGAGTCCCGGTAGGGAACGTGGCCGCTACGCCCGTCTGCCAGGGCTGAGATCACGTTGCCTAGCGCCGACAGAGACAGGTTGATCTTAGCGGCCTCCTTCAGCCGTTCTCCGTGGACGCCCGTTTTGGCCTGCCGCTCGCTGCCCGCCAGATCAACCAGGTTGAGCCGGCCCACCCTGATGTGCTGCCGTCCGTCCGGCCCAGTCTGGGAACACTCCACCGTGATGAGGAACAGGGTGTGGGAACGGGAAGAGTGTTCGTTCATGTCTGTCGCTCCCACTGAGCGCACCTGGTTCCCTACGTTCATCAGCTCCTCTATCTCCTTCACGCTCTTACACACGCACGACGTCAGGTCACGCACATACACCCCGCTCTCCGGGCTCTCTCTCAGCTCCAGGGTGTGGGGGGGCTGGGTGTGCACGTTGGGGACATGAGGGGCGTGCACGTTGGGATCCAGTAGATCCCTGATCTCCTCTCGGTAGATCTCCAGGAAAGAGGCTCTGACCAGGTACTGGCGGTCAGCGGCGGAGCGGGAGATCTGGGTGAAGACGTGTTCGAAGGCGTTGGGGATGACGCCCCGCCTCTCTGGTTCCAGCCACGCTCCCTGCATGGTGTAGGTCTTTCCGGTGCCCGTCTGGCCGTAGGCAAAGATGGTTCCATTAAACCCGTCCAGGACTGAGTCGATCAGCGGACGTACCGTCTCATCGTACAGGTCACGTTGTTTAGATGATGCGTCATACACAGAGTCGAACGTAAACGTCTTCCGCGGCTCGCCGGGCAGAGCGCGAGGGTTCCGTAACACCACCTGACCCCGATGTACGTCTATCTCTACGATCCCGCCCCTTCCTCCTGGTGTCCCGGTAACACCAGCCACCTCTTTCCGGTTTAACGGGCGACAGCGAACCACTACCTTCACCGTCTCACTACTCTTTACCTTAGACATCTGAAGTGGCTTTCGGTTAACTATTATTACAGATTTATTGAAATTCGCATTGGTTATTATCAGTTAATCTCTTTCTCCTTATTGGACACTGTTTTTGCTGCCATTTACCAGGTAATGATCCAACTGGGATATTGTAGCTTGGTGTATCACTTTGTGGCCTAGTATTGAATTTAACACAATGGTGCTAAAGAAACAAATTCATAGGCCTACCATGTTATTATCAGGTCATTAATAAAGAACTTATTAGTTCTTTGTGTAGTCAAACAGGTAACAGAGTAATACATGAGTCCTATCTGACTGGATGATAACAGCACACTGAATACCAGGCCTCTAGTCCTGACATGCTAATGGCAAATTAGCGTGTTTACAAATAACATTGCATTAGCCTATTTATAAATAATATTGATAATCATAACCTGTCATCGGTCCCAAAGTTAAAATATTTATATTTTACAATCTCTCTGGCAGAATCCCCACCGCACCATCTCATGTAGATTATTATACAATCATTTTGCAGATGTTATGTTCTCATTCTTAAACCAATCCATCCGTGTGTTTCTCGCCGTCAACAATATGATTTAATCCACAGGACGGCTCGCGTTAACTAGCGGTATTAAACACACCTCAGTAATCACGACGGTTCCGTTGAGGTCCTGGTGCATTCTGTCCGTTTGTCTGTCTGTCCGTTAACCGGGGTTCATTCGGTAATAAAGCCTGCTCCGCCTCCACACGTTCTGGTCAATCAAAACACTTACCAAGGGGTTTTCATCCTGCCTCGGTGCCGGGAGATACACCCTGATGCTCCCGTGCCACAGAGGAGATGCTGCGGCTCCTTGTGTACTGAGAGCGACTTTTAGGACGAACAAGAGAAGCGATACAAAAACACATCATTACCTCATTCAGACACACCCACTGCAGAACGCAATGAAAGGACCATGGGAAATTGAGTTTTACACTTTTATTAACACAAATCAAGTTTATTGGACGCAGATGTGCATATGTTATTGCAGATGCAGCGTGTCTAGCTCTAACAGTTCGGTAATAATACCTAGTAATACACAACAATATACCCAGAATAACACCTAGTAATACACAACAATATACCCAGAATAACACCTAGTAATACACAACAATATACCCAGAATAACACCTAGTAATACACAACAATATACCCAGAATAACACCTAGTAATACACAACAATATACCCAGAATAACACCTAGTAATACACAACAATATACCCAGAATAACACCTAGTAATACACAACAATATACCCAGAATAACACCTAGTAATACACAACAATATACCCAGAATAACACCTAGTAATACACAACAATATACCCAGAATAACACCTAGTAATACACAACAATATACCCAGAATAACACCTAGTAATACACAACAATATACCCAGAATAACACCTAGTAATACACAACAATATACCCAGAATAACACCTAGTAATACACAACAATATACCCAGAATAACACCTAGTAATACACAACAATATGCACAGAATAACACCTAGTAATACACAACAATATACCCAGAATAACACCTAGTAATACACAATATACAAAGAATAACACCTAGTAATACACAACAATATACCCAGAATAACACCTAGTAATACACAACAATATACCCAGAATAACACCTAGTAATACACAACAATATACCCAGAATAACACCTAGTAATACACAACAATATACCCAGAATAACACCTAGTAATACACAACAATATACCCAGAATAACACCTAGTAATACACAACAATATACCCAGAATAACACCTAGTAATACACAACAATATACCCAGAATAACACCTAGTAATACACAACAATATACCCAGAATAACACCTAGTAATACACAACAATATACCCAGAATAACACCTAGTAATACACAACAATATGCACAGAATAACACCTAGTAATACACAACAATATACCCAGAATAACACCTAGTAATACACAACAATATACCCAGAATAACACCTAGTAATACACAACAATATACCCAGAATAACACCTAGTAATACACAACAATATACCCAGAATAACACCTAGTAATACACAACAATATACCCAGAATAACACCTAGTAATACACAACAATATACCCAGAATAACACCTAGTAATACACAACAATATACCCAGAATAACACCTAGTAATACACAACAATATGCACAGAATAACACCTAGTAATACACAACAATATACACAGAATAATACCTAGTAATACACAACAATATACCCAGAATAACACCTAGTAATACACAACAATATACCCAGAATAACACCTAGTAATACACAACAATATACCCAGAATAACACCTAGTAATACACAACAATATACCCAGAATAACACCTAGTAATACACAACAATATACCCAGAATAACACCTAGTAATACACAACAATATGCACAGAATAACACCTAGTAATACACAACAATATGCACAGAATAACACCTAGTAATACACAACAATATGCACAGAATAACACCTAGTAATACACAACAATATGCACAGAATAACACCTAGTAATACACAACAATATACCCAGAATAACACCTAGTAATACACAACAATATACCCAGAATAATACCTAGTAATACACAACAATATACACAGAATAACACCTAGTAATACACAACAATATGCACAGAATAACACCTAGTAATACACAACAATATACCCAGAATAACACCTAGTAATACACAACAATATACCCAGAATAACACCTAGTAATACACAACAATATACCCAGAATAACACCTAGTAATACACAACAATATACCCAGAATAACACCTAGTAATACACAACAATATACCCAGAATAACACCTAGTAATACACAACAATATACACAGAATAATACCTAGTAATACAAAACAATATACACATAATTCAAGGAATGTACAGAAATATCAGAAGAAGATATACTGAGCAATTTCAAAACCCTTGACTTTTTCCACTTTTTGTTATGTCACAGCCTTATTCTAAAATGGATTAAATAGATGTTTTCCCCTCATCAATCTACACACAATACCCCATAATGACAAAGCAAAAACAGGTTCTTAGAAATGTTTGCAAATGTATTACAAATAAGAAACTGAAATATCACATTTACGTAAGTATTCAGACCCTTTCCTTTGTTGAAGCACCAGCAATTACAGCCTCGAGTCTTCTTGGGTTCGACGCTACAAGCTTGGCACACCTGTATTTGGGGAGTTTCTCACATTCTTCTCTGCAGATCCTCTCACGCTCTGTCAGGTTGGATGGGGAGCGTCGCTGCACAGCTATCCATAGATGTTTGATCGGGCTCTGGGTGGGCCACACAATGACATTCAGAGACTTGTCCCGAAGCCACTCCTGCATTGTCTTGGCTGTGTGCTTAGGGTCGTTGTCCTGTTGGAAGCTGAACCTTCACCCCAGTCTGAGGTCCTGAGTACTCTGGAGCAGGTTTTCATCAAGGATCTCTCTGTACTTTGCTTCGTTCATCTTTGCCTCGATCCTGACTAGTCTCCCAGTCCCTGCCGCCGAAAAACATCCCCAAGCATACCTTTTTCACATCATTGAAGGAGAGAAGGAAAATAAAGTAGAGGAGAGCAGTCACTGGCCTTGTATCAATTGGATTTGCTCACCTCCTGCGTACTCTCTCTGTCCTCTCACGCCTCGTTTTGAAAAAAGTCCAAGTTCATCGAGGAGAGTCTCGATGATGTGTCTTGACTATCGTTAATGTGTTTGACTGTAATTTTATAAAATGATTACATACCACTTTCAATTATTACACAATTAAATGAATCATATAATTAATTAAGTAGTAATCTGGGGCACCACGGGAAAAGTTATTTAACGAGTTACTATCTCTCGACTCTAAAGATACTGTATAGATATCTCTTACATCAGTCACAGTTCATTAATTAATTCTTATTTACCTTCAGTCTCATTCTGAATGTTGCAAAACTCTTGGATACTTGCAGGAACCCTATAATAAATTATGAATCAGCGATATACAAATTGACTTAATTATTTATTTACTAACTAACTAAAGAATCACACAGAATTACATAAACACACAAACAGTATAGCTTACACATTGATTACTACACAATCCAATGAAAAGTCCCTAGTGGACTAAACCGATATGACGGCTTGTTACTCAGATTCAAAAGAGAGGGAAAGGGAGAGACAAAGGAATTCCACTGACGTGCATACAGCTGATAACTATGCTCATGGGAATGAGAATACTTTGCACATGAATGGCTGCTCATTTGAAAGAATTGCAATGTACATATTTACGTGTGTATGTCTTTGCTGTCTCTCTGTTGAAAACACTCGATCCATCTACGGGGAGTAATTCGACAGAAAGTCTATGGTTGTGTAAGACTCTGGTTGTCCACCAGAGATCACCATGTCTTTTGTAGTCGTACCTTCCTGATTTCGGAGTGTCTGTGAGAAAGGATCTTCCAGAAGAAGTGTTCGTTAGAATGGATCTTTCAAAGTACCACCCGGTGGTTCTCGGTCGAGTTTACTAGACTAAAGTCATTCATTCAGAGATACAGTTAGGTTGTTATACCGTCCTTATTGAGATCCCAAAACAACAACTCAAATCAAATGAAAGTTTATTTGTCACGTGCGTCGAATACAACAGGTGTAGACCTTACAGTGAAATGTTTACTTACAGGCTCTAACCAATAGTGCAAAAAAGGTATTAGGTGAACAATAGGTAAGTAAAGAAATAAAACAACAGTAAAAAGACAGGCTATATACAGTAGCGAGGCTGTAAAGTAGCGAGACAATAAAAGTAGCGAGGCTACATACAAACACTGGTTAGTCGGGCCAATTGAGGTAGTATGTACATGAATGTATAGTTAAAGTGACTATGCATATATGATAAACAGACAGTAGCAGCAGCGTAAAAGAGGGGTTGGGGGGGCACACAATGCAAACAGTCCGGGTAGCCATTTGATTACCTGTTCAGGAGTCTTATGGCTTAGGGGTAAAAACTGTTGAGAAGCATTTTTGTCCTAGACTTGGCACTCCAGTAGTAGAGAGAACAATCTATGACTGGGGTGGCTGGGGTCTTTGAAAATTTTTAGGGCCTTCCTCTGACATTGCCTGGTGTAGAGGTCCTGAATGGTGGGCAGTTTAGCCCCAGTGATGTACTGGGCCGTATGCACTACCCTCTGTAGTGCCTTGCGGTCAGAGGCGGAGCAATTGCCGTACCAGGCAGTGATGCAACCAGTCAGAATGCTCTCGATGTTGCAGCTGTAGAACCTTTTGAGGATTTGCAAACTTAATGATGGTGTTGGAGTCGTGCCTGGCCATGCAATCGTGGGTGAACAGGGAGTACAGGACGGGACTGAGCACGCACCCCTGGGGAGCTCCAGTGTTGAGGATCAGCGTGGCAGATGTGTTGCTACCTACCCTCACCACCTGGGGGGGCCCGTCAGGAAGTCTAGGATCCAGTTGCAGAGGGAGGTGTTTAGTCCCAGGATCCTTAGCTTAGTGATGAGCTTTGAGGGTACTATGGTGTTGAACGCTGAGCTGTAGTCAATGAATAGCATCCTCACATAAGTGTTCCTTTTGTCCAGGTGGGAAAGGGGAGTGTGGAGTGCAATAGAGATTGCATCATCTTTGGATCTGTTTGGGCGGTATGAAAATTGGAGTGGGTCTAGGGTTTCTGGGATAATGGTGTTGATGTGAGCCATTACCAACCTTTCAAAAGAACTTCATGGCTACGGACGTGAGTGCTACGGGTCTGTAGTCATTTAGGCAGGTTGCCTTTGTGTTCTTCGGCACAGGGACTATGGTGGTCTGCTTGAAACATGTTGGTATTACAGACTCAATGAAGAGACCTGCCAGTTGGTCAGCACATGCCCGGAGCACACGTCCTGGTAATCCGTCTGGCCCCGCAGCCTTGTGTATGCTGACCTGTTTAAAGGTCTTACTCACGTCGGCTACGGAGAGCGTGATCACACAGTCGTCTAGAAAATCTGATGCTCTCATGCATGTTTCAGTGTCACTTGCCTCGAAGCCAGCATAGAAGTGATTTAGCTCATCTGGTAGGCTCCTGTCACTGGGCAGCTCGCGGCTGTGCTTCCCTTTGTAGTCAATAATAGTTTGCAAGACCTCCCACATAAGACGAGTGTCGGAGCCGGTGTAGTTCGATTCAATCTTAGCCCTGTATTGACGCTTTGCCTGTTTGATGGTTCGTCGGAGGGCATAGCAGGATTTCTTGTAAGCTTCCGGGTTAGAGTCCCGCACCTTGAAAGCGGCAGCTCTACCCTTTATCTCAGTGCGGATGTTGCCTGTAATCCATGGCTTCTGGTTGGGGTATGTACGTACAGTCACTGTGGCGACAACGTCCTTGATGCACTTATTGATAAAGCCAGTGACTGATGTGGTGTACTACACCACATCAGAATCCAGGAACATATTCCAGTATTCCAGCAAAACAGTCCTGTAGCTTAGCATCTGCTTCATCTAACCACTTTTTTATAGACCGAGTCACTGGTGCTTCCTGTTTTAATTTTTGCTTGTAAGCAGGATCAGGAGGATAGAATTATGGTCAGATTTACCAAATGGAGTGTGAGGGAGAGCTTTGTACGCGTGTGGAGTTCAGGTGATCTAGAATTGTTTTCCCTCTGGTTGCACATTTAACATGTTGATAGAAATTAGGTGGAACTGATTTAAGATTCCCTGCATTAAAGTCTCCGGCCACTAGGAGCGCTGCCTCTGGGTGAGCGGTTTCCTGTTTGCTTATTTCCTTATACAGCTGACTGAGTGCGGTCTTAGTGCCAGCATCCGTCTGTGGTGGTAAATAAACAGCCATGAAAAGTAGACTCTCTTGGCAGGTACTGTGGCCTGCAATTTATCACAATATACTCTACTTCAGGCGAGCAATATCTAGAGACTTCCTTAGATTTCGTGCACCAGCTGTTGTTTATGAATTTTCACAGACCGCCCCCCCTCGTCTTACCGGAGTGTGCTGTTCTATCTTGCCGGTGCAGCGTATATCCCGCTAGCTATCCATGTCGTCATTCAGCCACGATTCCGTGAAACATAGGATGTTACAGTTTTTGATGTCCTGTTGGTAGGATATTCTTGATCGTACCTTGTCTAATTTATTGTCCAATTATTGCATATTGGCAAGTAGTATTGACGGTAACGGCAGCTTTCCCACTCGCCTTCTCCGGGTCCTGACCCGGCATCCGGCTCTTTGTCCTCTGTACCTGCGTCGCTTCCTCTTGCAAATAACGGGGATGTCGGCCCTGTGGGGTGTTTGGAGAATGTCTTGTACGTCCTCCTGGTTATAGGATCCCAAAATAAATTAAGTTTACAGGTGTGGATCCCAAAATAAATGTGTAAAGTGATAAAAACAAATTAAGTTACTTAAGACATTTTATAGATTTATATCATATTGTTTTTAAATGTGTGCATGTTTTTTTCCTCTGACAAAACAAAGCTGATATAAAGGGGAAGATTTCAAAACTCTTCAGCTGCAGGATACACATATTTTCCATGAAAATCAAATCAAATGTTATTGGTCACATACACATATTTAGCAGATGTTATTGCGGTGTAGCAAAATGTTCCTAGCTCCAACAGTAGTATCTAACAATTCACACACATCTAGAAGTAATTGATTGATTCCATGTCTATGTATATGGAGGGCAGCAGCCTCTAAGGTGCAGGGTTGAGTAACCGGGTGGGAGCCGGCTAGTGATGGCTATTTAACAGTCCGATGGCTTTGAGATAGAAACTGTTTTTCAGTCTCTCGGTCCGAGCTTTGATGCATCTGTACTGACCTCGCCTTCTGGATGATAGCGGGGTGAACAGGCCGTGGCTCGGGTGGTTGATGTCCTTGATGATCTTTTTGGCCTTCCTGTGACATCGGGTGCTGTAGGTGTCCTGGAGGGCAGGCAGTGTGCCCCTGGTGATGCGTTGGGCAGACTGCACCACTCTCTGGAGTCCTGCGGTTGCGGGATGCTCTCAATTGGTGATGGTGATGCAGCCCAACAGGATGCTCTCAATTGTGCATCTGTAAAAGTTTGTGAGGGTTTTAGGGGCCAAGCCAAATTTATTCAGGCTCTTGGGGTTGAAGAGGCACTGTTGCGCCTTCTTCACCACACTGTCTGTGTGGGTGGACCATTTCAGATTGTCAGTGATGTGTACGCCCAGGAACTTGAAGCTTTCCACCTTCTCCACTGCGGTCCCGTCAATGTGGATAGGGGTGTACTCCCTCTGCCGTTTTCTGAAGTCCACGATCAGCTCTTTCGTTTTGTTGACGTTGAGGTTATTTTCCTGGCACCACTCCACCAGGGCTCTCACCTCCTCCCTGTAGGCTGTCTCGTCATTGATGGTAATCAGGCCTACTATGGTTGTGTCGTCTGCAAACTTGATGATTGAGTTGGAGGTGTGCGTGGCCACGCAGTCATGGGTGAACAGGGAGTACAGGAGGGGGCTGAGTACGCACCCTTGTGGGGCCCCTGTGTTGAGAATCAGCGTAGTGGAGGTGTTGTTGCCTACCTTCACCACCTGGGGGCGGGCCGTCTGGAAGTCCAGGACCCAGCTGTACAGGGCGGGTTTCAGACCCAGTGCCCCGAGCTTGATGATGAACTTGGAGGGTACTACAGTGTTGTATAGCTGAGCTATAGTCAAGGAACCTCATTCTTACATGCTGACCAGACTTCACGCGCACATGTTCATTTTGTCCCCCCACACCAGATGCAATCAGGACACGCAGGTTGAAGTATCAAAACAAACTTTGAACCAACTATTGGTTACAAACAAAGGTCGAAAAGTTTGCTGATTTGTCCTGAGTTGTTATTTTACCGGAAATGCACAAGATCCTCTACTCAGACAATTAATCCACAGATAAAAGGGTAGGTTCTAGTAATCTCTCCTCCTTCAGGCTTCTTCTACTTTGGACTTTATATGGCGGTTGGCAACCAACTTTAAGGTGCATTACCACTGCTGAGTGTGGACCTCAGTTCATCTTTAATCCCCTACGTGGGTATATGCTCCTAAAAACCAACGAGGAGATGGGAGAGGTGGGACTTCTAGCGTGTCAAGCGTCAAAAATAGAAGTTCTATTTTAGCTCCTGGCTACGCAGACGCTCGTTGACCTGCGCGATGCATTGTGGGTGCAATGATTAAATAATATGTAATGTGTACATTTATTTTGCAACGATCGCGCATGCGACGCAATTGGTGTGGTCAGCATGTTACATAGGTATTCCTCTTGTCCAGATGGGATAGGGCAGTGTGCAGTGCGATGGCAATTGCATCGTCTGTGGATCTATTGGGGCAGTAAGCAAATTGAAGTGGGTCTAGGGTGTCAGGTAAGGTAGAGGTGATATGATCCTTAACTATTTGATTTATTTCACCTTTATTTAACCAGGTAGGCTAGTTGAGAACAAGTTCTCATTTACAACTGCAACCTGGCCAAGATAAAGCACAGCAGTTTGATACATACAACAACAAAGAGTTACACATGGAATACACAGACATACAGCCAATAATACAGTAGAAAAATAAAAATAAAAAATAAGTCTATATACAGTGTGTGCAAATGAGGTAAGATAAGGGAGGTAGGGCAGTAAATAGGCCAAGGTGGCGAGGTAATTACAATATAGAAATTAAAACACTGGAGTGATAGATGTACAGAAGATAAATGTGCAAGTTATTGGGGTGCAAAGGAGCAAGATAAACAAATAAATACAGTATGGGGATGAGGTAGTAGGATGGGCTGTTTACAGATGGGCTATGTACAGGTGCAGAGATCTGTGAGCTGCACTGACAGCTGGTGCTTAAAGCTAGTGAGGGAGATATGAGTCTCCAGCTTCAGTGATTTTTGTAGTTCCAGTCATTGGCAGCAGAGAACTGGAAGGAAAGGCAGCCAAAGGAGGAATTGGCTTTGGGGGTGACCAGTGAGATATACCGGCTGGAGCGCGTGCTACGGCGGGGCTTTACCTAGCAAAGACTTTTAGATGACCTGGAGCCAGTGGGATTGGCGACGAGTATGAAGTTAGGGCCAGCCAACGAGAGCGTACAGGTCGCAGTGGTGGGTAGTATATGGGGATTTGGTGACAAAACGGATGGCACTGTGATAGACTGCATCCAATTTGGTGAGTAGAGTATTGGAGGCTATTTTGTAAATGACATCGCCGAAGTCGAGGATCGGTAGGATGGTCAGTTTTACGAGGGTATGTTTGGCAGCATAAGTGATGGATGCTTTGTTGCGAAATAGGAAGCCGATTCTAGATTTAATTTTGGATTGGAGATATTTAATGTGAGTCTGGAAGGAGATTTTACAGTCTAGCCAGACACCTAGGTATTTGTAGTTGTCCACAGAATCTAAGTCAGAACCGTCCAGAGTGATCGGTTGAAGAGCATGCATTTAGTTTTACTTGCATTTAAGA
This sequence comes from Brachymystax lenok tsinlingensis, assembly GCA_030435695.1. NCBI lineage: Eukaryota > Metazoa > Chordata > Actinopteri > Salmoniformes > Salmonidae > Brachymystax > Brachymystax lenok. The sequence continues at coordinate 40,381,250 of CM059796.1, forward strand.
GCAGTTGGAGGCCATGGAAGGAGAGTTGTATGGCATTGAAGCTTGTCTGGAGGTTAGTTAACACAGTGTCCAAAGAAGGGCCAGAAGTATACAGGATGGTGTAGTCTGCGTAGAGGTGGATCAGAGAATCACCAGCAGCAAGAGCGACATCATTGATGTATACAGAGAAGAGAGTCGGCCCGAGAATTGAACCCTGTGGCACCCCCATAGAGACTGCCAGAGGTCCGGACAACAGGCCCTACGATTTGACACACTGAACTCTATCTGAGAAGTAGTTGGTGAACCAGGCGAGGTAATCATTTGAGAAACCAAGGCTGTTGAGTCTGCCAATAAGAATGTGGTGATTGACAGAGTTGAAAGCCTTGGCCAGGTCAATGACTACGGCTGCACAGTAATGTCTCTTATCGATGGCGGATATGATATTGTTTAGGACCTTGAGCGTGGCTGAGGTACACCCATGACCAGCTCTGAAACCAGATTGCATAGTGGAGAAGGTACGGTGGGATTCAAAATGGTCGTTAATCTGTTTGTTAACTTGGCTTTCGAAGACCTTAGAAAGGCAGGGTAGGATAGATATGGGTATGTAGCAGTTTGGGTCTAGAGTGCCACCCCCTTTGAAGACGGGGATGACCGCGGCAGCTTTCCAATCTTTGGGAATCTCAGACGATACGAAAGAGAGGTTGAACAGGCTAGTAATAGGGGTTGCAACAATTTCGGCATTTTAGAAAGAGAGGGTCCAGATTGTCTAGCCCAGCTGATTTGTTGGGGTCCAGATTTTGCAGCTCTTTCAGAACATCAGCTATCTGGATTTAGGTGATGGAGAAATGGGGGAGGCTTGGGAGAGATTCTGTGGGGAGTGCAGGGCTGTTGACCGGGGTAGGGGTAGCCAGGTGGAAAGCAAGGCCAGCTGTAGAAAAATACTTATTGAAGATCTCAATTACCGTGGATTTATCAGTGGTGACAGTGTTTCCTAGCCTCAGTGCAGTGGGCAGCTGGGAGGAGGTGCTCTTATTCTCCATGGACTTTACAGTGTCCCAGAACCTTTTTGAGTTTGTGCTACAGGATCCACATTTCTGTTTGAAAAAGCTAGCCTTAGCTTTCCTAACTGACTGTGTATATTGGTTCCTGACTTCCCTGAAAAGTTGCATATCGCGTGGGCTATTCGATTCTAATGCAGAACGCCACAGGATGTTTTTGTGCTGGTCAAGGGCAGTCAAGTCTGGAGAGAACCAAGGGCTGTATCTGATCCTGGTTCTACATTTTTTGAAAGGGGCATGCTTATTTAAGATGGTGAGGAAGGCACTCTTAAAGAATGACCAGGCATCCTCTACTGACGGGATGAGGTCAATATCCTTCCAGGATTCCCGGGCCAGGTCGATTAGAAAGGCCTGCTCGCAGAAGTGTTTTAGGGAGCGTTTGACAGTGATAAGGGGTGGTCGTTTGACCGCAGACCCATTACAGATGCAGGCAATGAGGCAGTGATCGCTGAGATCTTGGTTGAAAACAGCAGTGTATTTAGAGGGCAAGTTGTTTAGGATGATATCTATGAGGGTGCCTGTGTTTTTGGGTTTGGGGTTGTACCTGGTGGGTTCATTGATAATTTGTGTCAGATTGAGGGCATCAAGCTTAGATTGTAGGATGGCCGGGGTGTTAAGCATGTCCCAGTTTAGGTCACCTAGCAGCATGAGCTCTGAAAATAAATGGGGGGCGATCAGTTCACATATGGTGTCAAGGGCACAGCTGGGAGCTGAGGGGGGTCTATAGCAGGCGGCAACAGTGAGAGACTTGTTTCTGGAAAGGGGGCAGAGGGTGGTCTATAGCAAGCGGCAACGGTGAGAGACTTGTTTCTGGAAAGGTGGATTTTTAAGAGTAGAAGCTCAAATTGTTTGGGTATAGACCTGCATAGTAAGACAGAACTCTGCAGGCTATCTCTGCAGTAGATTGCAACACCGCCCCCTTTGGCAGTTCTATCTTGTCGGAAAATGTTATACTTAGGGATGGAAATGTCAGGATTTTTGGTGGTCTTCCTAAGCCAGGATTCAGACACGGCTAGGACATCCGGGTTGGCAGAGTGTGCTAGGGCAGTGAATAAAACAAACTTAGGGAGGAGGCTTCTGATGTTAACATGCATGAAACCAAGGCTTTTACGGTTACAGAAGTCAACAAATGATAGCGCCTGGGGAGTGGGAGTGGGGCTAGGCACTGCAGGGCCTGGATTAACCTCCACATCACCAGAGGAACAGAGGAGGAGTAGGATAAGGGTACACCTGGGGAATGGGAGTGGAGCTAGGCACTGCAGGGCCTGGATTAACCTCCACATCACTAGAGGAACAGAGGAGGAGTAAGATAAGGGTACGGCTAAAGACTAAAAAGACTGGTCGACCAGTATTTTCGGACCAGATAGTGAAAGGAGCAGATTTCTGGGTACGGTAGAATAGATTCAAGGCAAAATGTACAGACAAAGGTATGGTAGGACGTGAATACAGTGGGGGTAAACCTGTGCATAGAGTAACAATGAAAGAGATATTGTCTCTAGAAATATCGTTTAAACCAGGTGATGTCTCCGCATGGGAGGTGGAACTAAAGTGTTAACTAAGGCGTATTGAGCAGGGCTAGAGGCTCTACAGTGAAATAAGGCAATAATTACTAACCAAAACCGCAATGGACAAGGCATATTGACGTTATCGAGAGCAGGGCTCCGTGTGGTAAACCAGGCCAATTGGCAAAATAGGTAGAGTGGCCAAAGAATTTGTCCGATGGGCCTCTTAAACTAACAGTCCGATATGCTCTGGACAGCTAGCGGGCTGCGGCTAGCATGCTAGCAGATGGGCATATGGGGGATGTTGCGACGGCGGAGCCAGTTGAGAAAGAACCCCTTGGGTGAATCACGTCGGTGGTCCAGTCGTGATGGGTCGGCAGGGGTCCAGGCCAGTTGGCAAAAAAGGTATTGAAGCCCAAGGAGTTGCTGATGGACCTCTACGGCTAGATGGGCCTAGATGATGGGCCTAGCAGGCTGGCTCCAGGCTAATTGGTTTTTGCTTCGGGACAAAGACATTAGCCAGGAGTGGCCACTCGGATAGCAGCTAGCTAGCTGCGATGACCCAGGTGATGAAAGGTTCAGGGCTTGCGGTAGGAATCTGGAGATAAATAAGTCAGATTTGCTTTGGTTTGAGTCGCGCTGTGTAGACTGGCGAGAGTTGTGCATGCTAGAGGTGGCTGATGACCGCTAGCAGTGGCTAGCTGACTACTAGCTAGTAGCTAGTTAGCTGGCTAGCTTCTGTTCCGGATCAGAAGACGAATCAGCAGGGTTCCGTGTGGTAAACCAGGCCAATTGGCAGACTAGGTATAGTGGCCAAAGAAATTGTCAGATGGGCCTCTTAAGCTAGCAGTCCGATGCGCTCTAGATAGCTATTGGGCCGCGGCTAGCTAGTAGCCAGTTAGCTGGTAGCCAGTTAGCTTTTTGATGGGGTTTCAGATCTTAAGTATAAAATAGCAGATTCGTACCGCATTGGGTGAGGCGGGTTGCAGGAGAATATATTCAGTCCGTAGATGGAAAGTGATATTAAAATATATATGAAAAATATACACGAAAAAAACAAGGAAAACGATGTATAGACGGGACAAGACAAAAACAGACGTCCGACTGCTACGCCATCTTGGATAAAATGTGCATATGAAAAACACAACTGGCACGCAGATCGGTAGAAATGGTAAGCCTCTCAAAGCACTTGAAGATGACAGGAGTGCTACGGGGCAATAGCCATTTCATTCAGTTACCTTTGCTTTTTTTGGGTACAGGAACAATGGTGGACATCCTGAAGCAAGTGGAGATAGCAGACTGGGATATGGAGAGATTGAATATGTCCGTAAACACTCCAGCCAGCTGATCTGTGCATGCTCTGAGGATGCGACGTGGCTGGTTAACATTATAATCCTTGATTGTCTGTAGACCCTGCCACATACAACTCCTGTCTGAGCCGTTGATTTGCGACTCCACTTTGTCTCTGTACTGACGTGTTGCCTGTTTGATTGCCTTACCGATGGAATAACTACACTGTTTGTATTCAACCATATTCTCAGTCACCTTGCCATTGTTAAATGCGGTGGTTCACGCTTTCAGAAAAGTGGCGATCGAGAGCGGAGGACAGTCTTCCATTTGTCTACTAACGAATTGACACATTACTCGACCACTTTCCGGCACAAAGGAGAGAGGATGGAGGATGGTCTTTTTCCCAAATGAGAAAACCCCAATGTAGACTACTGAGATGGAGATATGTGATGAAATATGAAGCAACAGTACCACCTGCTGGCTCTTAGTGATGATGCAGCGCCTGCAGTTCACCATCTCACCAGCGGTGGCAGCAGAGGGTCTGGTGGGAGACAAGTTCAGAACATGTAAAGAGAGGAAAGTCCTGATTTTACTGTGTGTGTGTCTGTGTGTGTGTCTGTGTGTGTGTGTGTGTCTGTCTGTGTGTGTGTCTGTGTGTGTGTCTGTGTGTGTGTCTGTGTGTGTGTCTGTGTGTGTACTTGGCTGAAGGGCTAGAGAGCATATCCTGGTTGATTGATTAATTCCCTTCAGAAACACTGGTTCAACAGTAGTGTACACAGATCTGGACAGGCTGTAGTTAGATACTAGACACACACACACACACACACACACACACACACAGTCTGCTGGTCAGTAAAGGTGAGGTACAGTTCACAAACGATTCGCTATTTTTGAAGAACTCTTTTTACTGACTCGACAGTCATGATTCATTTTTCTGAGTGACTCGTTCATTTTAATAGTTTGTTTGACCTGCTAGTGCTGGCCGCAATGATATGGATACGGCCACAACCAGAACTCAATTCAAATGCATCTAGAAATAATCTTATTTGGATGCCTAGCAATCAACAAATTAAACTTCCCATCACTAGTCAGTAAGTTAGTGAAGTCAGAGAGGAAGAGGCAAAGCGCAAGGGATCACTGGTCCCATTATCTGTCTTCTCCAGGAGGCAACGTTATTTTTGGCTCGACAAGCGAGTAGTTTTTGCATGGAGGTTAATGAAAGTGTAGAACTTGGTTAACAGAAATGTGCATGGCTTGTTTGCTACGTATCAAATATAAGTTTCATAATGCTTAGGTTGTTACGAGTGTATTGATACGTAGGACACGTGACATCCTGGCAACTTTGAGAAAAAACACTTTACATTGGAGTTGTGCCTGTTGTTCACAAGCATATCTGCCCTGTCATTGGCTAGAGTGGCCCCACCTGATCTTGCCTCCTCCCATTTATATGATTTGTTAGAGTGGCTACTTGTCAATATCAAGGATCTGGATCTGCTGAAGTTAAGTCTACTTCCTGTTGTCAGAGTGATGAGTTGGTCATGATGGAACAAATCCAAAGAGACAGTTCTGTTTTTATAAATGGCATCCTTGTGTTGAAACAAGGCACCCCAGACACTGTCTGTTTAGAAAAGAGGGAAATGACAAAATATTTCTTGTTATGTCTGAATAATAATAAAAGTCAGTGTCCCATGAAAAGTACTGAAACTGCACTAAAGTAGCAGAATGTAGAGTGTTTGGTAACACCCACTTCATGTACATGAGAATGTATGACATCATTCAGCTTGACTCATATCTGGGATCGTTAAACCTCTGGCCAGACACACCCCGACCAGCACGGACGGAAACCGGCGGACATTTTGGATTTATAAAGTTACATTTCCACCAGTGGAACCAAAGATTATTATAAGTAACCCAAGATAGACCACAGCCTGTTGTTTCCAACGGGAGCAAATTAACCACAGTGGGCAGAGCCAAGCACGAGCTAGTGAGATCCTATTGGCGCGTTCTACCACGTATTTGCATACTTCCTCTCACCACCATATTTGGTAGAGGGGAAACCCCAACCGGATGCTTCACGTTTATACATCCGGGAAAATATCTGTTTCATTGTTCTATCTGTTGTGGCTTACAATTGGCTCATTCATCCCTCTCCTCTCCCCTGTAACTATTCCCCAGGTCGTTGCTGTGAATGAGAACGTGTTCTCAGTCAACTTACCTGGTAAAATAAAAGTAAAATAAATTAATAAATAAAAGTGGAAGGGAGAGTCCGAGCCTGGGACTGATCCGGAATATCTGTTTCATTGTTCTATCTGTAGTGGAAGGGAGAGTCTGAGCCTGGGACTGATCCGGAATATCTGTTTCATTGTTCTATCTGTAGTGGAAGGGAGAGTCTGAGCCTGGGACTGATCCTGAATATCTGTTTCATTGTTCTATTTGTAGTGGAAGGGAGAGTCTGAGCCTGGGACTGATCCGGAATATCTGTTTCATTGTTCTATCTGTAGTGGAAGGGAGAGTCCGAGCCTGGGACTGATCCGGAATATCTGTTTCATTGTTCTATCTGTAGTGAAAGGGAGAGTCTGAGCCTGGGACTGATCCTGAATATCTGTTTCATTGTTCTATCTGTAGTGGAAGGGAGAGTCCGAGCCTGGGACTGATCCTGAATATCTGTTTCATTGTTCTATTTGTAGTGGAAGGGAGAGTCCAAGCCTGGGACTGATCCGGAATATCTGTTTCACTGTTCTATCTGTAGTGGAAGGGAGAGTCCGAGCCTGGGACTGATCCTGAATATCTGTTTAATTGTTCTATCTGTAGTGGAAGGGAGAGTCCGAGCCTGGGACTGATCCTGAATATCTGTTTCATTGTTCTATTTGTAGTGGAAGGGAGAGTCCGAGCCTGATCCTGAATATCTGTTTCATTGTTCTATTTGTAGTGGAAGGGAGAGTCCAAGCCTGGGACTGATCCGGAATATCTGTTTCACTGTTCTATCTGTAGGGAGAGGGAGAGTCTGGGACTGATCCGGAAATGTCATGCAGAAACATTTGGCCTTTCTACAAGTCATAAATAAATTACTCCTTTAAATCTGACCAATCGGGTTCAGCTGTTAATTTGAAAAGCAGTGATGTGCGCCAATCACCGAGCGTGGTTTTGACAGAAGGGGCGGGACAGGCGTCTAGGCTAGGCTGTCGCGGTGGTGCCTGCGTTTGAAGGCGACGTCACGGCTGTCGTCTGTTTCGGGATCTAATCATCGACAAAACAACTGTAATAAGATCGTTAATTGACACACTTTTAACCCACGGACATTAGTAATTGTTGTCGATCGCAAGTGCCGAGGCGGTTGTAATGCCGGGCTAAGCCAGTAGTTGTAATGAGATCGCCTGTAGTTTGAAGAAAGAGTGAGTCGTGGAGGAGCCATTTTGTCCCGACAGACAGAGAGAGTGGACAAGGGGAATCACACGGGATACTACTGCTGTTCGGCTTTTAAATCAAATGCTGTAAACCCCTCTGCTACTCTTCGGTTACTGTTGCCCCTGGCGGTATATAGCTAACTAGTCAACTAGAGAGCAACATTAAGTCCACATATATTACCCGCTGTTCCTCTGCTTGTACCTCGGGGGCTGGCTGTAGACCTGCGGTGGATCGTTTCTGCTCTGTCCGGCGAACACAACCGGTCTACCGATGGCGAAGAAGACGTACGACCTGCTCTTCAAGCTGCTGCTGATCGGGGACTCCGGCGTGGGGAAGACCTGCGTGCTGTTCCGCTTCTCCGACGACGCCTTCAACACCACCTTCATCTCCACTATCGGTGAGCGGGGGCTGGCAACACTACTGGGGGGTACAGCTGGATGGATTCCGCGGGGTCTGATTCTCCTTAACACATCCCCACCGGTAGCCGAGCTAACCGTTTTAACCGTTTTAACCGTTTAAACCGTTTCAACTGTCAGGACGACTAGTGCCGTTCGCCAAATAGCTAGCTGGTTAGCAGCTAACAGAAAGGCCCACTCCGCTAGTTTGCTGAACTCTCCAAACTAGCTAGTTGGTGTGCGACATTGTTCGTTTTAACGTTGTAAAATGACATGTCAGTCACACTCTAACCAGTTTGTTCTGGTACATTTTATGCCTGTTGTATTTCTAAAGTTTCACTTATTTGTTAGCTAACGTTAGCCAGCTATCTGTTTGGGTAACAAATGTACAATGTGTAGACCTAGCTAACGTTACCTAGATATCTGATGGCCATCTAACTAATCGAGCTTCAGAGAAACTAACTAGTATAACCGGTTATGCATTTCGAAATGCTGGCATGCCATGCCAACAGACTGTGTTAGCCTGCCAGGTAGCTAACTAACACGGAGAATGGGCCCCGCTAACGTTGATTAGCTGGCTAATGATATACATTCTTACACTATATAAACCTTTTAAGTCATAGTTGTCAGGAAACGGTGCCTTGTTAACTAGCTTTCACTGACCTCTGTATGTGATGGTCTGCGAAGAAGATGATCAAAACATCAGCTGTTAATGAAATCATCAACAATTCATGAGGATGGCGTCACTCCCTGTCTTCTGTTGGGAACTCTGGGGAAACTAGCTCCGACTGGTCCTGTATAAATACCCCTGGTGTTAACTATACACTATGGGGAAACTAGCTCCGACTGGTCCTGTATAAATACCCCTGGTGTTAACTATACACTATGGGGAAACTAGCTCCGACTGGTCCTGTATAAATACCCCTGGTGTTAACTATACACTATGGGGAAACTAGCTCCGACTGGTCCTGTATAAATACCCCTGGTGTTAACTATACACTATGGGGAAACTAGCTCCGACTGGTCCTGTATAAATACCCCTGGTGTTAACTATACACTATGGGGAAACTAGCTCCGACTGGTCCTGTATAAATACCCCTGGTGTTAACTATACACTATGGGGAAACTAGCTCCGACTGGTCCTGTATAAATACCCTGGTGTTAACTATACACTATGGGGAAACTAGCTCCGACTGGTCCTGTATAAATACCCCTGGTGTTAACTATACACTATGGGGGAAACTAGCTCCCCCAACACCAGGGGTATTCATACAGGACCAGTCAGAGCTAGTTTCCCCCCATAGTGTATAGTTAACACCAATTGTCCATACAGGATGGATGTGATCGTAATGATGAGAGCACTGAATCCAACTTCACACAGATACGAGCTGGCAAAGGATTTTATGGTTCTTTGAAGACAACTGGTAACTCGGGGGGGATGATCTTCAGGTCGGTGCGCTAGAAGATGCCAGAGTTCCCAACTTCGAATTCCGAGTTGGATGACCATTCAAAACAATTTTCCCAGTCAGAGCTCGTTTCTTTCTTTAGTTCCCAGTTGCCTTTAACGCTCAAGTTGGAGGCCGGGTCTAGACGACTGTGTCTACACTTGAAACTTACATGCGACTTCTGCTATCAGAATACGAAGAGCACCTTGAAAAGACCGATCTTGTGTTGAGATCTGTCTGACCACTTCAGGAGGTGGTCAGGGGCGTATTGTGAGGATTTCTCCTCGGTCTGGAGGCATTCAGGCTACTGAAAGCACATGGTGTGCAACGTCATTACTCTGCCCACAAGTCTACAGAAAACATGTGTTTTGGGAGCGAGGCAGTTTTTTTTTATTAAACATGGGAGGAAATACATTCCTAGCGTGGGAGGAATGTTTGCTGGCTTCATAAATGCTAGCTTAGTTACACTGTACGAAAATATAAATGCAACCATTTCAATGATTTTACTACAAACTACAGTCACCACCAGACTATACCAAACCAAGACAAGCTAGACTACAGTCACCACCAGACTATACCAAACCAAGACAAGCTAGACTACAGTCACCACCAGACTATACCAGACCAAGAGACTACAGTCACCACCAGACTATACCAGACCAAGAGACTACAGTCACCACCAGACTATACCAGACCAAGAGACTACAGTCACCACCAGACTATACCAGACCAAGACAAGCTAGACTACAGTCACCACCAGACTATACCAAACCAAGACAAGCTAGACTACAGTCACTACCAGACTACACCAAACCAAGACAAGCTAGACTACAGTCACCACCAGACTATACCAAACCAAGACAAGCTAGACTACAGTCACCACCAGACTATACCAAACCAAGACAAGCTAGACTACAGTCACCACCAGACTATACCAGACCAAGAGACTACAGTCACCACCAGACTATACCAGACCAAGAGACTACAGTCACCACCAGACTATACCAGACCAAGAGACTACAGTCACCACCAGACTATACCAGACCAAGACAAGCTAGACTACAGTCACCACCAGACTACACCAAACCAAGACAAGCTTAGACTACAGTCACCACCAGACCAAGACAAGCTAGACTACAGTCACCACCAGACTATACCAAACCAAGACAAGCTAGACTACAGTCACCACCAGACTATACCAGACCAAGAGACTACAGTCACCACCAGACTATACCAGACCAAGAGACTACAGTCACCACCAGACTATACCAGACCAAGAGACTACAGTCACCACCAGACTATACCAGACCAAGACAAGCTAGACTACAGTCACCACCAGACTATACCAAACCAAGACAAGCTAGACTACAGTCACTACCAGACTACACCAAACCAAGACAAGCTAGACTACAGTCACCACCAGACTATACCAAACCAAGACAAGCTAGACTACAGTCACCACCAGACTATACCAAACCAAGACAAGCTAGACTACAGTCACCACCAGACTATACCAGACCAAGAGACTACAGTCACCACCAGACTATACCAGACCAAGAGACTACAGTCACCACCAGACTATACCAGACCAAGAGACTACAGTCACCACCAGACTATACCAGACCAAGACAAGCTAGACTACAGTCACCACCAGACTACACCAAACCAAGACAAGCTAGACTACAGTCACCACCAGACCAAGACAAGCTAGACTACAGTCACCACCAGACTATACCAAACCAAGACAAGCTAGACTACAGTCACCACCAGACTATACCAGACCAAGAGACTACAGTCACCACCAGACTATACCAGACCAAGAGACTACAGTCACCACCAGACTATACCAGACCAAGAGACTACAGTCACCACCAGACTATACCAGACCAAGACAAGCTAGACTACAGTCACCACCAGACTATACCAAACCAAGACAAGCTAGACTACAGTCACTACCAGACTACACCAAACCAAGACAAGCTAGACTACAGTCACCACCAGACTATACCAAACCAAGACAAGCTAGACTACAGTCACCACCAGACTATACCAAACCAAGACAAGCTAGACTACAGTCACCACCAGACTATACCAGACCAAGAGACTACAGTCACCACCAGACTATACCAGACCAAGAGACTACAGTCACCACCAGACTATACCAGACCAAGAGACTACAGTCACCACCAGACTATACCAGACCAAGACAAGCTAGACTACAGTCACCACCAGACTACACCAAACCAAGACAAGCTAGACTACAGTCACCACCAGACTATACCAAACCAAGACAAGCTAGACTACAGTCACCACCAGACTATACCAGACCAAGAGACTACAGTCACCACCAGACTATACCAGACCAAGAGACTACAGTCACCACCAGACTATACCAGACCAAGAGACTACAGTCACCACCAGACTATACCAGACCAAGACAAGCTAGACTACAGTCACCACCAGACTATACCAAACCAAGACAAGCTAGACTACAGTCACTACCAGACTACACCAAACCAAGACAAGCTAGACTACAGTCACCACCAGACTATACCAAACCAAGACAAGCTAGACTACAGTCACCACCAGACTATACCAGACCAAGACAAGCTAGACTACAGTCACCACCAGACTATACCAGACCAAGACAAGCTAGACTAGTCACCACCAGACTATACCAGACCAAGACAAGCTAGACTACAGTCACCACCAGACCAAGACAAGCTAGACTACAGTCACCACCAGACCAAGACAAGCTAGACTACAGTCACCACCAGACTATACCAAACCAAGACAAGCTAGACTACAGTCACCACCAGACTACACCAAACCAAGACAAGCTAGACTACAGTCACCACCAGACTACACCAAACCAAGACAAGCTAGACTACAGTCACCACCAGACTATACCAAACCAAGACAAGCTAAACTACAGTCACCACCAGACTATACCAGACCAAGACAAGCTAGACTACAGTCACCACCAGACTACACCAAACCAAGACAAGCTAGACTACAGTCACCACCAGACCAAGACAAGCTAGACTACAGTCACCACCAGACTATACCAAACCAAGACAAGCTAGACTACAGTCACCACCAGACTACACCAAACCAAGACAAGCTAGACTACAGTCACCACCAGACTATACCAGACCAAGACAAGCTAGACTACAGTCACCACCAGACTATACCAGACCAAGACAAGCTAGACTACAGTCACCACCAGACCAAGACAAGCTAGACTACAGTCACCACCAGACTATACCAGACCAAGACAAGCTAGACTAGTCACCACCAGACTATACCAGACCAAGACAAGCTAGACTACAGTCACCACCAGACCAAGACAAGCTAGACTACAGTCACCACCAGACTACACCAAACCAAGACAAGCTAGACTACAGTCACCACCAGACTATACCAAACCAAGACAAGCTAGACTACAGTCACCACCAGACTATACCAGACCAAGACAAGCTAGACTACAGTCACCACCAGACTACACCAGACCAAGACAAGCTAGACTACAGTCACCACCAGACTATACCAAACCAAGACAAGCTAGACTACAGTCACCACCAGACTACACCAAACCAAGACAAGCTAGACTACAGTCACCACCAGACTATACCAAACCAAGACAAGCTAGACTACAGTCACCACCAGACTACACCAAACCAAGACAAGCTAGACTACAGTCACCACCAGACTATACCAAACCAAGACAAGCTAAACTACAGTCACCACCAGACTATACCAGACCAAGACAAGCTAGACTACAGTCACCACCAGACTACACCAAACCAAGACAAGCTAGACTACAGTCACCACCAGACCAAGACAAGCTAGACTACAGTCACCACCAGACTATACCAAACCAAGACAAGCTAGACTACAGTCACCACCAGACTATACCAGACCAAGACAAGCTAGACTACAGTCACCACCAGACTACACCAAACCAAGACAAGCTAGACTACAGTCACCACCAAACCAAGACAAGCTAGACTACAGTCACCACCAGACCAAGACAAGCTAGACTACAGTCACCACCAGACCAAGACAAGCTAGACTACAGTCACCACCAGACTATACCAGACCAAGACAAGCTAGACTAGTCACCACCAGACTACACCAGACCAAGACAAGCTAGACTAGTCACCACCAGACTACACCAGACCAAGACATGCTAGACTACAGTCACCACCAGACCAAGACAAGCTAGACTACAGTCACCACCAGACTATACCAATCCAAGACAAGCTAGACTAGTCACCACCAGACTATATCACCATGGGAATGATTCAATAGTGTGTGGTTTCATAGTGTAGTGGGTCTAGTCATTCACCATGGGAATGATTCAATAGTGTGTGGTTTCACCATGGGAATAATTCAATAGTGTGTGGTTTCACCATGGGAATGATTCAATAGTGTGTGGTTTCATAGTGTGATGGGCCTAGTCCTTCACCATGGGAATGATTCAATAGTGTGTGGTTTCATAGTGTGATGGGCCTAGTCCTTCACCATGGGAATGATTCAATAGTGTGTGGTTTCATAGCGTAGTGGGCCTAGTCCTTCACCATGGGAATGATTCAATAGTGTGTGGTTTCATAGTGTGATGGGCCTAGTCCTTCACCATGGGAATGATTCAATAGTGTGTGGTTTCATAGTGTGATGGGCCTAGTCCTTCACCATGGGAATGATTCAATAGTGTGATGGGCCTAGTCCTTCACCATGGGAATGATTCAATAGTGTGTGGTTTCATAGCGTAGTGGGCCTAGTCCTTCACCATGGGAATGATTCAATAGTGTGTGAGGGGAGCTTGACGTAACCTTTACTGGCCACAGAGCTGGGCAGTGTGTACATCAGTATAGCCCAGTAGGTGTGTGTGCAGTGTAATAGGAGTGCTCCCCTCTCTCTGACGCAACAGTCATCAGAGACATGCAGCTGCTTCTCAAAATACACCCCCCACCGGAAACCCCCTATCCTCTCCCCCCTATCCTCTCTCTCTTCCCCCTAGCCTCTCCCCCCTATCCTCTCTCTCTTCCCCCTAGCCTCTCTCTCTCTCTCCCCCCTATCCTCTTCCCCTATCCTCTTCCCCCTATCCTCTCCCCCTATCCTCTCCCCCTATCCTCTCTCTCTTCCCCTATCCTCTCCCCCTATCCTCTCCCCTATCCTCTCTCTTCCCTATCCTCTCTCTTCCCTATCCTCTCTCTTCCCCTATCCTCTCTCTCTCCCTATCCTCTCTCTCTCTCCCTATCCTCTCTCTCTCCCCCTATCCTCTCTCTCTCCCCTATCCTCTCTCTCTCTCTCTCCCCTATCCTCTCTCTCTCTCCCCCTATCCTCTCTCTCTCTCTCCCCTATCCTCTCTCTCTCTCTCCCCCTATCCTCTCTCTCTCTCTCTCCCCTATCCTCTCTCTCTCTCTCCCTATCCTCTCTCTCTCTCCCCCTATCCTCTCTCTCTCTCCCCCCTAGCCTCTCTCTCTCTTCCCCTAGCCTCTCTCTCTCTTCCCCCTAGCCTCTCTCTCTCTTCCCCTAGCCTCTCTCTCTCTCTCCCCCTAGCCTCTCTCTCTCTTCCCCTAGCCTCTCTCTCTCTTCCCTAGCCTCTCTCTCTCTCTCTTCCCCTAGCCTCTCTCTCTCTTCCCCTAGCCTCTCTCTCTCTCTTCCCCCTAGCCTCTCTCTCTCTCTTCCCCCTAGCCTCTCTCTCTCTCTTCCCCCTAGCCTCTCTCTCTCTCTCTCTCTTCCACCCTCTTCTGGCTCGCGAGTGGCGCAGTGGTCTAAGGCACTGTATCTCAGTGCTAGAGGCGTCACTATCACATTCGGACGTAAAGTGGGAGTCCCGTATGGCGGCGCACAGTTAGCCCGGCGTTGTTCGGGTTTGGCCGGTGTAGGCCGTCATTGTAAATAAAAATGTGTTCTTAACTGACTTGCCTAGTTAAATAAACATAAACACACCTTTCCTCTGCCCCCTCAGAACCTTTTCCTCTCTCCACTACTGTAAAGGAGATCTGTATTAATGTGTTTCTCTGTAGAGGTCACTACTGTAAAGGAGATCTGTATTAATGTGTTTCTCTGTGTTTTCCAGGAATAGACTTCAAGATCAAAACTGTTGAACTCCAGGGAAAGAAGATCAAACTACAGATATGGTGAGTGGAGGAGGTGTGTGTAATGTGTACAGGGTCCAATGTTAACTTTGTTTCTACTGGCCCGGGCATGGTGTCTACTGGCCCGGGCATGGTGTCTACTGGCCCGGGCATGGTGTCTACTGGCCCGGACAGAATTTGTACTGGCCCGGGCATGGTGTCATTTTTAACGACATTGGGTGATGCAGGGCATATTCATCAGGGCATATTCATCAGGGCATATTCATCAGGGCATATTCATCAGGGCCTGTTCATGTGTTGTATGTTTTGTCACTATGGTTTTGAACTTTTGTTGTAGGACTAATGCCCGACTGAGCATTCTACTCAATGCATCGTCAATAATTGCTGATGAAGAGTTTGCTTTAAAGTGCAGTACTGTGGCTTGAAAACACCATGACATTTAAAAAAGATGCAAATAATTAGACCTGTTGTCATCTTTGATGTCGCCATATTGACTTTGGATGCAGTATAGCTTAAGCTAGCTAAGATTGAGGGGACACCATCTCATTTTTGCGTTGCTAGCTATTTTTCATGTCTCTAAAGTAAATTTGACGACATAAGTGGCAAAGTTGTTTCCTACTAATTATTTGGCTACTTTAGCAATGTCATCGTATTTTCAAGCCACTAAAGTGTAATGTTGATGAAACAGTCATTATCCCTTGTTCTACTGTTGTCTGTGGACCGAGTCGTTAGCCCCTGTTCTACTGTTGTCTGTGGACCGCGTCGTTAGCCCCTGTTCTACTGCACAGCTAACAGAAGCTTTGTGATGTGACGACCAGGGCTGTCCCCGGAAATAGGAAAAAATGTTGTAGACTGAGAGTTGTCCAGTTCTTTCGACCAATCAATTGGTCTAAATATTTAAACTTTCAAGTTTCTAAAACTGTTAAAATAATGTCTGTGAGTATAACAGAACTGATATGGCAGGCAAAAACCAGAGGAAAATCTGTCCGGATTTTCTTTTTTTTTTTTTGGTGACATGCCTTCTTTTCCAATGGCTGTCTATGGGATCTGCTGAAATCCAGGACCCAGGATGCAGTACCTATGGCTTCCACTAGATGTCAACAGTCTTTAGACAAGGTTTGACTAGTTTACCTTGAAAAACAGCCGAATAGAAGAAGATTATGTAAGTGGAGTGAGGAAGTGCCTTTTGTGTTTTGCGCACGAGACCGTGAGTGCGCGCCTCGGTATTTTACTTTCGGTTTATATATAATGTGTTTAACAGGGGGACAGCTGGTCGGGAGCGGTTTATATATAATGTTCAACATGAGGGGGACAGCTGGTCAGGAGCAGTTTATATACAGTTGAAGTCGGAAGTTGACATACACTTAGTTTGGAGTCATTAACTCGGTTTTCTCCCACTCAGCAAATTTCTTGTTAACTACTTAGCGCCCCACCACTCCCTATCAAAAGCTCTGCTTCTTGGCAATATCACAGCATTGTCAGATTTCAAAAAGGCTTTACGGCGAAAGCACTACATTTTATTGTTTGAGGGTAGCACCTCCAGTATCCAGGGTAGCACCTCCACGGTTCACACCACATTTCACAGCGAAAACAAATCCCTTACCTTTTGAAGAACTTCCAGCTGAGGGCTTCCCAAGTGTCCAACGAAGACAATCCATGGTTCTTTTGTTAGAAAAAGTAATGTATTTTATCCATAAATCTCTGTTTGGTTGGTGCGTTACGTTCAGAAAATCACTCACAGACATTGTTAACACTTTTCCGAAACTTCAGAGTGTTTCCTATCCAATAGTACTAATTATGTGCATATCCTATTTTCTGGGCCTGAGTGGGAGACATTTTACTTTGGGCACGCCAGACTCTCCAAAACAGTCACCTCGGGAACCGCTCCCCTAAGAAGTTAACTAACTATAGTTTTGGCAAGTCGGTTAGGACATCTACTTTGTGCAGGACACAAGTCATTTTTCCAACAATTGTTTACAGACAGATTATTTCACTTATAATTCACTGTATCACAATTCCAGTGGGTCAGAAGTTTACATACACTAAGTTGACTGTGCTTTTAAACAGCTTGGAAAATTCCAGAAAATGATGTCATGGCTTTAGAAGCTTCTGATAGGCTAATCAACATAATTTGAGTCAATTGGAGGTGTACCTGTGGATGTACTTCAAGGCCTACCTTCAAACTCAGTGCCTCTTCATTTAACATGGGAAAATCAAAAGAAATCAGCCAAGACCTCAAAGAAAATTGTAGACCTCCACAAGTCTAGTTCATCCTTGGGAGCAATTTCCAAATGCCTGAAGGTACCATGTTCATCCTTACAAACAATAGTACGCAAGTATAAACACCATGGGACAACGCGTCATACCGGTCAGGAAGGAGACGTGTTCTGTCTCCTAGAGATGAAGGTACTTTGATGCGAAAAGTGCAAATCAATCCCAGAACAACAGCGAAGGACCTTGTGAAGATGCTGGAGGAAACGGGTACAAAAGTATCTATATCCGTAGTAAAACCAGTCCTATATCGACATTAACCTGAAAGGCCGCACAGCAAGGAAGTAGCCACTGCTCCAATACCGCCATAAAAAAGCCAGACTACGGTTTGCAACTGCACATGGGGACAAAGATCGTACTTTTTGGAGAAATGTCCTCTGGTCTGATGGAACAAGAATACAACTGTTTGGCCTTAATGGCCATCATTATGTTTGGAGGAAAAAGGGGGAGGCTTGCAAGCCGAAGCACACCATCCCAACCGTGAAGCATGGGGGTGGCAGCATCATGTTGTGGGGGTGCTTTGTTAAAGGAGGGACTGGTGCACTTCACAAAATAGATGGCACCATGAGGAAGGAAAATGATGTGGTTATATTGAAGCAACATCTCAAGTCAGGAAGTTATCCTATAGAAAATCTGTGGGCAGAACTGAAAAAGTGTGTGAGAGCAAGGAGGCCTACAAACCTGACTCAGTTACACCAGCTCTGTCAGGAGGAATGGGGCAAAATTCACCCAACTTATTGTGGGAAGCTTGTGGAAGGCTACCAGAAATGTTTGACCCAAGTTAAACAATTCAAAGGCAATGCTACCAAATACTAATTGATTGTATGTAAACTTCTGACCCACTGGGAATGTGATGAAAGAAATGAAAGCTGAAATAAATTATTCTCTCTATTATTCTGAAATTTCACATTCTTAAAATAAAGTGGTGATCCTAAGACAAGACATTTTACTATGATTAAATGTCAGGAATTATGAACTGAGTTTAAATGTATTTGGCTAAGGTGTATGTAAACTTCCGACTTCAACTGTATAATGTGTTTAACAGGGACACAGCTGGTCAGGAGCGGTTCCACACCATCACCACGTCCTACTATCGAGGCGCCATGGGCATCATGCTGGTCTATGACATCACCAACGCCAAGAGCTTCGAGAACATCAGCAAGTGGCTCCGCAACATCGACGAGGTACACAACCACACACACACGCACATCTCTTTAGGTGTTTGGGACCACCTAAAGAGAGACTGGAGCAAATGGAGACAGAGTCAAGCCCCAGACCGGGAAAGGGGGCGGCGCCGCCAGTATTAAGACCCAGACCTGGAGGGGGTCCGAGACCAGAAAAATGCCAGTCCAATTCAAGACCATGATTGTAATTTTGTCCAATCACCACTATATTAAGAGTTCAAAATGTCCAGTATTTCTGTGTTCATATTTCAGAACAACATATGGATTCTTTACACATTCGTAATAGTGAAATATTGCATGCTGAGGTAAAATAGAGCTAGGATGTGTTGGGGTTTGTCTAATATGTGCTGTGGTTAGTCAGCCTGTGATAGGATGTCTTAGTCAGCCTGTGATAGGATGTCTTAGTCAGCCTGTGATAGGATGTCTTAGTCAGCCTGTGATAGGATGTCTTAGTCAGCCTGTGATAGGATGTCTTAGTCAGCCTGTGATAGGATGTCTTAGTCAGCCTGTGATAGGATGTCTTAGTCAGCCTGTGATAGGATGTGTTGGGGTTGGTTAGTCTGTAATAGGATGTGCTGGGGTTGGTTAGTCTGTAATAGGATGTGCTGGGGTTGGTTAGTCTGTAATAGGATGTGCTGGGGTTGGTTAGTCTGTAATAGGATGTGCTGGGGTTGGTTAGTCGGTAATAGGATGTGCTGGGGTTGGTTAGTCTGTAATAGGATGTGCTGGGGTTGGTTAGTCGGTCATAGGATGTGCTGGGGTTGGTTAGTCGGTAATAGGATGTGCTGGGGTTGGTTAGTCGGTCATAGGATGTGTTGGGTTTGGTTAGTCTGTAATAGGATGTGCTGGGGTTGGTTAGTCGGTAATAGGATGTGCTGGGGTTGGTTAGTCTGTAATAGGATGTGCTGGGGTTGGTTAGTCTGTTATAGGATGTGCTGGGGTTGGTTAGTCTGTTATAGGATGTGCTGGGGTTGGTTAGTCTGTAGTAGGATGTGTTGGGGTTGGTTAGTCTGTAGTAGGATGTGCTGGGGTTGGTTAGTCTGTAATAGGATGTGCTGGGGTTGGTTAGTCTGTAGTAGGATGTGCTGGGGTTGGTTAGTCTGTTGTAGGATGTGCTGGGGTTGGTTAGTCTGTTGTAGGATGTGCTGGGGTTGGTTAGTCTGTAATAGGATGTGCTGGGGTTGGTTAGTCTGTAATAGGATGTGCTGGGGTTGGTTAGTCTGTAGTAGGATGTGCTGGGGTTGGTTAGTCTGTAGTAGGATGTGCTGGGGTTGGTTAGTCTGTAGTAGGATGTGCTGGGGTTGGTTAGTCTGTAGTAGGATGTGCTGGGGTTGGTTAGTCTGTAGTAGGATGTGCTGGGGTTGGTTAGTCTGTAGTAGGATGTGCTGGGGTTGGTTAGTCTGTAGTAGGATGTGCTGGGGTTGGTTAGTCTGTAGTAGGATGTGCTGGGGTTGGTTAGTCTGTAGTAGGATCTGCTGGGGTTGGTTAGTCTGTAATAGGATGTGCTGGGGTTGGTTAGTCTGTAATAGGATGTGCTGGGGTTGGTTAGTCTGTAGTAGGATGTGCTGGGGTTGGTTAGTCTGTAGTAGGATGTGCTGGGGTTGGTTAGTCTGTAGTAGGATGTGCTGGGGTTGGTTAGTCTGTAGTAGGATGTGCTGGGGTTGGTTAGTCTGTAGTAGGATGTGCTGGGGTTGGTTAGTCTGTAGTAGGATGTGCTGGGGTTGGTTAGTCTGTTGTAGGATGTGCTGGGGTTGGTTAGTCTGTTGTAGGATGTGCTGGGGTTGGTTAGTCTGTTGTAGGATGTGCTGGGGTTGGTTAGTCTGTAGTAGGATGTGCTGGGGTTGGTTAGTCTGTAGTAGGATGTGCTGGGGTTGGTTAGTCTGTAGTAGGATGTGCTGGGGTTGGTTAGTCTGTAGTAGGATGTGCTGGGGTTGGTTAGTCTGTAGTAGGATGTGCTGGGGTTGGTTAGTCTGTAGTAGGATGTGCTGGGGTTGGTTAGTCTGTTGTAGGATGTGTTGGGGTTGGTTAGTCTGTAGTAGGATGTGCTGGGGTTGGTTAGTCTCTAATAGGATGTGTTAGTCTGTAATAGGTTGTGTTGGGGTTGGTTAGTCTGTGATGGGGTTGGTTAGTCTGTGATGGGGTTGGTTAGTCTGTGATGGGGTTGGTTAGTCTGTGATGGGGTTGGTTAGTCTGTGCTGGGGTTGGTTAGTCTGTGATAGGATGTGTTGGGGTTGGTTAGTCTGTAATAGGATGGGTTAGTCTGTGATAGGATGTGTTAGTCTGTAGTAGGATGTGTTGGGGTTAGTTAGTCTCTAATAGAATGTGTTGGGGTTGATTAGTCTGTAATAGGTTGTGTTGGGGTTGGTTAGTCTCTAATAGGATGTGTCAGTCTGTTATAGGTTGTGTTGGGGTTGGTTCGTCTGTGTTGGGGTTGGTTCGTCTGTGTTGGGGTTGGTTAGTCTGTGTTGGGGTTGGTTAGTCTGTGTTGGGGTTGGTTAGTCTGTGATGGGGTGGGTTAGTCTGTGATAGGATGGGTTAGTCTGTGATAGGATGGGTTAGTCTGTCTGTAGTAGGATGTTAGTCAGTCTGTAGTAGGATGTGTTGGGGTTAGTTAGTCTAATAGGATGTGCTGGGGTTGGTTAGTCTGTAATAGGATGTGCTGGGGTTAGTTAGTCTGTAATAGGATGTGCTGGGGTTGGTTAGTCTGTAATAGGATGTGCTGGGGTTGGTTAGTCTGTAATAGGATGTGTTGGGGTTGGTTAGTCTGTAATAGGATGTGTTGGGGTTGGTTAGTCTGTTATAGGATGTGCTGGGGTTGGTTAGTCTGTTATAGCATGTGCTGGGGTTGGTTAGTCTGTAATAGCATGTGCTGGGGTTGGTTAGTCTGTAATAGCATGTGCTGGGGTTGGTTAGTCTGTAATAGGATGTGCTGGGGTTGGTTAGTCTGTAATAGGATGTGCTGGGGTTAGTTAGTCTGTAATAGGATGTGTTGGGGTTGGTTAGTCTGTAATAGGATGTGCTGGGGTTGGTTAGTCTGTAATAGGATGTGCTGGGGTTGGTTAGTCTGTAATAGGATGTGCTGGGGTTGGTTAGTCTGTAATATGATGTGTTGGGGTTGGTTAGTCTGTAATAGGATGTGCTGGGGTTGGTTACTGTAGTAGGATGTGCTAGTCTGTAATAGGATGTGTTGGGGTTAGTTAGTCTGTGATGGGGTTGGTTAGTCTGTGATGGGGTTGGTTAGTCTGTGATGGGGTTGGTTAGTCTGTAGTAGGATGTGTTGGGGTTGGTTAGTCTGTAATAGGATGGGTTAGTCTGTGATAGGATGTGTTAGTCTGTAGTAGGATGTGTTGGGGTTAGTTAGTCTCTAATAGGATGTGTTGGGGTTGATTAGTCTGTAATAGGTTGTGTTGGGGTTGGTTAGTCTCTAATAGGATGTGTCAGTCTGTTATAGGTTGTGTTGGGGTTGGTTCGTCTGTGTTGGGGTTGGTTAGTCTGTGATGGGGTTGGTTAGTCTGTGATGGGGTTGGTTAGTCTGTGATGGGGTTGGTTAGTCTGTGATGGGGTGGGTTAGTCTGTCTGTAGTAGGATGTGTTAGTCAGTCTGTAGTAGGATGTGTTGGGGTTAGTTAGTCTGTAATAGGATGTGCTGGGGTTGGTTAGTCTGTAATAGGATGTGCTGGGGTTAGTTAGTCTGTAATAGGATGTGCTGGGGTTGGTTAGTCTGTAATAGGATGTGCTGGGGTTGGTTAGTCTGTAATAGGATGTGCTGGGGTTGGTTAGTCTGTTATAGGATGTGTTGGGGTTGGTTAGTCTGTAATAGGATGTGTTGGGGTTGGTTAGTCTGTAATAGGATGTGTTGGGGTTGGTTAGTCTGTTATAGGATGTGTTGGGGTTGGTTAGTCTGTAATATGATGTGTTGGGGTTGGTTAGTCTGTTATAGGATGTGCTGGGGTTGGTTACTGTAGTAGGATGTGCTAGTCTGTAATAGGATGTGTTGGGGTTGGTTAGTCTGTAATAGGATGTGCTGGGGTTGGTTAGTCTGTAATAGGATGTGCTGGGGTTGGTTAGTCTGTAATAGGATGTGTTGGGGTTGGTTAGTCTGTTATAGGATGTGCTGGGGTTGGTTAGTCTGTAATAGGATGTGTTGGGGTTGGTTAGTCTGTAATAGGATGTGCTGGGGTTAGTTAGTCTGTAATTGGATGTGCTGGGGTTGGTTAGTCTGTTATAGGATGTGCTGGGGTTGGTTAGTCTGTTATAGGATGTGCTGGGGTTGGTTAGTCTGTAATAGGATGTGTTGGGGTTGGTTAGTCTGTAATAGGATGTGCTGGGGTTGGTTAGTCTAATAGGATGTGCTAGTCTGTAATAGGATGTGTTGGTTTGGTTAGTCTATAATAGGATGCGTTGGGTTGGTTAGTCTGTAATAGTTACTGTAATAGGATGTGCTGGGGTTAGTTAGTCTGTAGTAGGATGGGTAAGTCTGTAATAGGATGTGCTGGGGTTAGTTAGTCTGTAGTAGGATGGGTTAGTCTGTAATAGGATGTGTTAGTCAGTCTAGTAGGATGTGTTAGTCAGTCTGTAGTAGGATGTGTTAGTCAGTCTAGTAGGATGTGTTAGTCAGTCTGTAGTAGGATGTGTTAGTCAGCCTGTAGTAGGATGTGTTAGTCAGCCTGTAGTAGGATGTGTTAGTCAGCCTGTAGTAGGATGGGTTGTGGTTGGTTAGTCTGTCATTCACATGACACATCCTGTCATTCACATGAAGAAAAGGAGGATATAATGTTGTTCCCAGACAAGGCCCAAATCCCGTCATTCACATGAAGGAAATACAGGGGGCAGAGATCAGGGTGCCTTGTGAGAATTCGTCTGCGAGTGGGTAACCCACCTCTACCATCCGTTCTATTGGCCAACATGCAATCACTGGAGAATAAACTGGATGAGTGCTGTTTGAGACTATCCTACCAACTGGACATTAACTGTATTATCTTATGTTTCACCGTCGTGGTTGAACGACGACATGGATCATATACAGTTGGCTGGGTTTTCCGTGCATCGGCAGGACAGAACAGCTACGTCTGGTAAGACGAGGGGTGGGGTGTATCTGTTAATAACAGCTGGTGCACGATGTCTAATATTAAGGTAGTCTCGAGGTATTGCTCGGCTGAGGTAGAGTATCTTATGATAAGCTGTAGACCACACTATCTACCAAGAGTTTTCAGCTATTTTTCATAGCCGTCTTTATACCACCACAAAACGATGCTGGCACTAAGACCGAGCTGTGTAAGGCCATAAACAAACAAGAAAATGCTCACCCAGAAGTGCCGCTCCTAGTGGCCGAGGACTTTAATGCAAGCAAACTTCAATCAGTTTTACCTCTTTTCTACCTGCGCGTCACACCTGAAACCAGATGGAAAAAAAACTTTACTCCACACACAGAGACGCATACAAAGCTGGCCCTCGCCCATCATCGCATACCGCCCCAACAGATCCACTGATGACTCAATCGCACTCCACACTGCCCTTTCCTACCTGGACAAAAGGAACACCTTTGTGAGAATGCTGTAAATTGACTACAGCTCAGCGTTCAACGCCATAGTGCCACAAAGCTCATCGCTAAGGACCCTGGGACTAAACAGGGCAGCAGGTATCCTAGTGGTTAGAGCGTTGGGCCAGTAACCGAAAGGTTGCTGGATTGAATCCCTATTATAAATAATGTTCTTAACTGACTTGCCTAGTTAAATACAGGTCAAATAAATAAAAACACCTCCCTCTGCAACTGGGTCCTGATGGCCGCCCCCAGGTGGTAAGGCAGGTAACAAAACATCTGCCACGCTGATCCTCAACACGAGGGCCCCTCAGCGCTGCGTGCTTAGTCCCCTCCTGTACTTCCTGTTCACCACCATGACTGGGTGGCCAAGCATGACTCCAGCACCATTAAGTTTGCTGAAATCACAACGGAGGTAGGCCTGATCACTGACATCGATGACATAGCCTATAGGGAAGAGGTCAGAGACCTGGCAGTGTGGTGCCAGGACAACAACCTCCCCCTCAACGATGAAGACGAAGATTGTGGACTACAGTAAAAGGATGGCCGAACACGCCCCCATTCACTTCCACGGGGCTGTAGTGGAGCTAGTCTAGAGCTTCAAGTTCCTTGGTGTCCACATCACCAACAAACTATCATGCTCCAAACACACCAAAACAGTCGTGAAGAGGGCATGACATTCCCCCTCAGGAGACTGAAAAGATTTAGCATGGGTCCCCGGATCCTCAAAAGGTTCTACAGCTGCACCATCGAGCATCTGACCGGTTGCATCACTGCCTGGTACGGCAACTGCTCAGCATCCGACCGCGCTACAGAGGGTAGTGCGTATAGCCCAGTACATTACTGGGCCTAAGCTTACTGCCATCCCAGGACCTAATATACTAGGCGGTGTCAGAGGCAGGCCAGAAAAATTGTCAGACCCAAGTCATGGACCGTTCTCTTTGCTACCGCATGGCAAGCGGTATCGGAGTGCCAAGTCTAGGATCAAGAGGCTCCTTAACAGCTTCTACCCCCAAGCCATAAAATGGCCACCGGACTATTTACATTGACCCCCCCCTTTGTTTTTCCACTGCTGCTACTCTCTGTTTATTATCTATGAGTAGTCACTTTACTCCTATGTACAAATTACCTCAACTAACCTGTACCCCCTGCACATTGACTTCATACCGGTACCTCCCGTATATTGAATCATTATTATTTCCTTGTTACTTTTTATTTCATTTTTTACTTTAGTTTATTTTGTAAATATTTTCTTTAACTCTTTTTTTCTTAACTTCATTGTTGGTTAAGGGCTTGTAAGTAAGGTCATTTCACACACCTGTTGTATTCCCATTTGACAAATAACATTTGATTTGATATGTGTTGGGTTTAGAGTTAGTCTGTAATATGTGTTTCAGCATGCCAACGAGGATGTGGAGAGAATGCTGCTAGGCAACAAGTGTGACATGGAGGACAAGAGAGTGGTACCGAAAGCCAAGGGAGAGCAGGTGAGACACCACACACAGCAGGGTTTCCCTTATGAAAATGTGTCACCAGACATATAGGCCAGCAGCATTTACATTTTTTGGAAATTTGAGAAACGTACAGGACCCATATGCATTGGGTCCATAACCTGGTTAGAGCATCCATCCACGGGGCTAAGAATGACAAAAATCATGTTTAGGTTATGGTAATTAATCTTAACAGAACATGCAAGTCGAGGATGCAATGATGTTTGTCCTTACTGCTCACTTTGAAGATATTAGATTAACTGTCCACATGTACTATTCTGCAGTCAACAATATGAGTAATGAAGAGCTAAATCACTATGTATAGGTAGAGTCTCAAGTTAGGGGAAGCACACCATCACCATAATGTACATTTATAATTAAGCATTCCATGCATCATCACATTTGCAGACTAGCCAACTATTCATGATGTGATGAGTAGATTGGATAGTAATCTTGTTTATGTTGTCCATATAATAGACCAATGAGAAGGGGAGACTACTGGTTTAAGTGTCATATGGAAGTCTGTATTAAACAATAGACTACTGGTTTCAATGGCATATAGAAGTCTGTATTAAACAATAGACTACTGGTTTCAATGGCATATAGAAGTCTGTATAAAACAATAGATTACTGGTTTCAATGGCATATAGAAGTCTGTATTAAACAATAGACTACTGGTTTCAATGGCATATAGAAGTCTGTATTAAACAATAGACTACTGGTTTCAATGGCATATAGAAGTCTGTATTAAACAATAGACTACTGGTTTCAATGGCATATAGAAGTCTGTATTAAACAATAGACTACTGGTTTCAATGGCATATAGAAGTCTGTATAAAACAATAGACTACTGGTTTCAATGGCATATAGAAGTCTGTATAAAACAATAGACTACTGGTTTCAATGGCATATAGAAGTCTGTATAAAACAATAGACTACTGGTTTCAATGGCATATAGAAGTCTGTATTAAACAATAGACTACTGGTTTCAATGGCATATTGAAGTCTGTATTAAACAATAGACTACTGGTTTCAATGGCATATAGAAGTCTGTATAAAACAATAGACTACTGGTTTCAATGGCATGTGGAAGTCTGTATAAAACAATAGACTACTGGTTTCAATGGCATATAGAAGTCTGTATAAAACAATAGACTACTGGTTTCAATGGCATGTGGAAGTCTGTATTAAACAATAGACTACTGGTTTAAATGGCATGTGGAAGTCTGTATTAAACAATAGACTACTGGTTTCAATGGCATGTGGAAGTCTGTATTAAACAATAGACTACTGGTTTCAATGGCATGTGGAAGTCTGTATTAAACAATAGACTACTGGTTTCAATGGCATGTGGAAGTCTGTATTAAACAATAGACTACTGGTTTCAATGGTATATGGAAGTCTGTATATAACAATAGACTACTGGTTTCAATGGTATATGGAAGTCTGTATATAACAATAGACTACTGGTTTCAATGGTATATGGAAGTCTGTATTAAACAATAGACTACTGGTTTCAATTGCAAATGGAATTCTTTGTTTAATAATTGACTCCGGATATGGTCAGATTTTGCCTAGGCTACTTTGAAGCAAGGTAAAACTCTCTTCTAATGTGGAATAAGGCTCAGGTTTCAAACAATTAAGTAGCCATTTGTTTTCAAAATGCGTACTGCCTCCAGCTCATTGCAAAGTGGTGTGTGACGCTCTGATGAAGCCTGCCTTCCATTGCATTTTCATGGTGAATGATAAGCTTCAATGACCAGTTGAGAAATACAAATTGCAGGTGTTTTTAATCGTAGCCCAAAAATATTCTTAGCACACTATATTAGGGCTCCTAAAAGTGTTCCTCTAAAATGCTCTGTCTCTGAAGATGACAAATAACATGTGGAATATATACACGGGCCAATTTAATTCCAATTAATTATACAAGTTACCTGTAGACTGATAAGCATGACCGGTTAAATGTATTTCCACGGACTGGTATTTACATCAATGAAGAGGCTAAAATGTATTATTTCACAATGGGAAATGTCTTAATTTTCCAGGACACTTAGTCAATTTTATCTGCTTTTATTTAATTTCTTGGGGCCAAAAGCCAGTTATTACCAGATATCCACATATGGTGCATTCGGAAAGTATTCAGACCCTATGACTTTGTCCACATTTTTGTTACGTTACAGCCTTATTTTAAAATTTTCTCATTAATCTACACACAATACCCCATAATGACAAAGCAAAATGAGGTTTTTAGAAATGTTTGCAAATGTATTACAAATAAAAAACGGATTCCTTATTTACATCAGTATTCAGACCCTTTTCTGTGAGACTCGAAATTGAGCTGAGATGCATCCTGCTTCCGTTGATCATCCTTGAGATGTTTCTACAACTTGAATGGAGTCCACCTGGGGTAAATTACATTGATTGGACATGATTTGGAAAGGCACTCACGTGTCTATATAAGGTCCCACAGTTGGCAGTGCATGCCAGAGAAAAAAAACAAGCCATGAGGTGGAAATAATCGTCTGTAGAGCTTTGAGACAGGATTGTGTCGAGGCACAGATCTGGGGAAGGGTACCAAAACATTTCTGCAGCATTGAAGGTCCTCAAGAACACAGTGGCCTCTTCCTAGAGCTGGCCGCCCGGCCAAACTGAGCAATTGGGGGAGAATGGCCTTGGTCAGGGAGGTGACCAAGAACCCGATGGTCACTCTGACAGAGCTCCAGAGTTCCTCTGTGGAGATGGTTGTCCTTCTGGTAGGTTCTCCCATCTCAGCAGCACTCTACCAATCAGGCCTTTATGGTAGTGGCCAGACTGTAGCCACTCTTCAGTAAAAGACACATAACAGCCCGCTTGAAGTTTGCCAAAGGGGACATAAAGGACTCTCAGACCATGAGAAACAAGATTCTCTGGTCTGATGAAACCAAGATTGATCTAAATGCCAAGTGTCCCGTGTGGAGGAAACCTGGCACCATGCCTACGGTGAAACGTGGTGGCGGAAACATAATGCTGTGGGGATGTTTTTCAGTGGCAGGGACTGGGAGACTAGTCAGGATTGAGGGAAAGATGACCGGAGCAAAGTAGAGATCCTTGATGAAAAGCTGCTCCAATCCGCTCAGGACCTCAGACTGGGGTGAAGGTTCAGCTTCCAACAGGACAACGACCCTAAGCACACAACCAAGACAAAGCAGGGGTGGCTTCGGGACAAGTCTCTGAATGTCCTTGAGTGGCCCAGCCAGAGCCCGGACTTCAACCCGATCGCCATCTCTGGAGAGTCCAGAGAAACGCTCCCCATCCAACCTGACAGAGCTTGAGAGGATCTGTAGAGAAGAATGGGAGAAACTCCCCAAATACAGGTGTGCCAAGCTTGTAGCGTCGAACCCAAGAAGACTCGAGGCTGTAATCGCTGGTGCTTCAACAAAGGAAAGGGTCTGAATACTTATGTAAATGTTGTATGTCAGTTTATTTTTTATAAATTAGCTAACATTTCTAAAAACCGTTTTTTGTTTTATTATGGGGTATTGTGTGTAGATTGAGGAATAATAGCAATTTAATCAATTTTAGAATAACGCTGTAACTTAACAAAATGTGGAAAAAGTCAAGGGGTCTGAATACTTTCCGAATGCACTGTATACAATACCAGTCAAAGGTTTGGACACCTACTCATTCAAATGTTTTTCTAAATTTTTTCCATTTTCTACATTGTAGAATAATAGTGAAGACATAAACTATGAAATAACAGATATGGAATAATGTAGTAACCAAAAAAGTGTTAAACAAATCAAAATAGATTCTTCAAAGTTGCCACCTTTAGCCTTGATTGACAGCTTTGCACACTCTTGGTATTCTCTCAACCAGCTTCACCTGGAATGCTTTTCCAACCCTCTTGAAGGAGTTCCCACATATGCTGGGCACTTCTTGGCTGCTTTTCCTTCACTCTGCGGTCCAACTCATCCTAAACCATCTCAATTGGGTTGAGGTCAGGGGATTGTGGAGGCCAGGTCATCTGATGCAGCACTCAATCACTCTCCTTCTTGGTCAAATAGCCCTTACACAGCCTGGAGGTGTGTTGGGTCATTGTCCTGTTGAAAAACAAATGATAGTCCCACTAAGCGCAAACCAGATGGGATGGTGTATCGCTGCAGAATGCTGTGGTAGCCATGCTGGTTAAGTGTGCCTAAATAAATCATTGAGTGTCACCAGCAAAGCACCATCACACCTCCTCCTCCATGCTTCACAGTGGGAACCACACATGCGGAGATCATCCATTCACCTACTCTGGCGTGTCACAAAGACACGGCGGTTGGAACCAAAAATCTCACATTTGGGCTCATCAGACCAAAAGACAGATTTCTACCATCTAATGTCCGCTGCTCGTGTTTCTTGGCCCAAGCAAGTCTCATTGGTGTCCTTCATTAGTGGTTTCTTTGCAGCAATTCGACCATGAAAGCCTGACTCTCCTCTGAACAGTTGATGTTGAGATGTGTGTGTTACTTGAACTCTGAAGCATTTATTTGGGCTGCAATTTCTGAGGCTGGTAACTCTAATGAACTTATCCTCTGCAGCAGAGGTAACTCTGGGTCTTCCTTTCCTGTGGCGGTCCTCATAGCGCTTGATGGTTTTTGCGACTGCACTTGAAGAAACTTTCAAAGTTCTTGACATTTTCTGGAGTGACTGACCTTCATGTCTTAAAGTAATGATGGACTGTCATTTCTCTTTGCTTATTTGAGCTGTTATTGCCATAATATGGACTTGGTCTTTGACCAAATAGGGCTATCTTCTGTATACCCCCCCCACCTTGTCATAACACAGCTGAAAAACGCATTAAGAAGGAAATAAATTACACAAATTAACTTTTAACAAGGCGCACCAGTTAATTGAAATGCATTCCAGGTGACTACCTCATGAAGCTGGTTGAGAGAATGCCAAGAGTGTGCAAAGCGGTCAAGGCAAAGGGTGGCGACTTTGAAAAATCTAAAATATATTTTAACACTTTTTTTGGTTACTACATGATTCCAGGGTAGCCTAGTGGTTAGAGCTGACAAGGTAAACGTGTCGTTCTGCCCCTGAACTAGGCAGTTAACCCACTGTTCCTAGGCCGTCACTGAAAATAAGAATTTGTTCTTAACTGACTTGCCTAGTTAAATAAATGTAAAACAAAATGTGTTATTTCATAGTTTTGATGTCTTCACTATTATTCTACAATGTAGAACCCTTGAATGAGTAGGTGTCAACTTTTGACTGGGACTGTGTATACACATGCATACATGCACACTAGCTTGAGCAACACAAGAACACACACACAGTTAAAGGTTGTAAGGAAACCTGATTCCTGTCTCACAGGAGATCTGCCTTATTTTAGGACCAACCTTCTAATATTTTCCTTTCATCTCTCGCCCCTCCCTCTCTCGCCTCTCTCTCTCGCCCGCCCCTCTCTCTCGACCTCCTCTCTCTCTCGTCTCTCTCTCGCCCTCCCCTCTCTCGCCCTCCCTCTCTCTCCCTCCCTCTCTCTCCCCTCTCTCTCGCCCCCTCTCTCTCGCCCCTCTCTCTCGACCTCCCCTCTCTCTCTCGCCCCTCTCTCTCTCAGATTGCCAGAGAACATGGTATTAGGTTTTTTGAGACGAGTGCCAAGGCCAACATCAGCATCGAGAAGGCTTTCCTCACGCTAGCAGAAGACATCCTCAGGAAGGTGTGTGTATAATAATGATGGTGTTGATGTAACGTGTGTGTATATAACGTGTGTGTGTGTGTATATAATGTGTGTGTGTATATAATGTGTGTGTGTGTGTGTGTGTATATATATATATAACGTGTGTGTGTGTGTGTGTGTGTGTATATATATATATATATATATATATATATATATATATATATATATATATATATATATATATATATATATATATATATATATATATATATAACGTGTGTGTGTGTGTGTGTGTGTGTTTTGCAGACACCCGTCAAAGAGCCAAACAGTGAAAACGTGGACATCAGCGGTGGGAGTGGAGTCACAGGATGGAAGAGCAAGTGCTGCAGTTAGAACAGCCCTTTCTGTCCCTCCCTCACACTAACGCACGCAAGCACACACACACTCTCTAACCGCTAACTCAGTCTCTCTAACACTCGTCCCCTCTCTGTTCTCGCTGACCACCTCTCTCTCTCTCCATCTGTTCTCACTGACAATAAACCTCTTCAATCGTCTGTTCCTCCACCCCATGGTCTGTTCCTCCCCCCCATGGTCTGTTCCTCCCCCATGGTCTGTTCCTCCCCCATGGTCTGTTCCTCCCCTCATGGTCTGTTCCTCCCCCTCATGGTCTGTTCCTCCCTCATGGTCTGTCCCCTCCGATGTTGTCATCTTTCTGAAATTCAGTTTTGGTAATAAAGGATCATGTTTCCTGTTTATTTTAAAGGTTGCAAACCGCGAGTCAAAAAGTCAGTCACCTTTTTAATGGTCCGCCGCGTCCCCTCACCATCGGTTAGGAAAATAAATAAAATAAAATAAAAAGACAAATGTAGAACTAACATTTTGTACACTAGTGGGTTTCTGAGATGTGTTTGGTCATTTTGAGTTTTGTAACTGAGATGGGCTTTATTTTGTCCTGTGCCTTATATGGAAGACGGGGGCGGAGCCACACCCACCCAATAAAATGTGTTTAATCTTCTTGCTCCTCCCATAGTGAGGCCCAGCAGAAAGGTTCGAATTTCTGCTCCAACCAGAGAACAGTCTGCTTAACGATGGGGGATTGTTTTACATTTTGATTTATTTTCCTTTATTGGGGGTTTAATTTTTCATGCATGCAGATGTGTTTGGGTTGGAAGCGTTTGTAATACGTTGATTCTGTAATGTTGGAACACTCTCTCGGCTGTATGGAAGGAGAT
Organism: Brachymystax lenok tsinlingensis; assembly: GCA_030435695.1. Classification (NCBI taxonomy): domain Eukaryota; kingdom Metazoa; phylum Chordata; class Actinopteri; order Salmoniformes; family Salmonidae; genus Brachymystax; species Brachymystax lenok. The sequence continues at coordinate 40,413,793 of CM059796.1, forward strand.
TGAACTTTCTCAAGAAAATTCGAACAGTTTTGCAGATCCATTAAAAATAAGCTTGTTTAAGTTACTGGACTCGCTGGTGTGTTTCTGTTCATTACCGTGCTCCTTAGTGTGTCTGACAGAGCAGGTCAGCTTGGTGCAACCAGCCTGTCCATTGGGTTCAGTGTTTTACAGTGAATGGTGAAGGCATTGATCACGCTGGTTCGCCTCTTTGGGGAAGACAAGGTCAAAGGTAATCAAGGAGAGGAAACGTGCGCTTGTATGAAATGACTCCTCCACTCCTGGGTCAACATGACGTTCACAAAATAATCACTAGACAACTGGGAACTACTTCCCGGAAGAGTGGAGGCTGTTATAGCAGACTCCTCCACTCCTGGGTCAACATGACGTTCACAAAATAATCACTAGACAACTGGGAACTACTTCCCGGAAGAGTGGAGGCTGTTGTAGCAGCAAAGGGGGGACCAACTCCAGATGAATGCCCATGATTTTGGAATGAGATGTTGGACGAGCAGGTGTCCACGTACTTTTGGTCATATAGTGTATATACAGGGAGTACCAGTACCAGATCAATGTGCAGAGACACAAATTAGATATGTAGATGAAGGCCGGGTAGAGTAACTAGGCATCAGGATAGATAATAATAAGGTATTTGAGGTAGATATTTACATGAAGACAGGGTAAAGTGACTAGGCATCAGGATAGATAATGAGGTATTTGAGGTAGATATGTACATGAAGGCAGGGTAACGTGACTAGGCATCAGGATAATGTATTTGAGGTAGATATGTACATGAAGGCCGGGTAGAGTAACTAGGCATCAGGATAGATAATAATAAGGTATTTGAGGTAGATATTTACATGAAGACAGGGTAAAGTGACTAGGCATCAGGATAGATAATGAGGTATTAGAGGTAGATATGTACATGAAGGCAGGGTAAAGTGACTAGGCATCAGGATAGATAATGAGGTATTAGAGGTAGATATGTAGATGAAGGCAGGGTAACGTGACTAGGCATCAGGATAATGTATTTGAGGTAGATATGTACATGAAGGCAGGGTAAAGTGACTAGGCATCAGGATAGATAATAATAAATGATTTGAGGTAGATATGTAGATGAAGGCAGGGTAACGTGACTAGACATCAGGATAATGTATTTGAGGTAGATATGTACATGAAGGCAGGGTAACGTGACTAGGCATCAGGATAATGTATTTGAGGTAGATATGTACATGAAGGCAGGGTAACGTGACTAGGCATCAGGATAGATAACAGTAAAATAAAGAACAGTAGCAGCATATGATGTTTGTGTTTTGTGGTGTCTTTGCCTTTGTGAACGCACGTATGTAGGGAGTGTGTGTTTGTGTGTGTGTGTATATATATATATATATATATACACTCTGCTAAAAAAAATAAAGGGAACACTAAAATAACACATCATAGATCTGAATGAATGAAATAATCTTATTCAATACTTTTTTCTTTACATAGTTGAATGTGCTGACAACAAAATTACACAAAAATTATCAATGGAAATCAAATGTATCAACCCATGGAGGTCTGGATTTGGAGTCACACTCAAAATTAAAGTGGAAAACCACACTACAGGCTGATCCAACTTTGATGTAATGTCCTTAAAACAAGTCAAAATGAGGCTCAGTAGTGTGTGTGGCCTCCACGTGCCTGTATGACCTCCCTACAACGCCTGGGCATGCTCCTGATGAGGTGGCGGATGGTCTCCTGAGGGATCTCCTCCCAGACCTGGACTAAAGCATCCGCCAACTCCTGGACAGTCTGTGGTGCAACGTGGCGTTGGTGGATGGAGCGAGACATGATGTCCCAGATGTGCTCAATTGGATTCAGGTCTGGGGAACGGGCGGGCCAGTCCATAGCATCAATGCCTTCCTCTTGCAGGAACTGCTGACACACTCCAGCCACATGAGGTCTAGCATTGTCTTGCATTAGGAGGAACCCAGGGCCAACCGCACCAGCATATGGTCTCACAAGGGGTCTGAGGATCTCATCTCGGTACCTAATGGCAGTCAGGCTACCTCTGGCGAGCACATGGAGGGCTGTGCGGCCCCCAAAGAAATGCCACCCCACACCATGACTGACCCACCGCCAAACCGGTCATGCTGGAGGATGTTGCAGGCAGCAGAACGTTCTCCACGGCGTCTCCAGACTCTGTCACGTCTGTCACGTGCTCAGTGTGAACCTGCTTTCATCTGTGAAGAGCACAGGCGCCAATGGCGAATTTGCCAATCTTGGTGTTCTCTGGCAAATGCCAACGTCCTGCACGGTGTTGGGCTGTAAGCACAACCCCCACCTGTGGACGTCGGGCCCTCATACCACCCTCATGGAGTCTGTTTCTGACCGTTTGAGCAGACACATGCACATTTGTGGCCTGCTGGAGGTCATTTTGCAGGGCTCTGGCAGTGCTCTTCCTGCTCCTCCTTGCACAAAGGCGGAGGTAGCGGTCCTGCTGCTGGGTTGTTGCCCTCCTACGGCCTCCTCCACGTCTCCTGATGTACTGGCCTGTCTCCTGGTAGCGCCTCCATGCTCTGGACACTACGCTGACAGACACAGCAAACCTTCTTGCCACAGCTCGCATTGATGTGCCATCCTGGATGAGCTGCACAAACTATAGTTTTGGCAAGTTGGTTAGGACATCTACTTTGTGCATAACACAAATCATTTTTCCAACAATTGTTCACAGACCGATGATTTCACTTATAATTCACTGTATCACAATTCCAGTGGGTCAGAAGTTTACATACACTTTGTTGACTGTGCCTTTAAACAGCTTGGGAAATTCCAGAAAAGTATATGTCATGGCTTTAGAAGCTTCTGATAGGCTAATTGACATCATTTGAGTCAAAAATTGGAGGTGTACCTGTGGATGTATTTCAAGGCCTACCTTCAAACTCATTGCCTCTTCATTTAACATGGGAAAATCAAAAGAAATCTGTCTAAACCTCAGAAAAAGAATTGTAGACCTCCACAAGTCTAGTTCATCCTTGGGAGCAATTTCCAAACACCTGAAGGTACCACATTAATCTGTACAAACAATAGTACGCAAGTATAGACACCATGGGACCACGCAGCCGTCATACCGCTCAGGAAGGAGACACGTTCTGTCTCCTAGAGATGAACGTACTTTGGTGCAAAAAGTGCAAATCAATTCCAGAACAACAGCAAAGGACCTTGTGAAGATGCTGGAGGAAACAGGTACAAAAGTATCTATATCCACAGTAAAACGAGTCCTATATCGACATAACCTGAAAGGCCGCTCAGCAAGGAAGAAGCCACTGCTCCAAAACCGCCATATAAAAAGCCAGACTACTGTTTGCAACTGCACATGGGGACAAAGATCGTCCTTTTTGGAGAAATGTCCTCTGGTCTGATGAAACAAAAATAGAACTGTTTGGCCATAATGACCATCGTTATGTTTGGAGGAAAAAGGGGGAGGCTTGCAAGCCGAAGAACACCATCCCAACCGTGAAGCACGGGGGTGGCAGTATCATTCCTGACATTTAATCCTAGTAAAAATTCCCTGACTTAGGTCAGTTAGGATCACAACTTTATTTTAAGAATGTGAAATGTCAGAATAATAGTTTTATTTCTTTCATCACATTCCCGGGCGGTCAGAAATGTACTTACACTCAATTAGTATTTGGTAGCATTATTTTAATAGATTTAGAAACTGTATAGTGTTTTCTATCCAATACTACCAATTAATTGCATATCCTAGCTTCTGGGCCTGAGTAACAGGCAGTTTACTTTGGGCACGTCAGATTCTCAGTACTTACGAACACTGCCGCCTAGCCCTAAGAAGTTAACTTTACATGACCGACACTGGTCTAACTATACATGACAGACACTGGGTTAACTATACATGACCGACACTGGTCTAACTTTACATGACAGACACTGGGTTAACTATACATGACCGACACTGGTCTAACTATACATGACCGACACTGGTCTAACTATACATGACAGACACTGGTCTAACTATACATGATAGACACTGGCTTAACTATACATGACCAACACTGGTCTAACTATACATGACAGACACTGGGTTAACTATACATGACCGACACTGGTCTAACTATACATGACAGACACTGGTCTAACTATACATGACAGACACTGGGTTAACTATACATGAGAGACACTGGGTTAACTATATATGACAGACACTGGGTTAACTATATATGACAGACACTGGGTTAACTATACATGACAGACACTGGGTTAACTATATATGACAGACACTGGGTAAACTATACATGACAGACACTGGGTTAACTATACATGACAGACACTGGGTTAACTATATATGACAGACACTGGGTTAACTATACATGACAGACACTGGTCTAACTATACATGACAGACACTGGTCTAACTATACATGACAGACAATGGGTTAACTATACATGACAGACACTGGGTTAACTATACATGACAGACACTGGTCTAACTATACATGACAGACACTGGGTTAACTATACATGACAGACACTGGTCTAACTATACATGACAGACACTGGGTTAACTATACATGGCAGACACTGGGTTAACTATACATGACCGACACTGGGTTAACTATACATGGCAGACACTGGGTTAACTATACATGACAGACACTGGGTTAACTATACATGACAGACACTGGTCTAACTATACATGACAGACACTGGGTTAACTATACATGGCAGACACTGGGTTAACTATACATGACAGACACTGGGTTAACTATACATGACAGACACTGGGTTAACTATATATGACAGACACTGGGTTAACTATACATGACAGACACTGGTCTAACTATACATGACAGACACTGGTCTAACTATACATGACAGACACTGGGTTAACTATACATGAGAGACACTGGGTTAACTATATATGACAGACACTGGGTTAACTATATATGACAGACACTGGGTTAACTATACATGACAGACACTGGGTTAACTATATATGACAGACACTGGGTAAACTATACATGACAGACACTGGGTTAACTATACATGACAGACACTGGGTTAACTATATATGACAGACACTGGGTTAACTATACATGACAGACACTGGTCTAACTATACATGACAGACACTGGTCTAACTATACATGACAGACAATGGGTTAACTATACATGACAGACACTGGGTTAACTATACATGACAGACACTGGTCTAACTATACATGACAGACACTGGGTTAACTATACATGACAGACACTGGTCTAACTATACATGACAGACACTGGGTTAACTATACATGGCAGACACTGGGTTAACTATACATGACCGACACTGGTCTAACTATACATGACAGACACTGGGTTAACTATACATGACAGACACTGGTCTAACTATACATGACAGACACTGGATTAACTATACATGACAGACACTGGTCTAACTATACATGACAAACACTGGGTTAACTATACATGACAGACACTGGGTTAACTATACATGACAGACACTGGGTTAACTATACATGACAGACACTGGTCTAACTATACATGACAGACACTGGGTTAACTATACATGACAGACACTGGTCTAACTATACATGACAGACACTGGTCTAACTATATATGACAGACACTGGTCTAACTATACATGACAGACACTGGGTTAACTATACATGACAGACACTGGTCTAACTATACATGACAGACACTGGGTTAACTATACATGACAGACACTGGTCTAACTATACATGACAGACACTGGTCTAACTATATATGACAGACACTGGGTTAACTATACATGACAGACACTGGGTTAACTATACATGACAGACACTGGGTTAACTATACATGACAGACACTGGTCTAACTATACATGACAGACACTGGGTTAACTATACATGACAGACACTGGTCTAACTATACATGACAGACACTGGTCTAACTATATATGACAGACACTGGGTTAACTATACATGACAGACACTGGTCTAACTATACATGACAGACACTGGTCTAACTATACATGACAGACACTGGGTTAACTATACATGACAGACACTGGTCTAACTATACATGACAGACACTGGTCTAACTATACATGACAGACACTGGTCTAACTATATATGACAGACACTGGGTTAACTATACATGACAGACACTGGTCTAACTATACATGACAGACACTGGTCTAACTATACATGACAGACACTGGGTTAACTATACATGACAGACACTGGTCTAACTATACATGACAGACACTGGTCTAACTATACATGACAGACACTGGTCTAACTATATATGACAGACACTGGGTTAACTATACATTACAGACACTGGTCTAACTATATATGACAGACACTGGGTTAACTATACATGACAGACACTGGTCTAACTATACATGACAGACACTCGTCTAACTATATATGACAGACACTGGGTTAACTATATATGACAGACACTGGTCTAACTATATATGACAGACACTGGGTTAACTATACATGACAGACACTGGTCTAACTATATATGACAGACACTGGTCTAACTATACATGACAGACACTGGTCTAACTATATTTGACAGACACTGGGTTAACTATACATGACAGACACTGGTCTAACTATATATGACAGACACTGGGTTAACTATACATGACAGACACTGGTCTAACTATACATGACAGACACTGGTCTAACTATACATGACAGACACTGGGTTAACTATACATGACAGACACTGGTCTAACTATACATGACAGACACTGGTCTAACTATACATGACAGACACTGGTCTAACTATATATGACAGACACTGGGTTAACTATACATTACAGACACTGGTCTAACTATATATGACAGACACTGGGTTAACTATACATGACAGACACTGGTCTAACTATACATGACAGACACTGGGTTAACTATACATGAGAGACACTGGGTTAACTATATATGACAGACACTGGGTTAACTATATATGACAGACACTGGGTTAACTATACATGACAGACACTGGGTTAACTATATATGACAGACACTGGGTAAACTATACATGACAGACACTGGGTTAACTATACATGACAGACACTGGGTTAACTATATATGACAGACACTGGGTTAACTATACATGACAGACACTGGTCTAACTATACATGACAGACACTGGTCTAACTATACATGACAGACAATGGGTTAACTATACATGACAGACACTGGGTTAACTATACATGACAGACACTGGTCTAACTATACATGACAGACACTGGGTTAACTATACATGACAGACACTGGTCTAACTATACATGACAGACACTGGGTTAACTATACATGGCAGACACTGGGTTAACTATACATGACCGACACTGGTCTAACTATACATGACAGACACTGGGTTAACTATACATGACAGACACTGGTCTAACTATACATGACAGACACTGGATTAACTATACATGACAGACACTGGTCTAACTATACATGACAAACACTGGGTTAACTATACATGACAGACACTGGGTTAACTATACATGACAGACACTGGGTTAACTATACATGACAGACACTGGTCTAACTATACATGACAGACACTGGGTTAACTATACATGACAGACACTGGTCTAACTATACATGACAGACACTGGTCTAACTATATATGACAGACACTGGTCTAACTATACATGACAGACACTGGGTTAACTATACATGACAGACACTGGTCTAACTATACATGACAGACACTGGGTTAACTATACATGACAGACACTGGTCTAACTATACATGACAGACACTGGTCTAACTATATATGACAGACACTGGGTTAACTATACATGACAGACACTGGGTTAACTATACATGACAGACACTGGGTTAACTATACATGACAGACACTGGTCTAACTATACATGACAGACACTGGGTTAACTATACATGACAGACACTGGTCTAACTATACATGACAGACACTGGTCTAACTATATATGACAGACACTGGGTTAACTATACATGACAGACACTGGTCTAACTATACATGACAGACACTGGTCTAACTATACATGACAGACACTGGGTTAACTATACATGACAGACACTGGTCTAACTATACATGACAGACACTGGTCTAACTATACATGACAGACACTGGTCTAACTATATATGACAGACACTGGGTTAACTATACATGACAGACACTGGTCTAACTATACATGACAGACACTGGTCTAACTATACATGACAGACACTGGGTTAACTATACATGACAGACACTGGTCTAACTATACATGACAGACACTGGTCTAACTATACATGACAGACACTGGTCTAACTATATATGACAGACACTGGGTTAACTATACATTACAGACACTGGTCTAACTATATATGACAGACACTGGAGTTAACTATACATGACAGACACTGGTCTAACTATACATGACAGACACTCGTCTAACTATATATGACAGACACTGGGTTAACTATATATGACAGACACTGGTCTAACTATATATGACAGACACTGGGTTAACTATACATGACAGACACTGGTCTAACTATATATGACAGACACTGGTCTAACTATACATGACAGACACTGGTCTAACTATATTTGACAGACACTGGGTTAACTATACATGACAGACACTGGTCTAACTATATATGACAGACACTGGGTTAACTATACATGACAGACACTGGTCTAACTATACATGACAGACACTGGTCTAACTATATATGACAGACACTGGTCTAACTATATATGACAGACACTGGGTTAACTATACATGACAGACACTGGTCTAACTATATATGAAAGACACTGGTCTAACTATATATGACAGACACTGGGTTAACTATACATGACAGACACTGGGTTAACTATACATGACAGACACTGGGTTAACTATACATGACAGACACTGGGTTAACTATACATGACAGACACTGGTCTAACTATATATGACAGACACTGGGTTAACTATACATTACAGACACTGGTCTAACTATATATGACAGACACTGGATTAACTGTACGTGACAGACACTGGGTTAACTTTACATGACAGACACTTGTTTAACTATACATGACAGACACTGGATTAACTGTACGTGACAGACTCTGGGTTTCTATACGTGACAGACACTGGGTTGACTATACATGATAGACAGTGGAATAAATATACGTGACAGACAATGGGTTAAATATACTTGACAAACACTGGGTTAACAATACATTATAGACACTGGGTTTACTATACATGACACACAGTGGTCTAACTATACATGACAGATACTGGGTTCACTATACATGACAGATACTAGGTTAACTATACATGACAGATACTGGGTTAACTCTACATGACAGACACTGGGTTAACTATACATGATAGACAGTGGAATAAATATATGTGAAAGAGAATGGGTTAAATATACTTGACAAACACTGGGTTAACAATACATTATAGACACTGGGTTAACTATACATGACAAACACTGGGTTAACAATACATTATAGACACTGGGTTAACTACACATGATAGACACTGGGTTAACAATACATGACTGGCATTGGGTTAGTAGTACCTGACAGACATTAGGTTAACTAAACATGACAGTTACTGGGTTAACTATACATGACAGACATTGGGTTAAATATACATGACAGACACTGGTCTAACTATACATGACAGACACTGGGTTAACTATACATGACAGACACTGGGTTAACTATACATGACAGACACTGGGTTAACTATACATGACAGATACTGGGTTAACTATACATGACAGACATTGGGTTAAATATACATGACAGACACTGGTCTAACTATACATGACAGACACTGGGTTAACTATACATGACAGACACTGGGTTAACTATACATGACAGACACTGGGTTAACTATACATGACAGATACTGGGTTAACTATACATGACAGACACTGGGTTAACTGTACATGACAGACACTGGGTTAACTATACATGACAGACACTGGGTTAACTATACATGACAGACACTGGGTTAACTGTTCATGACAGACACTGGGTTAACTATACATGACAGACACTGGGTTAAGGTTAATTAGGGATACGCTCCTTTTCTTGTGACCCTGTTTTTGCCTAAATGACATACCCAAATCTAACTGCCTGTAGTTCAGGCCCAGAAGCAAGGATATGCATATTCTTGGTACCATTTGAAAGGAAACACTTTAAAGTTTGTGGAAATGTGAATTGGATGTAGAAGAATATAGCACAATATATATGGTAAAATAAAATACAAAGAAAAAAACAACTGGTGTTTTTTTACCACCATCTTTGAAATGTAAGAGAAGGGTTACTGTTACTATTGGGTAGCTGTTGTGGACACTTTTTGTAATTCCATTAGTGTCCACAAGATGGCAGCAGTGTATGAGCAAAGTTTCAGATGGATTACTTGGAGTGTCCCCAGGTACATTTGGGCAAATCGTGAAGGAGACATTCGCATTCATATTACATTTTTCAGCAAGAATATCGTCAAATCAGTATACTTGGACTGATTCAGCATTCCAAGTATTCGTAGCCGTAGCCGTGTCTAACTGTGTGTGTGTGTGCGTGTGTCTAACTGTGTGTGTGTGTGTGTGTGTCTAACTGTGTGTGTGTGTGTGTGTGTGTGTGTCTAGCTGTGTGTGTGTGTGTCTAACTGTGTGTGTGTGTGTGTGTCTAACTGTGTGTGTGTGTGTGTGTGTCTAACTGTGTGTGTGTGTGTGTGTGTCTAGATGTGTGTGTGTGTGTCTAACAGTGTGTGTGTGTGTCTAACTGTGTGTGTGTATCTAACTGTGTGTGTGTGTGTGTCTAACTTTGTGGGTGTGTGTCTAACTGTGTGTGTGTGTCTAACTGTGTGTGTGTGTCTAACTGTGTGTGTGTCTAACTGTGTGTGTGTGTGTCTAACTGTGTGGGTGTGTGTGTCTAACTGTGTGTGTGTGTCTAACTGTGTGTGTGTCTAACTGTGGGTGTGTGTCTAACTGTGGGTGTGTGTCTAACTGTGTGTGTGTCTAACTGTGGGTGTGTGTCTAACTCTGTGTGTGTCTAACTGTGTGTGTGTCTAACTGTGTGTGTGTGTCTAGCTGTGTGTGTGTCTAACTGTGTATGAGCGTGTGTGTCTAGCTGTGTGTGTGTCTAACTGTGTGTGTGTGTCTAGCTGGTTGTGTGTGTCTAGCTGTGTGTGTGTCTAACTGTGTATGAGCGTGTGTGTCTAGCTGTGTGTGTGTCTAACTGTGTGTGTGTGTCTAGCTGTGTGTGTGTCTAACTGTGTATGAGCGTGTGTGTCTAGCTGTGTGTGTGTGTCTAACTGTGTGGGTGTGTGTGTGTCTAACTGTGTGTGTGTGTCTAACTGTGTGTGTGTGTGTCTAACTGTGTGGGTGTGTGTGTGTCTAACTGTGTGTGTGTGTCTAACCGTGTGTGTGTGTCTAGCTGTGTGTGTGTCTAACTGTGGGTGTTTGTCTAACTGTGTGTGTGTCTAACTGTGTGTGTGTGTCTAACTGGTTGTGTGTGTCTAGCTGTGTGTGTGTCTAACTGTGTATGAGCGTGTGTGTCTAGCTGTGTGTGTGTCTAACTGTGTGTGTGTGTCTAACTGGTTGTGTGTGTCTAGCTGTGTGTGTGTCTAACTGTGTATGAGCGTGTTTGTCTAGCTGTGTGTGTGTCTAACTGTGTGTGTGTGTCTAGCTGTGTGTGTGTCTAACTGTGTGTGTGTGTGTCTAACTGTGTGTGTGTGTGTCTAACTGTGTGTGTGTGTCTAACTGTGTGTGTGTCTAACTGTGTGTGTGTGTCTAGCTGTGTGTGTGTGTCTAACTGTGTGTGTGTCTAACTGTGTGTGTGTGTCTAGCTGTGTGTGTGTCTAACTGTGTATGAGCGTGTGTGTCTAGCTGTGTGTGTGTCTAACTGTGTATGAGCGTGTGTGTCTAGCTGTGTGTGTGTCTAACTGTGTGTGTGTGTCTAACTGGTTGTGTGTGTCTAGCTGTGTGTGTGTCTAACTGTGTATGAGCGTGTGTGTCTAGCTGTGTGTGTGTCTAACTGTGTGTGTGTGTCTAGCTGTGTGTGTGTCTAACTGTGTATGAGCGTGTGTGTCTAGCTGTGTGTGTGTCTAACTGTGTGTGTGTGTCTAACTGGTTGTGTGTGTCTAACTGCGTGTGAGCGTGTGTGTCTAGCTGTGTGTGTGTCTAACTGTGTGTGTGTGTCTAACTGGTTGTGTGTGTCTAACTGTGTGTGTGTGTCTAGCTGTGTGTGTGTCTAACTGTGTGTGTGTGTCTAGCTGTGTGTTTGTCTAACTGTGTGTTTTTTGTCTAGCTTTGTGTGTGTCTAACTGGTTGTGTGTGTCTAGCTGTGTGTGTGTCTAGCTGTGTGTGTGTCTAACTGTGTGTGTTTGTCTAGCTGTGTGTGTGTCTAACTGGTTGTGTGTGTCTAGGTGTGTGTGTGTCTAGCTGTGTTTGTGTCTAGCTTTGTGTGTGTCTAGCTGTGTGTGTGTGTCTAACTGGTTGTGTGTGTCTAACTGGTTGTGTGTGTCTAGCTGTGTGTGTGTCTAGCTGTGTGTGTGTCTAGCTGTGTGTGTGTCTAACTGGTTGTGTGTGTCTAGCTGTGTGTGTGTCTAGCTGTGTGTGTGTCTAACTGGTTGTGTGTGTCTAGCTGTGTGTGTGTCTAACTGGTTGTGTGTGTCTAACTGTGTGTGTGTCTAGCTGTGTGTGTGTCTAGCTGTGTGTGTGTCTAGCTGTGTGTGTGTCTAGCTGTGTGTGTGTGTCTAACTGGTTGTGTGTGTCTAACTGGTTGTGTGTGTCTAGCTGTGTGTGTGTCTAGCTGTGTGTGTGTCTAGCTGTGTGTGTGTGTCTAACTGGTTGTGTGTGTCTAGCTGTGTGTGTGTCTAGCTGTGTGTGTGTCTAACTGGTTGTGTGTGTCTAGCTGTGTGTGTGTCTAGCTGTGTGTGTGTCTAGCTGTGTGTGTGTCTAACTGGTTGTGTGTCTAACTGGTTGTGTGTGTCTAGCTGTGTGTGGTGTCTAACTGTGTGTGTGTGTCTAGCTGTGTGTTTGTCTAACTGTGTGTTTTTTGTCTAGCTTTGTGTGTGTCTAACTGGTTGTGTGTGTCTAGCTGTGTGTGTGTCTAGCTGTGTGTGTGTCTAACTGTGTGTGTTTGTCTAGCTGTGTGTGTGTCTAACTGGTTGTGTGTGTCTAGGTGTGTGTGTGTCTAGCTGTGTTTGTGTCTAGCTTTGTGTGTGTCTAGCTGTGTGTGTGTGTCTAACTGGTTGTGTGTGTCTAACTGGTTGTGTGTGTCTAGCTGTGTGTGTGTCTAGCTGTGTGTGTGTCTAGCTGTGTGTGTGTCTAACTGGTTGTGTGTGTCTAGCTGTGTGTGTGTCTAACTGGTTGTGTGTGTCTAACTGTGTGTGTGTCTAGCTGTGTGTGTGTCTAGCTGTGTGTGTGTCTAGCTGTGTGTGTGTCTAGCTGTGTGTGTGTGTCTAACTGGTTGTGTGTGTCTAACTGGTTGTGTGTGTCTAGCTGTGTGTGTGTCTAGCTGTGTGTGTGTCTAGCTGTGTGTGTGTGTCTAACTGGTTGTGTGTGTCTAACTGGTTGTGTGTGTCTAGCTGTGTGTGTGTCTAGCTGTGTGTGTGTCTAACTGGTTGTGTGTGTCTAGCTGTGTGTGTGTCTAGCTGTGTGTGTGTCTAGCTGTGTGTGTGTCTAACTGGTTGTGTGTCTAACTGGTTGTGTGTGTCTAGCTGTGTGTGGTGTCTAGCTGTGTGTGTGTCTAGCTGTGTGTGTGTCTAACTGGTTGTGTGTGTCTAGCTGTGTGTGTGTCTAGCTGTGTGTGTGTCTAACTGGTTGTGTGTCTAACTGGTTGTGTGTCTAGCTGTGTGTGTGTCTAGCTGTGTGTGTACTGTACGTGACTAACCCATCTCTCTGTATAACTCTCTGTCTAAGTGAGAATGGGCCATCGCTACAAGCTGCTGAACATCGTCAGTAAGACGGTGGTCTTGTGTCTCGTCCTGCGTCCCACCCAACTGGTTCCCTCCCACTTTCTGCCCCGCTTCTCCATGGCAACTCCAACGGCAACCATGGACAGCCTGTTGCTACGGCAACATGCCAGCTTTGACCCTGACGGTTACAGTCAAGCCGTCCGAGTGACGCGTCCAGGACTCAGTGGGGAGAGAGTGTGTGTGAGCGAGGACGGTGTGTGTGAGCGAGGACGGTGTGTGGGTGAGCAAGGACGGTGTGTGGGTGAGCGAGGACGGTGTGTGTGTGAGCGAGGACGGTGTGTGTTTGAGCGAGGACGGTGTGTGTGAGCGAGGACGGTGTGTGGGTGAGCGAGGGCGGTGTGTGTGTGGCGAGGCGGTGTGTGTGGCGAGGGGTGTGTGTGTGGCGAGGCGGTGTGTGTGTGAGCGAGGACGGTGTGTGGGTGAGCGAGGACGGTGTGTGTGTGAGCGAGGACGGTGTGTGTGAGCGAGGACGGTGTGTGGGTGAGCGAGGACGGTGTGTGTGTGAGCGAGGACGGTGTGTGTGAGCGAGGACGGTGTGTGGGTGAGCAAGGACGGTGTGTGTGTGAGCGAGGACGGTGTGTGTGAGCGAGGACGGTGTGTGGGTGAGCGAGGACGGTGTGTGTGTGAGCGAGGACGGTGTGTGTGTGAGCGAGGACGGTGTGTGGGTGAGCGAGGACGGTGTGTGTGAGCGAGGACGGTGTGTGGGTGAGCAAGGATGGTGTGTGTGTGAGAGCGAGGACGGTGTGTGTGTGAGCGAGGACAGTGTGTGTGTGAGCGAGGACAGTGTTTAGGTGAGCCCGCGGAGGGGAGGTGTGTGTCAGCGCAGGACTTTCAGCGTCTGTCTGTGTTTGTGTTTTCTGGGGGTTGAGTTACAGACAATGTCAACCAATCCCAGCACTGCAGTGACTCTGTGGGAGAGGGGCCAGAGTACATCTCTCCCGATTGGCCGGAAGCTGAGCTGCAGACCAATGAGGAGATCCCCTATGAAGAGCTCTGGACCAATCAGACAGCAGAGGGCCTGGGGAAGGTGGAGCCAAAGCTCATCTCCTTCCATTCCTCTTCCTCAATGGACGGATCGCTGGGGACCTCCCACCTCGCCATTGTGAACTGAGTTCCAACTCCACCCCCTGTACCTCCAAAATCAGACGCAGTGAGTCTCCCCCTCCTCTCTCCCCCTCCTCTCTCCTTGCATTCAGACACTTGTGGTAGAAATGTGCCGGAACGGCCATAGAGATGGCAGAAGTAGTGGAAAATAGACACATCGCCACCAGAAAATGTTGGTAGTTTAGATTGGTTGAAATTCTTCCAAATTTGGTAGGGAATAGGTGACCCCCCCTCCATCCAGTTGTTAAACTGATACACACTTACTGGAACTGTTCACACACACTCCAGCTAGCACATAGCTTCTTAGAGCTTGATGAGAGTGTGGTTATCATATAGTTATTTAGCATACAACCTTCCCACAATGTTTTGGGAATGTTGCAGGATACCCAGCTAGCGCATAATGTTCTGAGAACCATATATTTCTATGGGGTGAATTTCAGTACTTCAGCATCAGGGGTCTCCCTAAGATTTTTTAAATAGGTGGTGCTGCTGAGTATGTTACTCAGGCCCAGAAGCTAGGATATGCATATAATTTGTAGATTTGGATAGAAAACATTCAGAAATTTCTTAAACTAATGTCTGTGAGAATAACAGAACTGATATGGCAGGCGAAAACCCGAGCAAAATCCATTCAGGGAGTGGGATTTTTTGAGGTGACAAGTTTTCATTTCAAGGACTATTGGATAAATAGGGGAATAGCTCCCAGATTGCAGTTCCTATAGCAACACTGTCTTTATTTACGTAGTGACTCAGCAAGTCCACAAGGTGGCCCTGCAACACTGTCTTTATTTACGTAGTGACTCAGCCAGTCCACAAGGTGGCCTTACAACACTGTCTTTATTTACGTAGTGACTCAGCCAGTCCACAAGGTGGCCCTGCAACACTGTCTTTATTTACGTAGTGACTCAGCCAGTCTACAAGGTGGCCCTGCAACACTGTCTTTATTTACGTAGTGACTCAGCCAGTCTACAAGGTGGCCCTGCAACACTGTCTTTATTTACGTAGTGACTCAGCCAGTCCACAAGGTGGCCCTGCAACACTGTCTTTATTTACGTAGTGACTCAGCCAGTCTACAAGGTGGCCCTGCAACACTGTCTTTATTTACGTAGTGACTCAGCCAGTCCACAAGGTGGCCCTGCAACACTGTCTTTATTTACGTAGTGACTCAGCCAGTCCACAAGGTGGCCTTACAACACTGTCTTTATTTACGTAGTGACTCAGCCAGTCCACAAGGTGGCCCTGCAACACTGTCTTTATTTACGTAGTGACTCAGCCAGTCTACAAGGTGGCCCTGCAACACTGTCTTTATTTACGTAGTGACTCAGCCAGTCCACAAGGTGGCCCTGCAACACTGTCTTTATTTACGTAGTGACTCAGCCAGTCCACAAGGTGGCCCTGCAACACTGTCTTTATTTACGTAGTGACTCAGCCAGTCCACAAGGTGGCCTTACAACACTGTCTTTATTTACGTAGTGACTCAGCCAGTCCACAAGGTGGCCTTACAACACTGTCTTTATTTACGTAGTGACTCAGCCAGTCCACAAGGTGGCCCTGCAACACTGTCTTTATTTACGTAGTGACTCAGCCAGTCTACAAGGTGGCCCTGCAACACTGTCTTTTTTTACGTAGTGACTCAGCCAGTCTACAAGGTGGCCCTGCAACACTGTCTTTATGTACGTAGTGACTCAGCCAGTCCACAAGGTGGCCCTGCAACACTGTCTTTATTTACGTAGTGACTCAGCCAGTCCACAAGGTGGCCCTGCAACACTGTCTTTATTTACGTAGTGACTCAGCCAGTCTACAAGGTGGCCCTGCAACACTGTCTTTATTTACGTAGTGACTCAGCCAGTCTACAAGGTGGCCCTGCAACACTGTCTTTATGTACGTAGTGACTTAGCCAGTCCACAAGGTGGCCCTGCAACACTGTTTTTTTACGTAGTGACTCAGCCAGTCTACAAGGTGGCCCTGCAACACTGTCTTTATTTACGTAGTGACTCAGCCAGTCCACAAGGTGGCCCTGCAACACTGTCTTTATTTACGTAGTGACTCAGCCAGTCCACAAGGTGGCCCTGCAACACTGTCTTTATTTACGTAGTGACTCAGCCAGTCCACAAGGTGGCCTTACAACACTGTCTTTATTAAGTAGTGACTCAGCCAGTCCACAAGGTGGCCCTGCAACACTGTCTTTATTTACGTAGTGACTCAGCCAGTCCACAAGGTGGCCCTGCAACACTGTCTTTATTTACGTAGTGACTCAGCCAGTCCACAAGGTGGCCCTGCAACACTGTCTTTATTTACGTAGTGACTCAGCCAGTCTACAAGGTGGCCCTGCAACACTGTCTTTATGTACGTAGTGACTTAGCCAGTCTACAAGGTGGCCCTGCAACACTGTATTTTTTTACGTAGTGACTTAGCCAGTCTACAAGGTGGCCCTGCAACACTGTCTTTATTTACATAGTGACTCAGCCAGTCCACAAGGTGGCCCTGCAACACTGTCTTTATTTACGTAGTGACTCAGCCAGTCCACAAGGTGGCCCTGCAACACTGTCTTTATTTACGTAGTGACTCAGCCAGTCCACAAGGTGGCCCTGCAACACTGTCTTTATTTACGTAGTGACTCAGCCAGTCCACAAGGTGGCCCTGCAACACTGTCTTTATTTACGTAGTGACTCAGCCAGTCTACAAGGTGGCCCTGCAACACTGTCTTTATGTACGTAGTGACTTAGCCAGTCCACATGGTGGCCCTGCAACACTGTATTTTTTTACGTAGTGACTCAGCCAGTCTACAAGGTGGCCCTGCAACACTGTCTTTATTTACGTAGTGACTCAGCCAGTCCACAAGGTGGCCCTGCAACACTGTCTTTATTTACGTAGTGACTCAGCCAGTCCACAAGGTGGCCCTGCAACACTGTCTTTATTTACGTAGTGACTCAGCCAGTCCACAAGGTGGCCCTGCAACACTGTCTTTATTTACGTAGTGACTCAGCCAGTCCACAAGGTGGCCCTGCAACACTGTCTTTATTTACGTAGTGACTCAGCCAGTCCACAAGGTGGCCCTGCAACACTGTCTTTATTTACGTAGTGACTCAGCCAGTCCACAAGGTGGCCCTGCAACACTGTCTTTATTTACGTAGTGACTCAGCCAGTCCACAAGGTGTCCCTGCAACACTGTCTTTATTTACGTAGTGACTCAGCCAGTCCACAAGGTGGCCCTGCAACACTGTCTTTATTTACGTAGTGACTCAGCCAGTCCACAAGGTGGCCCTGCAACACTGTCTTTATTTACGTAGTGACTCAGCCAGTCTACAAGGTGGCCCTGCAACACTGTCTTTATTTACGTAGTGACTCAGCCAGTCCACAAGGTGGCCCTGCAACACTGTCTTTATTTACGTAGTGACTCAGCCAGTCCACAAGGTGGCCCTGCAACACTGTCTTTATTTACGTAGTGACTCAGCCAGTCCACAAGGTGGCCCTGCAACACTGTCTTTATTTACGTAGTGACTCAGCCAGTCCACAAGGTGGCCCTGCAACACTGTCTTTATTTACGTAGTGACTCAGCCAGTCCACAAGGTGGCCCTGCAACACTGTCTTCATTTACGTAGTGACTCAGCCAGTCCACAAGGTGGCCCTGCAACACTGTCTTTATTTACGTAGTGACTCAGCCAGTCCACAAGGTGGCCCTGCAACACTGTCTTTATTTACGTAGTGACTCAGCCAGTCCACAAGGTGGCCCTGCAACACTGTCTTTATTTACGTAGTGACTCAGCCAGTCCACAAGGTGGCCCTGCAACACTGTCTTTATTTACGTAGTGACTCAGCCAGTCCACAAGGTGGCCCTGCAACACTGTCTTTATTTACGTAGTCTCTTCCGGCGCCGACACTTCCGGCGCCGACAGAGATGGCAGCCCCGCTTCACGTTCTCAGGAACCATGCAGTATTTTGTTTTTTTTATGTATTACTTCTTACATTGTTACCCCGGGAAATATTAAGTTTTATTACATACAACCGGGAGGAATTATTGGACATACGAGCAACGTCAACTTACCAACATTACGACCAGGAATACGACTTTCCCGAAGAGGATTCTCTGTTTGTTAACCCAAGCAGGACAATAGACTGGATAGCACCCGGCGACTCAAAACAACGGCGGCGCCGGAGAAGAGGGAAACACGCCGGTCTTTTGGTCAAGCTACGTCGACAGGCGCATCATGCACCTCTCCCGAGTATTTTAATCGCCAATGTACAGTCTCTTGACAACAAAGTAGACGAAATCAGATCAAGGGTTGCCTTTCAGAGAGACATCCGAGACTGCAACGTTCTTTGCTTCACGGAAACATGGCTCACTCAGGACACGTTATTGGAGTCGGTACAGCCACCTGGTTTCTCCACGCATCGCGCCGACAGAAACAAACTTCTATCTGGTAAGAAGAAGGGTGGGGGTGTGTGTCTTATGATTAACGAGGCGTGGTGTGATCATAACAACATACAGGAACTCAAGTCCTTTTGTTCACCTGACATAGAATTCCTTACAATCAAATGCAGACCACATTATCTACCAAGAGAATTCTCCTCGATTATAATAACAGCCGTGTACATCCCCCCTCAAGCTGACACATCGACGGCACTGAAAGAAATTCATCGGACTCTATGTAAACTGGAAACCACATATCCTGAGGCTGCATTTATTGTGGCTGGGGATTTTAATAAGGCTAATTTAAGAACAAGGCTCCCGAAATTTTACCAGCATATCGAATGTGCCACCGGGCTGGTAAAATCCTGGATCACTGTTATTCCAACTTCCGTGATGCATACAAGGCTATTCTCCGCCCTCCTTTCGGCAAGTCTGACCATGACTCCATTTTGTTGCTCCCAGCCTACAAACAGAAACTAAAACAGGAAACGCCCGTTCTCAGGTCTGTTCAACGCTGGTCCGACCAATCTGATTCCATGCTGCAAGATTGCTTGAGCACGTGGACTGGGATATGTTCGGATAGCATCGGACAACAACATTGATGTATATAATGATTCGGTGAGCGAGTTTATTAGCAAGTGCATTGGTGATGTTGTACCCATAGCAAATATTAAAACCTTCCCCAACCAGAAACCATGGATTGATGGCAGCATTCGCGCAAAACTGAAAGCGCGAACCACTGCTTTTAACCAGGGTAAGGCTACCGGAAACATGACTGAATACAAACAGTGTAGCTATTCCCTCCGCAAGGCAATCAAACAAGCTAGCGTCAATATAGAGACAAAGTAGAGTCACAATTCAACGGCTCAGACACAAGAGGAATGTGGCAGGGTCTACAGTCAATCACGGACTACAAAAAGAAAACCAGCCCCGTTGCAGACCATGACGTCCTGCTCCCAGACAAACTAAACAACTTCTTTGCTTGCTTTGAGGACAATACAGTGCCACCGACACGGCCCGCTACCAAAACCTGCGGGCTCACTTTCACCGCAGCCAATGTGAGAAAAACATTTAAATGTGTTAACCCTCGCAAGGCTGCCGGCCCAGATGGCATCCCTGGCCGTGTCCTCAGAGCATGCGCAGACCAGCTGGCTGGTGTGTTTACGGACATATTCAATCAGTCCCTATCCCAGTCTGCTGTTCCCACATGCTTCAAGAGGGCCACCATTGTTCCTGTTCCCAAGAAAGCTAAGGTGACTGAGCTAAATGACTATCGCCCCGTAGCACTCACTTCCGTCATCATGAAGTGCTTTGAGATATTAGTCAAGGATCATATCACCTCCACCCTGCCAGACACCCTGGACCCACTCCAATTTGCTTACCGTCCCAATAGGTCCACAGGCAGCGCAATCGCAATCACACTGCATACTGCCCTAACCCATCTGGACAAGAGGAATACTTATGTAAGAATGCTGTTCATCAACTACAGCTCAGCATTTAACACCATAGTTCCCTCCAAGCTCGTCATTAAGCTCGAGACCCTGGGTCTCGACCCAGCCCTGTGCAACTGGGTCCTGGACTTCCTGACGGGCCGGTCCCAGGTGGTGAGGGTAGGAAACAACATCTCCACCCCGCTGATCCTCAACACTGGGGCCCCACAAGGGTGCGTTCTCAGCCCTCTCCTGTACTCCCTGTTTACCCATGACTGCGTGGCCAAGCACGCATCCAAATCAATCATCAAGTTTGCTGACGACACTACAGTGGTAGGCTTGATTAGGTGGCCCTGCAACACTGTCTTTATTTACGTAGTGACTCAGCCAGTCCACAAGGTGGCCCTGCAACACTGTCTTTATTTACGTAGTGACTCAGCCAGTCTACAAGGTGGCCCTGCAACACTGTCTTTATTTACGTAGTGACTCAGCCAGTCCACAAGGTGGCCCTGCAACACTGTCTTTATTTACGTAGTGACTCAGCCAGTCCACAAGGTGGCCCTGCAACACTGTCTTTATTTACGTAGTGACTCAGCCAGTCCACAAGGTGGCCCTGCAACACTGTCTTTATTTACGTAGTGACTCAGCCAGTCCACAAGGTGGCCCTGCAACACTGTCTTTATTTACGTAGTGACTCAGCCAGTCCACAAGGTGGCCCTGCAACACTGTCTTTATTTACGTAGTGACTCAGCCAGTCCACAAGGTGGCCTTACAACACTGTCTTTATTTACGTAGTGACTCAGCCAGTCCACAAGGTGGCCCTGCAACACTGTCTTTATTTACGTAGTGACTCAGCCAGTCTACAAGGTGGCCCTGCAACACTGTCTTTATTTACGTAGTGACTCAGCCAGTCCACAAGGTGGCCCTGCAACACTGTCTTTATTTACGTAGTGACTCAGCCAGTCCACAAGGTGGCCCTGCAACACTGTCTTTATTTACGTAGTGACTCAGCCAGTCCACAAGGTGGCCTTACAACACTGTCTTTATTTACGAGTGACTCAGCCAGTCCACAAGGTGGCCTTACAACACTGTCTTTATTTACGTAGTGACTCAGCCAGTCCACAAGGTGGCCCTGCAACACTGTCTTTATTTACGTGGTGACTCAGCCAGTCCACAAGGTGGCCTTACAACACTGTCTTTATTTACGTAGTGACTCAGCCAGTCCACAAGGTGGCCTTACAACACTGTCTTTATTTACGTGGTGACTCAGCCAGTCCACAAGGTGGCCCTGCAACACTGTCTTTATTTACGTAGTGACTCAGCCAGTCCACAAGGTGGCCCTGCAACACTGTCTTTATTTACGTAGTGACTCAGCCAGTCTACAAGGTGGCCCTGCAACACTGTCTTTATTTACGTAGTGACTCAGCCAGTCTACAAGGTGGCCCTGCAACACTGTCTTTATGTACGTAGTGACTTAGCCAGTCCACAAGGTGGCCCTGCAACACTGTCTTTTTTTACGTAGTGACTCAGCCAGTCTACAAGGTGGCCCTGCAACACTGTCTTTATTTACGTAGTGACTCAGCCAGTCCACAAGGTGGCCCTGCAACACTGTCTTTATTTACGTAGTGACTCAGCCAGTCCACAAGGTGGCCCTGCAACACTGTCTTTATTTACGTAGTGACTCAGCCAGTCCACAAGGTGGCCTTACAACACTGTCTTTATTAAGTAGTGACTCAGCCAGTCCACAAGGTGGCCCTGCAACACTGTCTTTATTTACGTAGTGACTCAGCCAGTCCACAAGGTGGCCCTGCAACACTGTCTTTATTTACGTAGTGACTCAGCCAGTCCACAAGGTGGCCCTGCAACACTGTCTTTATTTACGTAGTGACTCAGCCAGTCTACAAGGTGGCCCTGCAACACTGTCTTTATATGCGTAGTGACTTAGCCAGTCTACAAGGTGGCCCTGCAACACTGTATTTTTACGTAGTGACTTAGCCAGTCTACAAGGTGGCCCTGCAACACTGTCTTTATTTACATAGTGACTCAGCCAGTCCACAAGGTGGCCCTGCAACACTGTCTTTATTTACGTAGTGACTCAGCCAGTCCACAAGGTGGCCCTGCAACACTGTCTTTATTTACGTAGTGACTCAGCCAGTCCACAAGGTGGCCCTGCAACACTGTCTTTATTTACGTAGTGACTCAGCCAGTCCACAAGGTGGCCCTGCAACACTGTCTTTATTTACGTAGTGACTCAGCCAGTCTACAAGGTGGCCCTGCAACACTGTCTTTATGTGCGTAGTGACTTAGCCAGTCCACATGGTGGCCCTGCAACACTGTATTTTTACGTAGTGACTCAGCCAGTCTACAAGGTGGCCCTGCAACACTGTCTTTATTTACGTAGTGACTCAGCCCAGTCCACAAGGTGGCCCTGCAACACTGTCTTTATTTACGTAGGTGACTCAGCCAGTCCACAAGGTGGCCCTGCAACACTGTCTTTATTTACGTAGTGACTCAGCCAGTCCACAAGGTGGCCCTGCAACACTGTCTTTATTTACGTGGTGACTCAGCCAGTCTACAAGGTGGCCCTGCAACACTGTCTTTATATGCGTAGTGACTTAGCCAGTCTACAAGGTGGCCCTGCAACACTGTATTTTTTTACGTAGTGACTCAGCCAGTCTACAAGGTGGCCCTGCAACACTGTCTTTATTTACATAGTGACTCAGCCAGTCCACAAGGTGGCCCTGCAACACTGTCTTTATTTACGTAGTGACTCAGCCAGTCCACAAGGTGGCCCTGCAACACTGTCTTTATTTACGTGGTGACTCAGCCAGTCCACAAGGTGGCCCTGCAACACTGTCTTTATTTACGTAGTGACTCAGCCAGTCCACAAGGTGGCCCTGCAACACTGTCTTTATTTACGTAGTGACTCAGCCAGTCTACAAAGTGGCCCTGCAACACTGTCTTTATGTACGTAGTGACTTAGCCAGTCCACATGGTGGCCCTGCAACACTGTATTTTTTTACGTAGTGACTCAGCCAGTCTACAAGGTGGCCCTGCAACACTGTCTTTATTTACGTAGTGACTCAGCCAGTCCACAAGGTGGCCCTGCAACACTGTCTTTATTTACGTAGTGACTCAGCCAGTCCACAAGGTGGCCCTGCAACACTGTCTTTATTTACGTGGTGACTCAGCCAGTCCACAAGGTGGCCCTGCAACACTGTCTTTATTTACGTAGTGACTCAGCCAGTCCACAAGGTGGCCCTGCAACACTGTCTTTATTTACGTAGTGACTCAGCCAGTCCACAAGGTGGCCCTGCAACACTGTCTTTATTTACGTAGTGACTCAGCCAGTCCACAAGGTGGCCCTGCAACACTGTCTTTATTTACGTAGTGACTCAGCCAGTCCACAAGGTGTCCCTGCAACACTGTCTTTATTTACGTGGTGACTCAGCCAGTCTACAAGGTGGCCCTGCAACACTGTCTTTATTTACGTAGTGACTCAGCCAGTCCACAAGGTGGCCCTGCAACACTGTCTTTATTTACGTAGTGACTCAGCCAGTCCACAAGGTGGCCCTGCAACACTGTCTTTATTTCACGTGGTGACTCAGCCAGTCCACAAGGTGGCCCTGCAACACTGTCTTCATTTACGTAGTGACTCAGCCAGTCCACAAGGTGGCCCTGCAACACTGTCTTTATTTACGTAGTGACTCAGCCAGTCCACAAGGTGGCCCTGCAACACTGTCTTTATTTACGTGGTGACTCAGCCAGTCCACAAGGTG
The DNA here is from genome assembly GCA_030435695.1 of Brachymystax lenok tsinlingensis. Classification (NCBI taxonomy): domain Eukaryota; kingdom Metazoa; phylum Chordata; class Actinopteri; order Salmoniformes; family Salmonidae; genus Brachymystax; species Brachymystax lenok. Next base: position 40,438,496 of record CM059796.1, read on the forward strand.
GCCCTGCAACACTGTCTTTATTTACGTAGTGACTCAGCCAGTCCACAAGGTGGCCCTGCAACACTGTCTTCATTTACGTAGTGACTCAGCCAGTCCACAAGGTGGCCCTGCAACACTGTCTTTATTTACGTAATGACTCAGCCAGTCCACAAGGTGGCCCTGCAACACTGTCTTTATTTACGTAGTGACTCAGCCAGTCCACAAGGTGGCCCTGCAACACTGTCTTTATTTACGTAGTGACTCAGCCAGTCCACAAGGTGGCCCTGCAACACTGTCTTTATTTACGTAGTGACTCAGCCAGTCCACAAGGTGGCCCTGCAACACTGTCTTTATTTACGTAGTCTCTTCCGGCGCCGACACTTCCGGCGCCGACAGAGATGGCAGCCCCGCTTCACGTTCTCAGGAACCATGCAGTATTTTGTTTTTTTTATGTATTACTTCTTACATTGTTACCCCGGGAAATATTACGTTTTATTACATACAACCGGGAGGAATTATTGGACATACGAGCAACGTCAACTTACCAACATTACGACCAGGAATACGACTTTCCCGAAGAGGATTCTCTGTTTGTTAACCCAAGCAGGACAATAGACTGGATAGCACCCGCGACTCAAAACAACGGCGGCGCCGGAGAAGAGGGAAACACGCCGGTCTTTTGGTCAAGCTACGCCGACAGGCATCATGCACCTCTCCGAGTATTTTAATCGCCAATGTACAGTCTCTTGACAACAAAGTAGACGCGAAATCAGATCAAGGGTTGCCTTTCAGAGAGACATCCGAGACTGCAACGTTCTTTGCTTCACGGAAACATGGCTCACTCAGGACACGTTATTGGAGTCGGTACAGCCACCTGGTTTCTCCACGCATCGCGCCCGACAGAAACAAACTTCTATCTGGTAAGAAGAAGGGTGGGGTGTGTGTCTTATGATTAACGAGGCGTGGTGTGATCATAACAACATACAGGAACTCAAGTCCTTTTGTTCACCTGACATAGAATTCCTTACAATCAAATGCAGACCACATTATCTACCAAGAGAATTCTCCTCGATTATAATAACAGCCGTGTACATCCCCTCAAGCTGACACATCGACGGCACTGAAAGAAATTCATCGGACTCTATGTAAACTGGAAACCACATATCCTGAGGCTGCATTTATTGTGGCTGGGGATTTTAATAAGGCTAATTTAAGAACAAGGCTCCCGAAATTTTACCAGCATATCGAATGTGCCACCCGGGCTGGTAAAATCCTGGATCACTGTTATTCCAACTTCCGTGATGCATACAAGGCTATTCTCCGCCCTCCTTTCGGCAAGTCTGACCATGACTCCATTTTGTTGCTCCCAGCCTACAAACAGAAACTAAAACAGGAAACGCCCGTTCTCAGGTCTGTTCAACGCTGGTCCGACCAATCTGATTCCATGCTGCAAGATTGCTTCGAGCACGTGGACTGGGATATGTTCCGGATAGCATCGGACAACAACATTGATGTATATAATGATTCGGTGAGCGAGTTTATTAGCAAGTGCATTGGTGATGTTGTACCCATAGCAAATATTAAAACCTTCCCCAACCAGAAACCATGGATTGATGGCAGCATTCGCGCAAAACTGAAAGCGCGAACCACTGCTTTAACCAGGGTAAGGCTACCGGAAACATGACTGAATACAAACAGTGTAGCTATTCCCTCCATAAGGCAATCAAACAAGCTAAGCGTCAATATAGAGACAAAGTAGAGTCACAATTCAACGGCTCAGACACAAGAGGAATGTGGCAGGGTCTACAGTCAATCACGGACTACAAAAAGAAAACCAGCCCCGTTGCAGACCATGACGTCCTGCTCCCAGACAAACTAAACAACTTCTTTGCTTGCTTTGAGGACAATACAGTGCCACCGACACGGCCCGCTACCAAAACCTGCGGGCTCACTTTCACCGCAGCCAATGTGAGAAAAACATTTAAATGTGTTAACCCTCGCAAGGCTGCCGGCCCAGATGGCATCCTGGCCGTGTCCTCAGAGCATCGCGCAGACCAGCTGGCTGGTGTGTTTACGGACATATTCAATCAGTCCCTATCCCAGTCTGCTGTTCCCACATGCTTCAAGAGAGGGCCACCATTGTTCCTGTTCCCAAGAAAGCTAAGGTGACTGAGCTAAATGACTATCGCCCGTAGCACTCACTTCCGTCATCATGAAGTGCTTTGAGAGATTAGTCAAGGATCATATCACCTCCACCCTGCCAGACACCCTGGACCCACTCCAATTTGCTTACCGTCCCAATAGGTCCACAGACACGCAATCGCAATCACACTGCATACTGCCCTAACCCATCTGGACAAGAGGAATACTTATGTAAGAATGCTGTTCATCAACTACAGCTCAGCATTTAACACCATAGTTCCCTCCAAGCTCGTCATTAAGCTCGAGACCCTGGGTCTCGACCCAGCCCTGTGCAACTGGGTCCTGGACTTCCTGACGGGCCGGTCCCAGGTGGTGAGGGTAGGAAACAACATCTCCACCCCGCTGATCCTCAACACTGGGGCCCCACAAGGGTGCGTTCTCAGCCCTCTCCTGTACTCCCTGTTTACCCATGACTGCGTGGCCAAGCACGCATCCAACTCAATCATCAAGTTTGCCCACCACTGTAGTGTCATCACCTTGTGGACTCAGCCAGTCCACAAGGTGGCCCTGCAACACTGTCTTTATTTACGTAGTGACTCAGCCAGTCTACAAGGTGGCCCTGCAACACTGTCTTTATGTACGTAGTGACTCAGCCAGTCTACAAGGTGGCCCTGCAACACTGTCTTTATTTACGTAGTGACTCAGCCAGTCCACAAGGTGGCCCTGCAACACTGTCTTTATTTACGTAGTGACTCAGCCAGTCCACAAGGTGGCCCTGCAACACTGTCTTTATTTACGTAGTGACTCAGCCAGTCCACAAGGTGGCCCTGCAACACTGTCTTTATTTAAGTAGTGACTCAGCCAGTCCACAAGGTGGCCCTGCAACACTGTCTTTATTTACGTAGTGACTCAGCCAGTCTACAAGGTGGCCTTACAACACTGTCTTTATTTACGTAGTGACTCAGCCAGTCTACAAGGTGGCCTTACAACACTGTCTTTATTTACGTAGTGACTCAGCCAGTCTACAAGGTGGCCCTGCAACACTGTCTTTATGTACGTAGTGACTCAGCCAGTCCACAAGGTGGCCCTGCAACACTGTCTTTATTTACGTAGTGACTCAGCCAGTCCACAAGGTGGCCCTGCAACACTGTCTTTAATTTATGTAGTGAACCTAGACACCCCAGTTACTTTCAGTGACCTAGACAAAACAGTTACAGTCACCTGGACAACATAGTTATAGTCAGTCATCTGGACAACAGAGTTATAGTCAGTCACCTGGACAACAGAGTTTTTAGTCAGTCACCTAGATAACAAACATTTAGTCAGTCAACTAGAAAACACAGTTAGTCAGTCACCTAGTCAAAAGACACTTAATGTCAGTCACCTAGAGAACACAGTCACAGTCAATTACTTAGACAACACAGTTAGTCAGTTACATAGACAACAGAGTTATAGTCAGTCAACTTGACAACATGTTTACAGTCAGTCATGTAGACAACCAAGTTTCCGTCAGTCACCTAGACAACACAGTTAGTTATTCAATTAGACTACACAGTTACAGTCAGTCACCTAGACAACACAATTACAGTCAGTCACCTAGAAAGCACAGTTACAGTCAGTCAACTTGACAACAAACAGTTAGTCAATCAACTACACAACACAGATCCAGTCAGTCACCTAGACAACAGAGTAACAGTCAGTCACCTAGATAACAAACAGTTAGTCAGTCAACTAGACAACACAGTTACAGTCAGTCACCTAGACAACAGAGTAACAGTCAGTCACCTAGATAACAAACAGTTAGTCAGTCAACTAGACAACACAGTTACAGTCAGTCACCTAGTAAACTAATTTACAGTCAGTCACCTAAGAAAACTAATTTATAGTCAGTTACCTAGAAAACTAATTTACAGTCAGTCACATAGACAAAATAATTACTTTCAGTCACCTAGACAAAATAATTACTTTCAGTCACCTAGACAACACAGTTGCAGTCAATCAATTTGACAACACAGTTACAGTCACCTAGACAACAGACTAACAGTCACCTAGACAACATAGTTGCAGTCAGTCAATTAGACAACACAGTTACAGTCACCTACACAACAGACTAACAGTCACCTAAACAACATAGTCAGTCAATTATACAACACAATTACAGTCAGCCACCTACATAACATACAGCTAGTCAGTCACCGAGACAGGAAAACATTTAATCAGTCATCTAGACTACGCAGTTACAGTCCATCACCGAGACAGGAAAACATTTAGTCAGTCACCTAGACTATGCAGTTACAGTCCATCACCGAGACAGGAAAACATTTAATCAGTCATCTAGACTACGCAGTTACAGTCCATCACCGAGACAGGAAAACATTTAGTCAGTCACCTAGACTACGCAGTTACAGTCCATCACCGAGACAGGAAAACATTTAGTCAGTCACCTAGACTACGCAGTTACAGTCCATCACCGAGACAGGAAAACATTTAGTCAGTCACCTAGACTACGCAGTTACAGTCCATCACCGAGACAGGAAAACAATTAGTCAGTCACCTAGACTACGCAGTTACAGTCCATCACAGAGACAGGAAAACATTTAGTCAGTCACCTAGATAACATACATTTACAGTCACTCACCTAGACAACAGACAGTTAACTTCTTAGGGAGCGGCAGCAGAGGTGACGGTTTTGGAGAGTCTGGCATGCCCAATGTAAAATGCCTGCCACTCAGGCCCAGAAAATAGGATATGCACATAATTAGTACTATTGAATAGGAAACACTCTGAAGTTTCTAAAAGTGTTAAAATAATGTATGTGAGTATAACAGAACTGATATAGCAGGAAAATCCGAGGAAAATCCATTCGGATTTGCAGTTTTTTTGTACATGACCTTCTCCAGGCTGCCTATTCATTTGTATTTTAACTAGGACTGAGACTGCAGTACCTATGGCTTCCACTAGATGTCAACAGTCTCTATACAGTGTCTGGAGGCTCTAGCACTAAGCAGAACGGATAGGAAGAGGAAGTAGCCAGGGGACCACTTTTGTCAACATCGTTTGTCGGGCGCGAGATTGTGAGCACGCCCAACTTTATTTTCCTTTTCTATTGTTCACATTATCGTCCGGTTGAAATATTACAGTAAATATACATAAAAGTATACATAAGGATACATTAAAAATGATGTTTGATTTGTTTGTAGAAAGTCTATAGGTATAATTTGAACGTGTTCTCTTCACGGTTCAATGGGCGACTCAACGGTGGATTTCTGATCATAACGCGCGAACCAAACTGAGATTTATGGATATAATAAATGACTTTTTCTAACAAAAGAACCATTGGATGTCTTCGTTGGACACTTGGGAAGCCCTCAGCAGAAGTTCTTTGAAAGGCAAGTGATATTTTTTAGCTCTGATATGGGTTTTGTGTGACCCGCGCTGGATATGAATTTATGCTAATGCATAAATATTGGAGGTGCTATCCTCAAACAATCAAATGTTGTACTTTCACCGTGAAGCCTTTTTGAAATCTGGCAACACTGTGATATTGCCGCGAAGCAGAGCTTTTGATGACTATGCAACACTTTTATATTGATGAATGTTTAATAATTCAACTTTTGGATTTTGAATTTGGCGCCTTACATTTCACCGGGTAGTGTCGGGAGCCCGCTAGCGCGCCGCTACACAGTTTGAGTCACTCACATAGACAACAAGGTTACAGTCAATCACCTAGACAACAGCGTAACAGTCACCTAGACAACAGAGTTAGTCAGTCAATTAGACAACACATTTACAGTCACCTGGAAAACATAGTTGGCCAGTCACCTAGACAACGCAGTTATAGTCAATCAAAAAGACAACAGATGTACAGTCAGTCACCTATCCAACAGTGATGCAGTCAGTCATCTAGACAACAAATGTACAGTCAGTCACCTGGAAAACACATTTACAGTCAATCAAATAAACAAGGCAGTTACAGTCTGTCACCTAGAAAACACAGTTGCATTCAGTCACTTAGACAAAATACAGATACAGTCACCCATACAACAAGACAGTTACAGTCTGTCACCTAGACAACACAGTTGCATTCAGTCACTTAGACAAAATACAGATACAGTCACCCATACAACAAGACAGTTACAGTCTGTCACCTAGACAACACAGTTGTATTCAGTCACTTAGACAAAATACAGATACAGTCACCCATACAACAAGACAGTTACAGTCTGTCACCTAGACAACACAGTTGTATTCAGTCACTTAGACAAAATACAGATACAGTCACCCATACAACAAGACAGTTACAGTCTTGTAACTCTCTTGTTGTCCAGCATATCAGTCTGCTGTCCCCACATGCTTCAAGATGGCCACCATTGTTCCTGTTCCCAAGAAAGCTAAGGTAACTGAACTAAATGACTATCGCCCGTAGCACTCACTTCTGTCATCATGAAGTGCTTTGAGAGACTAGTCAAGGATCATATCACCTCCACCCTACCTGGCACCCTAGACCCACTCAAATTTGCATACCCCCCCCAATAGGTCCACAGACGATGCAATCACCATCACACAGCACACTGCCCTATCCCATCTGGACAAGAGGAATGTCTATGTAAGAATGATGTTCATTGACTATAGCTCAGCATTCAACACCATAGTCCCCTTACATCCTCCCTGTAGGCTGTCTCGTCGTTGTTGGTAATCAAGCCCACCACTGTAGTGTCATCTGCAACCTTAATGATTGAGTTGGAGGTGTGCATGGCCACGCAGTCATGGGTAAACAGGGTGTACAGGAGAGGGCTGAGAACGCACCCTTGTGGGGCCCCAGTGTTGAGGATCAATGGAATGGAGATGAAGAAACTTGGCTTGTCACCAAAAACCCTCACAAACTTTTACAGGTGCACAATTGAGAGCATTCTGTTGGGCTGTATCACCACTGTACGGCAACTGCACCGCCCACTACCGCAGGGCTCTCCAGAGGGTGGTGCGGTCTGCCCAACGCATCACAGATGGCAAGCTACCTGCCCTCTTGGACACCTACAGTGATTCTTCCTTTACAAGTTTTGAGTTTATGTCGCGACCGTCACTGGTATATGGTGTCATTCTGTCATTGCACCACACTATAACAAGAGGGAGTTAGAACGATGATCTATCGGTAGTCTAAACTGTTGCACAAATTGACTATCTGTTTGTAAATTAATGGATACGTTTTCAGAATGAAAGTCTAATAAATACATGTTTTGACTGTTTTAACCAAGTTAACCTGCTCATGTTGTGTGTGTTCAATTATTTGTGACATTGTGGTTACAATGAAGAATGTAAACAAACTAAATCCTATTCATATTGAATAATCAGATGTGTGATGTTTTTTTTACTCAGTTCTTTTATCCATTTAAAGCATATTGAAGATAGAAGCCACCTCTTATTGAGTTCCGAGAGCTGATCTGTTATCCAATGATTATTATTAACCCTGCAATGTGATGATATAAAGCCCCTTAGATATTCTCACAGACCAGATTTGCCCTAAAATGCTCCTTAGATATTTATTTAGAATCCTCCAATCCTCTACATTTAGTTAGATCAACAGGGACGTTTTATTGATCTGCAAGTATTTTCATTTAGAAGCCGCCTCTTAATGAGTTCCGAGAGCCGTGTCTATCAATTATTATGGGATTATTCACTCATTAATGGCTTTAAATCAAAATAAATAAGTACCGACATTCTTTCTGATAGTCTTTAATAAATACATGTTTTGACTGTTTGACCAAGTTAACCTGCTCATGTGTGTGTTCAATTATTTGTGACATTGTGGTTACAATGAAGAATGTAAACAAAATGAATCAAGTAAAACCTATTCACAATGAATAATCAAATGTGTGCTGCAAGCTAGAAGTTTTTTATATTACGCTTTGGATCACAAGAAAATATAACTTTTACATTGCCATTTAGTCTACCAATAAAAATGTTCTGACGGTGATGTGGACATACACAGTATACACCCTGCCGCCCCAAAATTTTGCATTCGACTAGTAACCGAAAGGTCCCCGAGCCGACAAGGTACAAATCTGTTGTTCTGCCCCTGAACAGGCAGTTAACCCACTGTTCCTAGGCCGTCATTGAAAATAAGAATTTGCTCTTAATTGACTTGCCTAGTAAAATAAATGTTAAATAAATAAAAATGAAATATCTCGAAGAAAGACATTTTTATAGAAAGTTAGCAAAAATCTTGCTACCATGGAAAGGAAAATACCTGTCTATTTGTGGAAAAATCACCCTGATTAACTCTGTCAAAATGCTGTGTGTTGACAACAAAAGGAGTCAGGCGCAGAAGAGTTGAATTGCGTGGAAACCAACGTATTTAATTTGCCATGTACTTAACAAAGTACAAAAAGTAGGCAAAATCCTTCCACATACAAAATATATAGCCTCGGGCGCATACATAAAACACCCGGACTAGAAAACAGCTGTCAACAAAATACACACACTGAACATATGAAAATCAATCACTCACAAGGACAAGAAGGAAAACTGAGGAATAAATACACACAGACTAATGAGGGGGAATGAGCAACAGGTGTAACTGAAAACAAGGCAAAACCAATAGATAACGAAAACGGAGCGGTGATGACTAGTAAACCGGTGACGTCGACCGCCGAACACCGCCCGAACAAGGAGACGATCCAACTTTGGCGGAAGCCGTGACAAACTCTTTAGTCATATCACAGTGTACCTATTTGCTTATGGTTTTGTCTACACCTAGCAACCTGTTTAAATTATATGAGCAAAACATATTCCATTTTATTAGCCAGCCATACAAAATTAAAAGGGCCTATTTATATAATGAATAAAAAATGACTTTATCAAATGGAATCTTTATCAAGTGGAAGGGAAGAAAGTAAGGAGCTTGTCTGTCGGCCCTGTATTTAAGGTGAAAGAAAATGGGGATGAATGAAAATATATACCAGTTTCATTTATGGACCAAAAAATTGACAGCTGTGCCATATAGATCGCAAAATAGTTGGTAAGAGATTTTCAATGTACCAATTCCATGGCACATGGTTTATGAATTGACACACAATTTTCCGTTCCTCCTGAAAGCCCTAATATTAAAAACAGTCAAATGCATTCTCTCCGTCGGCCACACGCACTTTAAACATTTGGATAATAAAGCATTTAAAGGCTGACATTGGTTGATTTTAATGTCTCTGACAGCCAAAATTCTAACTCCACCCATTACTTTTGGACTTTTAAATGCATTATTCTATGCTGTACTGTCCTTCATTATTTTATTCTATACTTTATTTCATTATTCTATATTGTAATATACTTCATTGTTCTATACTGTACTTAACTTCATTATTCTATACTGTACTTTGCTTCATTATTCTATTCAAAACTATACTTCATCATTATATACCTGTACTATTCTTCGTTACTCAATTCTATACAATACTTCACTATTCTATAACTGTACTACACCTCATTACTCTATTCTATACTATACTTAATTATTCTAAACTGTACTCTGCTTCATTAATCTATACTATACTTCATTATTCTATGCTATACTTCATTAGTCTATATCTGTGCTATACTTAATTATTCTAAACTTTACTATACTTCATTGATCTATACTATCCTTCATTAATCTATACTATACTTCATTATTCTATAACTGTACTACACCTCATTACTCTATTCTATACGTCACTTTTCTATACTGTGCTCAATGTTAGTGGTGGCTGTTTAACAGTCTGATGGCCTTGAAATAGAAGCTGTTTTTCAGTCTCTTGGTCCCAGCTTTGATGCACCTGTACTGACCTCGCCTTCTGGATGATAGCAGAGTGAACAGGCAGTGGCTCGGGTGGTTGTTGTCCTCGATGATCTTTTGGCCTTCCTGTGACATTGGGTGGTGTAGGTGTCCTGAAGGTCAGGTAGTTTACCCCCGGTGATGCGTTGTGCAGTCCTCACTACCCTCTGGAGAGCCTTACGGTTGTGGGCGGAGCAGTTGCCGTACCAGGCGGTGATACAGCCCGACAGGATGCTCTCGATTGTGCATCTGTAGAAGTTTGTAAGTGCTTTTGGTGACAAGCCAAATTTCTTCAGCCTCCTGAGGTTGAAGAGGCGCTGTTGCGCTTTCTTCACCACGCTGTCTGTGTGGGTGGACCATTTCAGTTCGTCTGTGATGTGTACGCCGAGGAACTTAAAACTTTCCACCTTCTCCACTACTGTCCCGTTAATGTGGATAGGGGGGTGCTCCCTCTCCTGTTTCCTGAAGTCCACGATCATCTCCTTTGTTTTGTTGACGTTGAGTGAGAGGTTGTTTTCCTGACACCACACTCCGAGGGCCCTCACCTCCTCCCTGTAGGCCGTCTCGTCGTTGTTGGTAATCAAGCCTACCACTGTAGTGTCGTCAGCAAACTTGATGATTGAGTTGGAGGCGTGCTTGGCCACGCAGTCATGGGTAAACAGGGAGTACAGGAGAGGGCTGAGAACGCACCCTTGTAGGGCCCCAGTGTTGAGGATCAGCGGGGTGGAGATGTTGTTTCCTACCCTCACCACCTGGGGCTGGACCGTCAGGAAGTCCAGGACCCAGTTGCACAGGGCTGGGTCAAGACCCAGGGTCTTGCGCTTAATGACGAGCTTGGAGGGAACTATGGTGTTAAATGCTGAGCTGTAGTCGATGAACAGCATTCTTACATAAGTATTCCTCTTGTCCAGATGGGTTAGGGCAGTATGCAGTGTGATTGCGAGTGGTTCAGAGCACAAAGTCTAGGTCCAAAAGGCTCCTTAACAGCTTCTACCCCCAAGCCATAAGACTGCTGAACAATTAATAAAATGGCCACCAGACTATTTAAATTGACCCCGCTTTGTTTTTTCACTGCTAATTCTCACTGTTTATTATCTATGCATAGTCACTTTACCGCTACTTACATGTACAAATCACCTCAACTAAGCTGTACCCTGCACACTGACTCGGTACCGGTACCCCCTGTATATAGCCTCGTTATTGTAACTTTATTGTGTTTGTTTTTATTACATGTTTTACTATAGTTTATTTAGTAAATATTTTCTTGACTCTATTTCTTGAACTGCATTGTTGGTTACGTGATTGTAAGTAAGCATTTCAATGTAAGGTCTACACCTGTTGTATTCGGCTTATAACATTTAATTTGATTTAATTGGACACAACCAGTGTGTTAGATTTAAAAGACAGAGCAACTGAAAACGCACCCTTGTGCGGCCCCAGTGTTGAGGATCACACAAATTCAAATCCAGAACAAATTCAAGAAAGCGTACAGTATTATATAGAGCCATTATTGCATGGAACACCCTTCTACCTCATATTGCTCAAATGAACAACAGACCTGGTTAAAAAAGACAGATAAAGCAACACCTCACGGCCCAACGCCTCTCCCCTATTTGACCTAAATGGTTTGTGTGTATGTATTGATATAAAGCTTTTGTGTGCCGCTTTTAAATGTATGCAGTTCTGTCCTTGAGCTGTTCTTGTCTATTAGTGTTCTGTATTATGTAATGTTTTATGTAGACCCCAGGAAGAGTAGCTGTTGCTATTGTAACAGCTAATGGGGATCCTTATAAAATACCTAAAATACCAAATAACTTGATGATAAGTAGCCTCGTGGAGAACCAGGCTTCCCTCGGCGTGACAACAAGGTGATTTTGGAGGTATGGGAGACTAGATGATTATTAAACACTGACTGTCATACTGCCACATAATGTTACTCATCCTGCACTTCTGGGTCTGTGTGTCTCCTAGTACTAGTAACCCCGGCAGTACCACTTGTTAAACACATCTAATTTCCCCAGTAAAACCCTCATTTGCGTGTGTGCTCCAGGGTATGTTAATGCAGCCTAGTTGTCACAGGGAGCAGGCAGGGAAATATAACCAATGTTTTACTGTTGAGGCAAAACGGAGCTCAATGTAAATAGCAGCAGGTTTTGTTCTGAAGCTTCAAACCGTTTCCACTCTGCGAGACGTGGAGACAGGGAGAGACACGGCGGGAGCCTCCATGTCTATCTGCCGCTCTGCGCAGCTTTGATCAGACTGCAGCCTTTTATATGGGGTGACTGGAGGATGCTTCGCTGCTGTCACCACAAATATACCTCACACTAAACATCACACACACACACTCCTCGAAGCACGAGGGGGCAAATGAGGGGGGGAGGAGGAAGGGAGACTTTCATCTTGTCCTAAGGGGCTCAGGCGGGAGACACCTGCTGAAAGCGGAGCATGAAAACAGCACTAGCCTATACTTCCCTTACTCACCCTAGTGTATTTGCTGAGTAATATACCTGAGGTGTGTACAGGGCGTTCGGAAAGGATTCAGACCCCTTTCCTTTTTTCCACATTTTATTACATTACAGCCTTATTCTAAAATGGATGAAATAATTATTTCCCCACGTCAATCTACACACAATACCCCATAATGATAAAGTGAAGTGACCGCTTGGAGTTTGCCAAAAGGCACCTAAGACTCAGACCATGAGAAACAAGATTCTCTGGTCTGATGAAACCAAGATTGAACTCTTTGGCCTGAATGCCAAGTGTCACGTCTGGAGGAAACCTGGCACCATCCCTATGGTGAAGCATGGTGGTGGCATCATCATGCTGTGGGGAGGTTTTTCAGCGGCAGGGCCTGGGAGACTAGTTAGGATCGAGGGAAAGGTGAACGGAGCAACGTACAGAGAGATTCTTGATGAAAACCTGCTGCAGAGCACTCAGGACCTCAGACTGCGGCGAAGGTTCACCTTCCAACAGGACAGTGACCCTAAACACACAGCCAAGACAACACAGGAGTGGCTTTCTTGACAAGTCTCTGAATGTAATTGAGTGGCCCAGCCAGAGCCAGGACTTGAACCGGATCGATCATCTCTGGAGAGACCTGAGAATTGCTGTGCAGTGACGCTCCCCATCCAACCTGACAGAGCTTGAGAGGATCTGCAAAGAAGAATGGGAGAAACTCCCGAAATACAGGTCCGCCAAGCTTGTAGCGTCATACCCAAGAAGACTCAAGGCTGTAATCGCTGCCAAAGGTTCTTCAACAAAGTACAGTCTGAATATCAAATCCAATCAAATTTATTTATAAAGCCCCCCTTACATCAGCTGATGTCACAGAGTGCTGTACAGAAACCCAGCCTAAAACCCCAAACAGCAAGCAATGCAGGTGTAAAAGCACGGTGGCTAGGAAAAACTCCCTAGAAAGGCCAAAACCTAGGAAGAAACCTAGAGAGGAACCAGGCTGTGAGGGGTGGCCAGTCCTCTTCTGGCTGTGCCGGGTGCAGATTATAACAGAACATGGACAAGATTTTAAAATGTTCATAAAACAGGCAGAACAGTTGAAACTGGAGAAGCAGCACGGCCAGGTGGACTCGGGACATCAAGGAGTCATCAGGCCAGGTAGGCCTTGAGTAATGGTCCTAATGCTCAGGTCCTCCGAGAGAGAGAGAGAGAGAGAGAGAGAGAGAGAGAGAGAGAGAAGAAGAAAAAGAAAGAAAGAGAGAAACAATTAGAGAGAGCATTACTTAAATTCGCACAGGACACCAGATAAGAGAAGAAATACTCCAGATATAACAGACGGACCCTAGCCCCCCGACACATAAACTACTGCAGCATAAATACTGGGGGCTGAGACAGGAGGGTCGGGAGACACTGTGGCCCCGTCCGACGATACCCCCGGACAGGGCCAAACAGACAGGATATAACCCCACCCACTCTGCCGAAGCACAGCCCCCACACCACTAGAGGGATATCTTCAACCACCAACTTACCATCCTGAGACAAGGCCGAGTATAGCCCACAAGATCTCCGCCACGGCACCAGAAGCCAGTGACTCAGCCCCTGTAATAGGGTTAGAGGCAGAGAATTCCAGTGGAGGGGAACCGGCCAGGCAGAGACAGCAAGGGTGGTTCGTTGCTCCAGTGCCTTTCCGTTCACCTTCACACTCCTGGGCCAGACTACACTCCAGTCATAGGACCTACTGAAGAGATGAGTCTTCAATAAAGACTTAAAGGTTGAGACCGAGTCTGCGTCTCTCACATGGATAGGCAGACTATTCCATAAAAATTGAGCTCTATAGGAAAAAGCCCTGCCTCCAGCTGTTTGCTTAGAAATTCTAGGGACAGTAAGGAGGCTCATGCGTCTTGTGACCGTGGCGTGCGTGTAGGTATATGCGGCAGGACCAAATCGGAAAAGATAGGTAGGACCAAGCCCATGTAATGCTTTGTAGGTTAGCAGTAAAACCTTGAAATCAGCCCTTGCCTTAACAGGAAGCCAGTGTAGAGAGGCTAGTACTGGAGTAATATGATCAAATTTTGGGGTTCTAGTCAAGATACTAGCAGCCGTGTTAAGCACTAACTGAAGTTTATTTAGTGATTTATCCGGGTAGCCGGAAAGTAAAGCATTGCAGTATTCTAACCTAGAAGTTACAAACGCATGGATTAACTTTTCTGCATCATTTTTGGACAGAAAGTTTCAGATTTTTACAATGTTACGTAAATGGAAAAAAGCTGTGCTTGAAACAGTCTTGAAATGTTCGTCAAAAGAGAGATCAGGGTCCAGAGTAACGCCGAGGTCCTTCACAGTTTTATTTGAGACGACTGTACAACCATCAAGATTAATTGTCAGATTCAACAGAAGATCTCTTTGTTTCTTGGGACCTAGAACTAGCATCTCTGAATACTTATGTGAAGTGAATGTGACATTTCAGTTACATTTTTTTAAATTAATTTGCAAATAAATCTAATAATCTGTTTTTGCTTTGTCATTATGAGGTATTGTGTGAAATGATTACTTTTATTTGTATTTTTTTATTTCACCTTTATTTAACCAGGTAGGCCAGTTGAGAACAAGTTCTCATTTACAACTGCAACCTGGCCAAGATAAAGCAAAGCAGTGCGACACAAACAACAACACAGAGTTACACATGGAGTAAACAAGCATACAGTCAGTAATACAGTAGAAATAAAGAAAGTCTATATACAGTGTGTGCAAAAGGCGTGAGGAGGTAAGGCAATAAATAGGCCATAGTAGTGAAGTAATTACAATTTAGCAAATTACACTGGAATGGTAAATGTTCAGTAGATGAATGTGCAAAGTAAAAATACTGGGGTGCAAAGGAGCAAGATAAATAAATGACTACGGTAGGGGATGAGGTAGTTGGTTGGGCTATTAACAGATGGGCTATGTACAGGTGCAGTAATCTGTGAGCTGCTCTGACAGCTGGTGCTTAAAACTAGTGAGGGAGATAAGTGTCTCCAGTTTCAACGATTTTTGTAGTTCGTTCCATTCATTGGCAGCAGAGAACTGGAAGGAAAGGCGGCCACAAAACTAAACTCTAAGTATACACACAGCTGACACACTACACACACACAGCTGACACACTACACACACACTGCTGACACACTACACACACACTGCTGACACACTACACACACTGCTGACACACTACACACACACAGCTGACACACTACACACACACAGCTGACACACTACACACACTGCTGACACACTACACACACACAGCTGACACACTACACACACACTGCTGACACTACACACACTGCTGACACTACACACACTGCTGACACACTACACACACACTGCTGACACACTACACACACACAGCTGACACACTACACACACACAGCTGACACACTACACACACACTGCTGACACACTACACACACACTGCTGACACACTACACACACTGCTGACACACTACACACACACAGCTGACACACTACACACACACAGCTGACACACTACACACACTGCTGACACACTACACACACACAGCTGACACACTACACACACACTGCTGACACTACACACACTGCTGACACTACACACACTGCTGACACACTACACACACACAGCTGACACACTACACACACACAGCTGACACACTACACACACACTGCTGACACACTACACACACACTGCTGACACACTACACACACTGCTGACACACTACACACACACAGCTGACACACTACACACACACAGCTGACACACTACACACACACTGCTGACACACTACACACACACAGCTGACACACTACACACACTGCTGACACACTACACACACACTGCTGACACACTACACACACACTGCTGACACACTACACACACACTGCTGACACACTACACACACACTGCTGACACACTATACACACACTATACACACACTATACACACACTATACACACATTATAAACACACACTATACACACACTATACACACACTTTACACACTACAAACACACTATACACACATTATACACACACTATACACACTATACACACACTATACACACACTATACACACACTTTACACACTATACACACACTATACACACACTATACACACTATACACACACTATACACACTATACACACACTATACACACACTATACACACACTATACACACACTATACACATACACTATACACACTATACACACTATACACACACTATACACACTATACACACTATACACACACTATACACACACTATACACACACTATACACACTATATACACACACTATACACACACTACACACACACTACACACACTATACACACACCATACACACACTATGCACCCTATACACACACTACACACACACTACACACACACTACACACTATACACCCTATACACACTATACACCCTATACACACACTATACACACACTATACACACACTACACACACACTACACAGACACTACACACACAATACACACCCTATACACATACTATACACACACTACACACACACTGAACACACTATACACACAATATACACACTATACAAACAGTATACACCCTATACACACACTATACACACACTATACACACACTATACACACACTATACACACTATACACACACTATACACATACTATACACACATTGTAAACACACACTATACACACATTGTAAACACACACTATACACACACTATACACACACTTTACACACTACACACACACTACACACACATTACACACACACTATACACACACTATACACACACTATACACACATTATACACACACTATACAAACACTATACACACACTATACACACACTATACACACTATACACACACTATACACACACTATACACACACTATACACACACTACTCAAACACTATACACACACTATGCATACACTACACAAACACTATACACACACTATACACACACACTACACACACTATACACACACTATACACACACTCTATATACACACACACTATACACACTATACACATACTATACACACACACGATGCACACACACAATACACACACAGACACTATAAACACACACTACACACACACACTGGTACCTCACGTATAGGTGGATTTCAGAGTGTGAGTGATGCGTGTGGATTATGGGTAATGGTAATTGGCTGTCCAGAGCAGCTTTGTGTATGTGTATCCAGAGTTCATCATGTTCTCATAACGTTCTGTTAGTGTGTTCGGTGGAGGCTGATCTCATGTCGGGGTTGTAAATGTTATCGACCAGACTGAGACGCTGCATACATTACCAGACAGCAGACTGGACACACAGACACCTCACTAGACACATGGACTCCCCTCATTAAAGGATGGTAGTGTCTCTGTCTTTCACACACACACACACCGGAGGGAAGAGGGTCTAGGGTGGAGGGAATAGGGCAGAGGAAGGAAGGCGGAGGGTGGAGGGAGGAGATGGGGGTGTGGTGAGGAGGGAGGAAGGAGATGGGGGGAGGAGATGGGGAGGAGGGAGGAGGAGGGCGGTAGGAGGAGGGAGGAGGGCAATGAGAGTCTAGGGCGGAAGGAATAGTGAATATGGCAGAGGGAGGAAGGCAGGATAAAACTAAATAAATTGGTGGATATGAATTTTGTCAGGCATGTCAAAGTTTCTCTGTGTGAGACTGTGGAATGTCTCAGAGTGTGTGTGTAAGAGGGCAGGCAGGGGGAGGAGGGCGATAGGAGTAGGGTCTAGGGAGGAGGGCGGAGGTAATAGCGCAGAGGGTGGAGGGAGATGGGAGGAGGGAGGACGGAGGGAGGGCGGAGGGAGATGGGAGGAGGGAGGACGGAGGGAGATGGGCGGATGGAGGAGTGCGGAGGGAGATGGGCGGATGGAGGAGGGAAGAAGGCAGGATAAAATGAACTTAAATGGTGGATATGAATTTTGCCAGGCATGTCAAAGTATATCTGTGTGAGACTATGGAATGTCTGGGTGTGTGTGACGTGTGTGTGTAAGAGACATGTGTGTGAGCGATGTGTGTGTGTGTGAGACGTGTGTGTGTGTGAGAGACGAGTGTGTGTGAGCGATGTGTGTGTGTGAGAGACGTGTGTCTGTGTGAGCGATGTGTGTGTGAGACGTGTGTGTGTGAGACGTGTGTAGGAGACGAGTGTGTGTGAGCGATGTGTGTGTGTGTGTTGGAGACGTGTGTGTGTGTTGGAGACGTGTGTGTGTGTTGGAGACGTGTGTGTGTGTTGGAGACGTGTGTGTGTGTCAGAGACGTGTGTGTGTCAGAGACGTGTGTGTGTGAGCGATGTGTGTGTGTGTTAGAGACGAGTGTGTGTGAGACGTGTGTAAGAGACGAGTGTGTGTGAGCGATGTGTGTGTGTGTGTTGGAGACGTGTGTGTGTAAGAGACGTGTGTGTGTGTTGGAGACGTGTGTGTGTGTTGGAGACGTGTGTGTGTGTTGGAGACGTGTGTGTGTGTTGGAGACGTGTGTGTGTGTTGGAGACGTGTGTGTGTGTTGGAGACGTGTGTGTGTCAGAGACGTGTGTGTGTGTCAGAGACGTGTGTGTGTGTCAGAGACGTGTGTGTGTGTCGGAGACGTGTGTGTGTGTTGGAGACGTGTGTGTGTGTTGGAGACGTGTGTGTGTGTTGGAGACGTGTGTGTGTCAGAGACGTGTGTGTGTGTCAGAGACGTGTGTGTGTGTTGGAGACGTGTGTGTGTGTTGGAGACGTGTGTGTGTGTGTTGGAGACGTGTGTGTGTGTCAGAGACGTGTGTGTGTGTTGGAGATGTGTGTGTGTGTTGGAGACGTGTGTGTGTGTTGGAGACGTGTGTGTGTCAGAGACGTGTGTGTGTGTGAGAGACGTGTGTGTGTGTTGGAGACGTGTGTGTGTGTTGGAGACGTGTGTGTGTGTCAGAGACGTGTGTGTGTGTCAGAGACGTGTGTGTGTCAGAGACGTGTGTGTGTCAGAGACGTGTGTGTGTGTTGGAGACGTGTGTGTGTGTTGGAGACGTGTTTGTGTCAGAGACGTGTGTGTGTGTCAGAGACGTGTGTGTGTGTTGGAGACGTGTGTGTGTGTCAGAGACGTGTGTGTGTGTCAGAGACGTGTGTGTGTCAGAGACGTGTGTGTGTGTCAGAGACGTGTGTGTGTGAAAGATGTCAGTCTGACAGGCTGTGTTGTGTCAGTCTGTGTGGTGTCGAAGCGAGACATTAACAGCTCCTGTCACTCTGCTGACAACATTTCCCATGGTGCTGCTGGAGTTTGTAAACAACCCTGTCACTGCAACGACAGCCCCGACCCAGGAGCTCCGAGGAGAGGGTGTGTGTGTGTTTCTTAGACTGAAGAACCAAAATGAGCTGTCACTCCAATTCCCAGGATGCCTTGCTGTTTAACATAGCTCTGGTGTGTGGGCCGGTAACACACACATACACATTTACTAGTACAAACACACACTGTGAGATAATTAAGCAGAGCAGTGGCTCCCCCTGACGCGGAGCAGAGCTCATCTACATTTTGGCCTCCGGCACACGGTTAGGAGCTACGCCTGGCGGAGGGAGATATGGAGGAGGAAGGAGGGATGAGAGAGAGAGAGAGAGAGAGAGAGACAGAGAGAGAGAGAGAGAGAGAGAGAGAGAGAGAGAGAGAGAGAGAGAGAGAGAGAGAGAGGGTAATGAGCCAATTAGCCAGCTGGATGGACTAGTGACTGACAGCCTTCTGACACACTACTACCTGATCTACACACGTACACACACACACACAACCGCACGCACTGTACCTCTTGTTTCTCTATGTTTGTTTCTGTTGTTCTCTATGTCTCCATGGCGATGCCTTCAGTGAGCTGGGTATTATGGGATGCTATGAGCAGCAGAATTGTTGTCCAATCACATCGCCTGCAACACTCAACTCTCCACCAATGATGGCGCCTGCTTTGCCGTGGTCCCCTCCCTCCCTCAATCTCTGTCTCAATCCCTCGCACCATTCTTTCCTCCCTCTGTCCCTCAATCAATGCATTTAAACCATCCCTCTATCCTTCCCTTCCACCCCCAGTCCTTCGTTGATTGTTGGCTTGCTGCTGAGTTAACCTCTTGGGGATAATTAAGGCATCCCTCTATCCTTCCCTTCCACCCCCAGTCCTTCGTCGATTGTTGGCTTGCTGCTGAGTTAAAAACCTCTTGGGGATAATTAAGGAGCATTGGGGCACAGGCGCCCCATCCTTGACAACATCCGGAAAAATGTAGAGCGCCAAATTCAAATTACAGAAGTAGAAATATAAAACTTTCATGAAAATACAAGTGTTGCACAATCTTCAAAAGCTTAGACTCTTGGCAATCTCACAGCGTTGTCAGATTTCAGAAAGGCTTAATGGCGAAAGCAGAACATTTGACTGTCTGAGGACAGCGCCCCGTGTACTTCCTCCATTAGCATAATAATAAAATCCGCACGGGTGTCACAAAACACATAAAAATAGCTACTTAGGTAGGTACTGCAACCTGGGAGCTTGGTGATGAGTTAGTCAGCTTGGTGCTGAGTTAGTCAGCTTGGTGTTGAGTTAGTCAGCTTGGTGTTGAGTTAGTCAGCTTGGTGTTGAGTTAGTAAGCTTGGTGCTGAGTTAGTCAGCTTGGTGTTGAGTTAGTCAGCTTGGTGTTGAGTTAGTCAGCTTGGTGTTGAGTTAGTCAGCTTGGTGCTGAGTTAGTCAGCTTGGTGTTGAGTTAGTCAGCTTGGTGTTGAGTTAGTCAGCTTGGTGTTGAGTTAGTCAGCTTGGTGTTGAGTTAGTCAGCTTGGTGTTGAGTTAGTTCGTTATCTTGGTGTTGAGTTAGTCAGCTTGGTGCTGGAGTTAGTCAGCTTGGTGTTGAGTTAGTCAGCTTGGTGTTGAGTTAGTCAGCTTGGTGTTGAGTTAGTTCGTTATCTTGGTGTTGAGTTAGTCAGCTTGGTGTTGAGTTAGTCAGCTTGGTGTTGAGTTAGTCAGCTTGGTGTTGAGTTAGTCAGCTTGGTGTTGAGTTAGTCAGCTTGGTGTTGAGTTAGTCAGCTTGGTGTTGAGTTAGTTCGTTATCTTGGTGTTGAGTTAGTCAGCTTGGTGCTGAGTTAGTCAGCTTGGTGTTGAGTTAGTCAGCTTGGTGTTGAGTTAGTCAGCTTGGTGTTGAGTTAGTTCGTTATCTTGGTGTTGAGTTAGTCAGCTTGGTGTTGAGTTAGTCAGCTTGGTGTTGAGTTAGTCAGCTTGGTGTTGAGTTAGTCAGCTTGGTGTTGAGTTAGTCAGCTTGGTGTTGAGTTAGTTTAGTTGAGTTAGTTATTTTGTGCTTAGTTAGAAAGCTTGGTGTTTAGTTAGCTTGGTGTTTAGTTAGGCAGCTTGTTGTTGAGTTAGTTAGCTTGTTGTTGAGTTAGTTAGTTATATTGGTGTTGAGTTAGTTTGCTTGGTATTTAGTTAGTTAGTTAGTTAGTTAGTTATATTGGTGTTGAGTTAGTTGGTTAGCTTGGTGTTGAGTTAGTTGGTTATTTTGTTGTTGAGTTAGTTATTTAGCTTGTTGTTGAGTTAGTTATTTAGCTTGTTGTTGAGTTAGTTATTTAGATTGTTGTTGAGTTAGTTAGTTAGCTTGTTGATGAGTTAGTTAGTTAGTTAGCTTGTTGTTGAGTTAGTTATTTAGCTTGTTGTTGAGTTAGTTAGTTAGTTAGCTTGTTGTTTAGTTAGTTATTTAGCTTGTTATTGAGTTAGTTATTTAGCTTGTTGTTGAGTAGGTTAGTTAGTTAGCTTGTTGTTGAGTTAGTTAGTTATATTGGTGTTGAGTTAGTTAGTTACATTGTTGTTGAGTTAGTTAGTTAGCTTGTTGTTGTTTTAGTTAGCTTGTTGTTGAGTTAGTTAGTTATATTGTTGTTGAGTTAGTTAGTTATATTGTTGTTGAGTTAGTTAGTTATATTGGTGTTGAGGTAGTTAGTTAGTTTGGTGTTGAGTTAGTTAGTTATATTGGTGTTGAGTTAGTTAGTTATATTTGTGTTGAGTTAGTTAGTTATATTGGTGTTGAGTTAGTTAGTTATATTTGTGTTGAGTTAGTTAGTTATATTGGTGTTGAGTTAGTTAGTTATATTGGTGTTGAGGTAGTTAGTTATATTGGTGTTGAGTTAGTTAGTTATATTGGTGTTGAGTTAGTTAGTTATATTGGTGTTGAGTTAGTTGGTTAACTCGGTGTTGAGTCAGTTAGCTTGTTGTTGAGTCAGTTAGTTAGTTTGGTTTTGAATAAGTTAGTTAGTTATATTGGTGTTGAGTTGGTTAGTTAGTTAGTTTGGTGTTGTTAGTTAGTTATATTGGTGTTGAGTTGGTTAGTTAGTTAGTTTGGTGTTGTTAGTTAGTTATATTGGTGTTGAGTTAGTTAGTTATATTGTTGTTGAGTTAGTTAGTTATATTGGTGTTGAGTTAGTTAGTTAGCTTGTTGTTGAGTTAGTTGGTTAACTCGGTGTTGAGTCAGTTAGCTTGTTGTTGAGTTAGTTAGTTATATTGTTGTTGAGTTAGTTAGTTAGTTTGGTGTTGTTAGTTAGTTATATTGGTGTTGAGTTAGTTAGTTATATTGGTGTTGAGTCAGTTAGTTATATTGGTGTTGAGTTAGTTAGTTAGCTTGTTGTTGAGTTAGTTGGTTAACTCGATTGTTGAGTCAGTTAGCTTGTTGTTGAGTTAGTTAGTTATATTGTTGTTGAGTTAGTTAGTTAGTTTGGTGTTGAGTTAGTTAGTTATATTTGTGTTGAGTTAGTTAGTTATATTGGTGTTGAGTTAGTTAGTTATATTGGTGTTGAGTTAGTTAGTTATATTGGTGTTGAGTTAGTTAGTTATATTGGTGTTGAGTTAGTTAGTTATATTGGTGTTGAGTTAGTTAGTTATATTGGTGTTGAGTTAGTTAGTTATATTTGTGTTGAGTTAGTTAGTTATATTGGTGTTGAGTTAGTTAGTTAGTTATATTGGTGTTGAGTTAGTTTAGTTGAGTTAGTTATTTTGTGCTTAGTTAGAAAGCTTGGTGTTTAGTTAGCTTGGTGTTTAGTTAGGCAGCTTGTTGTTGAGTTAGTTAGCTTGTTGTTGAGTTAGTTAGTTATATTGGTGTTGAGTTAGTTTGCTTGGTATTTAGTTAGTTAGTTAGTTAGTTAGTTATATTGGTGTTGAGTTAGTTGGTTAGCTTGGTGTTGAGTTAGTTGGTTATTTTGTTGTTGAGTTAGTTATTTAGCTTGTTGTTGAGTTAGTTATTTTGCTTGTTGTTGAGTTAGTTATTTAGATTGTTGTTGAGTTAGTTAGTTAGCTTGTTGATGAGTTAGTTAGTAAGTTAGCTTGTTGTTGAGTTAGTTATTTAGCTTGTTGTTGAGTTAGTTAGTTAGTTAGCTTGTTGTTTAGTTAGTTATTTAGCTTGTTATTGAGTTAGTTATTTAGCTTGTTGTTGAGTAGGTTAGTTAGTTAGCTTGTTGTTGAGTTAGTTAGTTATATTGGTGTTGAGTTAGTTAGTTACATTGTTGTTGAGTTAGTTAGTTAGCTTGTTGTTGTTTTAGTTAGCTTGTTGTTGAGTTAGTTAGTTATATTGTTGTTGAGTTAGTTAGTTATATTGTTGTTGAGTTAGTTAGTTATATTGGTGTTGAGGTAGTTAGTTAGTTTGGTGTTGAGTTAGTTAGTTAGTTATATTGGTGTTGAGTTAGTTAGTTATATTGGTGTCGAGGTAGTTAGTTATATTGGTGTTGAGGTAGTTAGTTATATTGGTGTTGAGTTAGTTAGTTATATTGGTGTTGAGGTAGTTAGTTATATTGGTGTTGAGTTAGTTAGTTATATTGGTGTTGAGTTAGTTAGTTATATTGGTGTTGAGGTAGTTAGTTATATTGGTGTTGAGTTAGTTAGTTATATTGGTGTTGAGTTAGTTAGTTATATTTGTGTTGAGTTAGTTAGTTATATTGGTGTTGAGTTAGTTAGTTATATTTGTGTTGAGTTAGTTAGTTATATTGGTGTTGAGTTAGTTAGTTATATTGGTGTTGAGGTAGTTAGTTATATTGGTGTTGAGTTAGTTAGTTATATTGGTGTTGAGTTAGTTAGTTATATTGGTGTTGAGTTAGTTAGTTATATTGTTGTTGAGTTAGTTAGTTATATTGGTGTTGAGTTAGTTAGTTATATTGGTGTTGAGTTAGTTGGTTAACTCAGTGTTGAGTCAGTTAGCTTGTTGTTGAGTCAGTTAGTTAGTTTGGTTTTGAATAAGTTAGTTAGTTATATTGGTGTTGAGTTGGTTAGTTAGTTATATTGGTGTTGTTAGGTAGTTATATTGGTGTTGAGTTGGTTAGTTAGTTAGTTTGGTGTTGTTAGTTAGTTATATTGGTGTTGAGTTAGTTAGTTATATTGTTGTTGAGTTAGTTAGTTATATTGGTGTTGAGTTAGTTAGTTAGCTTGTTGTTGAGTTAGTTGGTTAACTCGGTGTTGAGTCAGTTAGCTTGTTGTTGAGTTAGTTAGTTATATTGTTGTTGAGTTAGTTAGTTAGTTTGGTGTTGTTAGTTAGTTATATTGGTGTTGAGTTAGTTAGTTATATTGGTGTTGAGTCAGTTAGTTATATTGGTGTTGAGTTAGTTAGTTAGCTTGTTGTTGAGTTAGTTGGTTAACTCGGTGTTGAGTCAGTTAGCTTGTTGTTGAGTTAGTTAGTTATATTGTTGTTGAGTTAGTTAGTTAGTTTGGTGTTGAGTTAGTTAGTTATATTTGTGTTGAGTTAGTTAGTTATATTGGTGTTGAGTTAGTTAGTTATATTGGTGTTGAGTTAGTTAGTTATATTGGTGTTGAGTTAGTTAGTTATATTTGTGTTGAGTTAGTTAGTTATATTGGTGTTGAGTTAGTTAGTTATATTGGTGTTGAGTTAGTTAGTTATATTGGTGTTGAGTTAGTTAGTTATATTGGTGTTGAGGTAGTTAGTAATATTTGTGTTGAGTTAGTTAGTTATATTGGTGTTGAGTTAGTTAGTTATATTGGTGTTGAGTTAGTTAGTTAGTTTGTTGTTGAGTTAGTTAGTTATATTGGTGTTGAGTTAGTTAGTTATATTGGTGTTGAGTTAGTTAGTTTGGTGTTGAGTTAGTTAGTTAGTTTGGTGTTGAGTTAGTTAGTTATATTGGTGTTGAGGTAGTTAGGTATATTGGTGTTGAGTTAGTTAGTTATATTGGTGTTGAGTTAGTTAGTTATATTGGTGTTGAGTTAGTTAGTTATATTGGTGTTGAGTTAGTTAGTTATATTGGTGTTGAGGTAGTTAGTTATATTGGTGTTGAGTTAGTTAGTTATATTGGTGTTGAGGTAGTTAGTTATATTGGTGTTGAGTTAGTTAGTTATATTGGTGTTGAGTTAGTTAGTTTGGTGTTGAGTTAGTTAGTTAGTTTGGTGTTGAGTTAGTTAGTTATATTGGTGTTGAGGTAGTTAGGTATATTGGTGTTGAGGTAGTTAGTTATATTGGTGTTGAGTTAGTTAGTTATATTGGTGTTGAGGTAGTTAGTTATATTGGTGTTGAGTTAGTTAGTTATATTGGTGTTGAGGTAGTTAGTTATATTGGTGTTGAGTTAGTTAGTTATATTGGTGTTGAGTTAGTTAGTTTGGTGTTGCGTTAGTTAGTTAGTTTGGTGTTGAGTTAGTTAGTTATATTGGTGTTGAGGTAGTTAGGTATATTGTTGTTGAGTTAGTTAGTTATATTTGTGTTGAGTTAGTTAGTTATATTGGTGTTGAGTTAGTTAGTTATATTGGTGTTGAGTTAGTTAGTTATATTGGTGTTGAGTTAGTTAGTTAGTTTGGTGTTGAGTTAGTTAGTTATATTGGTGTTGAGTTAGTTAGTTATATTGGTGTTGAGTTAGTTAGTTATATTGGTGTTGAGTTAGTTAGTTATATTGGTGTTGAGTTAGTTAGTTATATTGGTGTTGAGTTAGTTAGTTATATTGGTGTTGAGTTAGTTAGTTATATTGGTGTTGAGTTAGTTAGTTAGTTTGGTGTTGAGTTAGTTAGTTATATTGGTGTTGAGTTAGTTAGTTATATTGGTGTTGAGGTAGTTAGGTATATTGGTGTTGAGTTAGTTAGTTATATTGGTGTTGAGGTAGTTAGTTAGTTTGGTGTTGAGTTAGTTAGTTATATTGGTGTTGAGTTAGTTAGTTATATTGGTGTTGAGGTAGTTAGGTATATTGGTGTTGAGTTAGTTAGTTATATTGGTGTTGAGTTAGTTAGTTATATTGGTGTTGAGTTAGTTAGTTATATTGGTGTTGAGTTAGTTAGTTATATTGGTGTTGAGGTAGTTAGGTATATTGGTGTTGAGTTAGTTAGTTATATTGGTGTTGAGGTAGTTAGTTAGTTTGGTGTTGAGTTAGTTAGTTATATTGGTGTTGAGTTAGTTAGTTATATTGGTGTTGAGTTAGTTAGTTATATTGGTGTTGAGTTAGTTAGTTATATTGGTGTTGAGTTAGTTGGTTAACTCAGTGTTGAGTCAGTTAGCTTGTTGTTGAGTTAGTTAGTTATATTGTTGTTGAGTTAATTAGTTAGTTTGGTGTTGAGTTAGTTAGTTATATTGGTTTTGAGTTAGTTGGTTAACTCGGTGTTGAGTCAGTTAGCTTGTTGTTGAGTTATATTGGTGTTGAGTTAGTGATCTTGGTGTTGTGGTAGTTTGTACTCATGACTATGCTGCATAGTTAATGGAGAATCTGTGGCCAGGAACATCAACAACCAGAGATCATAATGGATTACAGTCCCACAAAAGGAGGGGTGGACAATTTAGACAAGCTGGTGACTGGCTACAAAAAAAGAACCCAGGGATGGAGAGATGATACAGCTATAGAGATTGAGAGAGGTGGTGTTAGAGGGATGGAGAGAGTTGGGGATAGAGGAATGAGAGAGTTGGGGATAGAGGGGTGGAGAGAGTTGAGTATAGAGGGATGAGAGAGGTGGGGATAGAGGAATGGAGAGAGGTGGGGATAGAGGAATGAGAGAGGTGGGGATAGAGGGATAGAAAGAGGTGGGGATAGAGGGATGGAAAGAGGTGGGGATAGAGGGATGGAAAGAGGTGGGGATAGAGGGATGGAGAGAGGTGGGGATAGAGGGATGGAGAGAGGTGGGGATAGAGGGATGGAGAGAGTTGGGGATGGAGGGGTGGAGGAGAGGATAGAGGGATAGAGGGGTGGAAGAGGGACTTAGAGAGATGGGGATAGAGAGATGAGGGAGGTAAGGATATAGAGATGGAGAGAGGTGGGGATAGAGGGATGAGAGAGGTGGGGATAGAGGGATGGAGAGAGGTGGGGATAGAGGGATGGAGAGAGGTGGGGATAGAGGGATGGAGAGAGGTGGGGATAGAGGGATGGAGAGAGTTGGGGATAGAGGAATGAGAGAGTTGGGGATAGAGGGGTGGAGAGAGTTGAGTATAGAGGGATGAGAGAGGTGGGGATAGAGGAATGGAGAGAGGTGGGGATAGAGGAATGAGAGAGGTGGGGATAGAGGGATAGAAAGAGGTGGGGATAGAGGGATGGAGAGAGGTGGGGATAGAGGGATGGAGAGAGGTGGGGATAGAGGGATGAGAGAGGTGGGGATAGAGGGATGGAGAGAGGTGGGGATAGAGGGATGGAGAGAGGTGGGGATAGAGGAATGAGAGAGGTGGGGATAGAGGGATAGAAAGAGGTGGGGATAGAGGGATGGAAAGAGGTGGGGATAGAGGGATGGAGAGAGGTGGGGATAGAGGAATGAGAGAGGTGGGGATAGAGGGATAGAAAGAGGTGGGGATAGAGGGATGGAAAGAGGTGGGGATAGAGGGATGGAGAGAGGTGGGGATAGAGGGATGGAGAGAGGTGGGGATAGAGGGATGGAGAGAGGTGGGGATAGAGGGATGGAGAGAGGTGGGGATAGAGGGATGGAGAGAGTTGGGGATGGAGGGGTGGAGGAGAGGATAGAGGGATAGAGGGGTGGAAGAGGGACTTAGAGAGATGGGGATAGAGAGATGAGGGAGGTAAGGATATAGAGATGGAGAGAGGTGGGGATAGAGGGATGAGAGAGGTGGGGATAGAGGGATGGAGAGAGGTGGGGATAGAGGGATGGAGAGAGGTGGGGATAGAGGGATGGAGAGAGGTGGGGATAGAGGGATGGAGAGAGGTGGGGATAGAGGGATGGAGAGAGGTGGGGATAGAGGGATGGAGAGAGGTGGGGATAGAGGGATGGAGAGAGGTGGGGATATACAGTGAGGGAAAAGGTATTTGATCCCCTGCTGATTTTGTACGTTTGCCCACTGACAAAGAAATGATCAGTCTATAATTTTAATGGTAGGTTTATTTGAACTGTGAGAGACAGAATAACAACAACAAAAATCTAGAAATGCGCATTTGAAAAATGTTATAAATTGATTTGCATTTTAATGAGGGAAATAAGTATTTGACCCCTCTGCAAAACTTGACTTAGTACTTGGTGGCAAAACCCTTGTTGGCAATCATAGAGGTCAGACGTTTCTTGTAGTTGGCCACCAGGTTTGCACACATCTCAGGAGGGATTTTGTCCCACTCCTCTTTGCAGATCTTCTCCAAGTCATTAAGATTTCGAGGCTGACGTTTGGCAACTCGAACCTTCAGCTCTCTCCACAGATTTAGTGGCTATGCCACTCCAGGACCTTAATGTGCTTCTTCTTGAGCCACTCCTTTGTTGCCTTGGCCGTGTGTTTTGGGTCATTGAAATGCTGGAATACCCATCCACGACCCACTTTCAATGCCCTAGCTGAGGGAAGGAGGTTCTCACCCAAGATTTGATGGTACATGGCCCTGTCCATCGTCCTTTTGATGCGGTGAAGTTGTCCTGTCCCCTTAGCAGAAAAACACCCCCAAACATAATGTTTCCACCTCCATGTTTGACGATGCTCCAAAGAGCTCCATTTTGGTCTCATCTGACCACAGCACTTTCACCAAGTTGTCCTCTGAATCATTCAGATGTTCATTGGGCAAACTTCAGACGGGCATGTATATGTGCTTTCTGGAGCAGGGGGAACTTGCGGGCGCTGCAGGATTCCAGTCCTTCACGGCGTAGTGTGTTACCAATTGTTTTCTTGGTGACTATGGTCCCAGCTGCCTTGACATTATTGACAAGATCCTCCCGTGTAGTTCTGGGATGATTCCTCACCGTTCTCATGATCATTGCAACTCCACGAGGTGAGATCTTGCATGGAGCCCCAGGCCGAGGGAGATTGACTGTTCTTTTGTGTTTCTTCCATTTGCGAATAATCGCAACAACTGTTGTCACCTTCTCACCAAGCTGCTTAGCGATGGTCTTGTAGCCCATTCCAGGCTTGTGTAGGTCTACAATCTTGTCCCTGACATCCTTGAAGAGCTCTTGGGTCTTGGCCATGGTGGAGAGTTTGGAATCTGATAGATTGATTGCTTCTGTGGACAGGTGTCTTTTAAACAGGTAAGGACATAGAGATGGAGGTAGCCTAGTTGTTTCTGCGTTGGATCAGTAACTGAAAGGTTGCTGGATCGAATTCCCAAGCTGACAAGGTAAACATTTGTTGTTCTGCTCCTGAACAAGGCAGTTAACCCATTGTTCCCAGAGCGCAAAATCTGGATGTGGATTAAGGCAGCCCTCCGCACCCCTCTGATTGAAAGGGGTTGGGTTAAATGTGGAAGACACATTTCAGTTGAAGGCAATCAGATGTACATCTGACTAGGTATCCCCTTTCCCAACAGATGTGGCTGAAATCCCAAATCCACTAACTAGATGGGGTGTCCACATCCTGCTGTATATATAGTGTATTAAGGGGTGTCCCCATACTGCTGTATATAGAGTGTATGAAGGGGTGTCCACATACTGCTGTATATATAGTGTATTAAGGGGTGTCCACATACTGCTGTATATAGAGTGTATGAAGGGGTGTCCACATACCGCTGTATATATAGTGTATTAAGGGGTGTCCACATACTGCTGTATATATAGTGTATGAAAGGGTGTCCACATACTGCTGTATATATAGTGTATTAAGGGGTGTCCACATACTGCTGTATATATAGTGTATTAAGGGGTGTCCACATACTGCTGTATATATAGTGTATGAAAGGGTGTCCACATACTGCTGTATATATAGTGTATTAAGGGGTGTCCACATACTGCTGTATATATAGTGTATGAAAGGGTGTCCACATACTGCTGTATATATAGTGTATTAAGGGGTGTCCACATACTGCTGTATATATAGTGTATTAAGGGGTGTCCACATACTGCTGTATATATAGTGTATTAAGGGGTGTCCACATACTGCTGTATATATAGTGTATGAAAGGGTGTCCACATACTGCTGTATATATAGTGTATTAAAGGGTGTCCACATACTGCTGTATATATAGTGTATGAAGGGGTGTCCACATACTGCTGTATATATAGTGTATGAAAGGGTGTCCACATACTGCTGTATATATAGTGTATTAAGGGGTGTCCACATACTGCTGTATATATAGTGTATTAAGGGGTGTCCACATACTGCTGTATATATAGTGTATGAAGGGGTGTCCACATACTGCTGTATATATAGTGTATGAAAGGGTGTCCACATACTGCTGTATATATAGTGTATTAAGGGGTGTCCACATACTGCTGTATATATAGTGTATTAAGGGGTGTCCACATACTGCTGTATATATAGTGTATTAAGGGGTGTCCACATACTGCTGTATATATAGTGTATTAAAGGGTGTCCACATACTGCTGTATATATAGTGTATTAAGGGGTGTCCACATACTGCTGTATAGATAGTGTATGAAGGGGTGTCCACATACTGCTGTATATATAGTGTATGAAAGGGTGTCCACATACTGCTGTATATATAGTGTATTAAGGGGTGTCCACATACTGCTGTATATATAGTGTATTAAGGGGTGTCCACATACTGCTGTATATATAGTGTATGAAGGGGTGTCCCCATACTGCTGTATATATAGTGTATGAAGGGGTGTCCACATACTGCTGTATATATAGTGTATTAAGGGGTGTCCACATACTGCTGTATAAATAGTGTATGAAGGGGTGTCCACATCCTGCTGTATATATAGTGTATGAAGGGGTGTCCCCATACTGCTGTATATATAGTGTATTAAGGGGTGTCCACATACTGCTGTATATATAGTGTATGAAGGGGTGTCCTCATACTGCTGTATATATAGTGTATGAAGGGGTGTCCACATACTGCTGTATATATAGTGTATTAAAGGGTGTCCACATACTGCTGTATATATAGTGTATGAAGGGGTGTCCCCATACTGCTGTATATATAGTGTATTAAGGGGTGTCCTCATACTGCTGTATATATAGTGTATGAAGGGGTGTCCTCATACTGCTGTATATATAGTGTAGGAAGGTGTGTCCACATACTGCTGTATATATAGTGTATGAAGGGGTGTCCACATACTGCTGTATATATAGTGTATGAAGGGGTGTCCACATACTGCTGTATATATAGTGTATTAAGGGGTGTCCTCATACTGCTGTATATATAGTGTATGAAGGGGTGTCCACATCCTGCTGTATATATAGTGTAGGAAGGTGTGTCCACATCCTGCTGTATATATAATGTAGGAAGGGATGTCCACATACTGCTCTATATATAGGTTATATACAGTATATTGTGAAAAACGGGTCCCTGGGTAAAATAGGGGGGCTTTGGAGAAATTAGGAGGGCCCTGGAGAAACTAAGGGGGGCCTGTGTGTGTGTGTGTGTGTGTATGTGTGTGTGTGTGTGTGTGTGTGTGTGTGTGTGTGTGTGTGTGTGTGTGTGTGTGTGTGTGTGTGTGTGTGTGTGTGTGTGCGTGCGTGTGTGTGTTTATGTGTGTGTGTGTGCGTGCGTGTGTGTGTTTATGTGTGTGTGTGTGTGTGTGTGCGTGCGTGCGTGTGTGTGTTTATGTGTGTGTGTGTGTGCGTGCGTGTGTGTGTTTATGTGTGTGTGTGTGTGTGTGTGTGTGTGTGTGTGTGCGTGCGTGCGTGCGTGTGTGTGTGTGTGTCTGTGTGTGTGCGTGTGCCTTACCCAGAAACCCCACTCTTCTCTCTCAGTTGTACTGTGTCCAGCAGATGGTACTGTTGCTCTGTCTTTTAAATCTAACACACTGGTTGTGTCCAATTAAATCAAATTAAATGTTATAAGCCGAATACAACAGGTGTAGACCTTACATTGAAATGCTTACTTACAATCACGTAACCAACAATGCAGTTCAAGAAATAGAGTCAAGAAAATATTTACTAAATAAACTATAGTAAAACATGTAATAAAAACAAACACAATAAAATAACAATAACGAGGCTATATACTTTCCACCTTTCTGCCTGTTGCTTCAGCCTGTTGTTTTGCCCTGTTGTTTCTGCCTGTTGCTTCAGCCTGTTGTTTCTGCCTGTTGCTTCAGCCTGTTGTTTTGCCCTGTTGTGTCTGCCTGTTGCTTCAGCCTGTTGTTTTGCCCTGTTGTGTCTGCCTGTTGCTTCAGCCTGTTGTTTTGCCCTGTTGTGTCTGCCTGTTGCTTCAGCCTGTTGTTTTGCCCTGTTGTTTCTGCCTGTTGCTTCAGCCTGTTGTTTCTGCCTGTTGCTTCAGCCTGTTGTTTTGCCCTGTTGTTTCTGCCTGTTGCTTCAGCCTGTTGTTTCTGCCTGTTGTTTCTGCCTGTTGTTTCAGCCTGTTGTTTCTGCCTGTTGTTTCTGCCTGTTGCTTCAGCCTGTTGTTTCTGCCTGTTGCTTCAGCCTGTTGTTTTGCCCTGTTGTTTCTGCCTGTTGCTTCAGCCTGTTGTTTCTGCCTGTTGTTTCTGCCTGTTGTTTCAGCCTGTTGTTTCTGCCTGTTGTTTCTGCCTGTTGTTTCTGCCTGTTGCTTCAGCCTGTTGCTTCAGCCTGTTGTTTTGCCCTGTTGTTTCTGCCTGTTGCTTCAGCCTGTTGTTTTGCCCTGTTGTTTCTGCCTGTTGCTTCAGCCTGTTGTTTCTGCCTGTTGTTTCTGCCTGTTGTTTCAGCCTGTTGTTTCTGCCTGTTGTTTCTGCCTGTTGCTTCAGCCTGTTGCTTCAGCCTGTTGTTTTGCCCTGTTGTTTCTGCCTGTTGCTTCAGCCTGTTGTTTTGCCCTGTTGTTTCTGCCTGTTGCTTCAGCCTGTTGTTTCTGCCTGTTGTTTCTGCCTGTTGCTTCAGCCTGTTGCTTCAGCCTGTTGTTTTGCCCTGTTGTTTCTGCCTGTTGCTTCAGCCTGTTGTTTTGCCCTGTTGTTTCTGCCTGTTGCTTCAGCCTGTTGTTTCTGCCTGTTGTTTCTGCCTGTTGTTTCAGCCTGTTGTTTCTGCCTGTTGTTTCTGCCTGTTGTTTCTGCCTGTTGCTTCAGCCTGTTGCTTCAGCCTGTTGTTTTGCCCTGTTGTTTCAGCCTGTTGTTTCCGTCTGTTGTTTCCACCTGTTGTTTCCGCCTGTTGTTTCCGTCTGTTGTTTCCGCCTGTTGTTTCCGTCTGTTGTTTCGGCCTGATGTTTCGGCCTGTTGTTTCCGTCTGTTGTTTCCGCCTGTTGCCCCGACCTGATGTTTCGGCCTGTTGTTTCTGCTTGTTTCCTCGGCCTGTTGTTTCGGACTGTTATCTCGACCTGTTGCCTCAGCCTGTTGCTGTGGCCTGTTGTTTCTCCCTGGTGTTTCGGCCTGTTGCTTCTGCCTGTTTCCTCGGCCTGCTGTTGTGCCCTGTTTTTTCTGCCTGTTGTTTCGGCCTTTTTTTTGCCTGTTGTTTCGGCCTGTTTTTTCTGCCTTTACCTGGAGTAGCTAACAAACGTTTCCAGCACTGTTGAAGCTGTGTTTATTAATCTCTTGTCCGGGACAATATTGACAATCCAACGTGGCAATTGTTTGCAAGCTGAGGATTACAGGAGTGAGGTGGCTATGCTAAATAAGCAATTCTCAATTCCGCTAGAATTTATAAAGAAAACGCAAATCGGAACTTTCTCTTTCTTAACTCTTATGTTCTCCAAATGGCTTGTGCTGGAAGTCGTCTCCATCTGCTTCTCCTCCTCCATCCTGTAGTGAAGTAGACAGAGAACAGCAATACGATTGTTCCAATCAGCGCTGGTCCCATGTCACAAGTCGTGGAAACCGTGTGCTATCCAGGAGCACGAGTACAGGACATCGATAAGCTGCTCCCAAACATTTTAAACAGGATACTGCGTCTATCATAGTTCATGTGGGATTCAATGACATTGTGAAGGGCAGCTCATAACAGCTGAAGATGGATTTTAAAGAACTGATTGAGTCACTGCTTGACACCAACAAGCTCCACAAAATATCTGTCCTCTGTCATCCCTAAATCGTGGCATTGAACAGTTTCACCAGAATTTTTGCCATCCATAACAGTCTACGAGACTACACTGTGGGTGTAACATTTATTAACAATTTTGATTCCTTCTGGAAACAAAGCTTGTTTTATGAGGAGGGATCCACTCAAATTATTTGGGTTCCTGGATCCTTTCACAGCATTATAAGGCTGCATTGAGACAATGATTGATCAATGACCCATGCCCAACTCAGTTAATCCACACCATTGTGTTGCTGAGTTGTCATAATGGTTCAGCAAATGTACGTAATCCCAGGGGCGTCCCTCTTACTGCCCTGAATGCCTATGCAGTAATCATGTGCCTGTGAACCAGAGTTCTACTGTTAGCACTGAGGCGTGTGCCCTAGTAAGACGTCCACTGTGAGCAGCTCACCCTGCACTAACATACATAACATGAACATGTCTAGTTTCCCAGTAAATTAAATGAATGCAATGAAAACAATCAAGCATCGGAAAAAAGTGCCAAAAATAGCCCACGTTAACATATGTAGCTTAAGAAACAAGGTTCATGAAGTCAATTATTTGCTACTAACAGATGACCTGCATATTCTGACAATCTCTGAAACTAACTTAGACAATACCGTTGATGATACAGTGGCAGCAATACATGGTTATAAGATCTACAGAAAAGACAGACATGCCAAAGGTGGAGAACCACATTCCTGTAAAGCTTAGAGAGGATCTTGTGTTAAATACTGTTGAAGTAATATGGCTACAGGGTCATCTGCCTCACCTAAAGCCCATTCTGGTGGGAAGCTGCTATAGACCATCAAGTACTAACAGTCAGTATCTGGATAACGTGTGAAATGCTTGATAATGTATGTACCCAGCACCTCTCCTCCGGACCGTACCCCTCCCACTCCACGAGATACTGAAGGCCCCTCGCTAGACGCCTCGAATCCAGTATCGAGCGAACGGTGTACGCCGGGAACCCCTCAATGTCCAGAGGGGGCGGAGGAACCTCCCGCACCTCAAACTCCTGGAGCGGGCCAGCCACCATCGGCCTGAGGAGAGACACATGGAACGAGGGGTTAATACGGTAATCGGGGGGAAGCTGTAACCTATAACAAACCTCATTCACTCTCCTCAGGACTTTAAATGGCCCTACAAACCGCGGACCCAGCTTCCGGCAGGGCAGGCGGAGGGGCAGTTTTCGGGTCGAAAGCCAGACCCGGTCCCCCGGTGTGAACACCGGGGCCTCACTGCGGTGAAGGTCTGCATTCTTCTTTTGACTTCTCACAGCTCGCTGAAGATGAAC
This sequence comes from Brachymystax lenok tsinlingensis, assembly GCA_030435695.1. Lineage (NCBI taxonomy): Eukaryota > Metazoa > Chordata > Actinopteri > Salmoniformes > Salmonidae > Brachymystax > Brachymystax lenok. Next base: position 40,474,430 of record CM059796.1, read on the forward strand.
ACGGGTAGCTTCCCATGTCTCCTCCGGCAATCTGAACCAGTCGTCCACCGCAGGTGCCTTAGTCTGAATCTGATGCCAAGGTGCCAGAACCGGCTGGTACCCCAGTACGCACTGGAAGTGAGAGAGGTTAGTGGAGGAGTGGCGGAGAGAGTTCTGGGCCATCTCTGCCCGGGTACGAACACCGCCGACTCCCCCGGCTGGTCCTGGCAATAAGACCTCAGAAACCTACCCACATCCTGGTTCACTCTCTCCACCTGCCCGTTACTCTCGGGGTGAAACCCCAAAGTAAGGCTGACCGAGACCCCCAGACGTTCCATGAACGCCTTCCAGACCCTCGACGTGAACTGGGGACCTCGATCAGACACTATGTCCTCAGGCACCCCATAGTGCCAGAAGACGTGTGTAAACAGGGCCTCCGCAGTCTGTTGGGCCATAGGGAGACCGGGCAAAGGGAGGAGATGGCAGGACTTAGAAAACCGTTCCACAACGACCAGGATCGAGGTGTTACCCTGTGAGGGAGGAAGATGGGTTAGGAAATCCACTGACAGGTGCGACAACGGCCGTTGTGGAACGGGTAAGGGTTGTAACTTCCCTCTGGGCAGGTGACTAGGAGCCTTGCACTGGGCGCACACCGAGCAGGAGGAAACATAAACCCTCACGTCCTTAGCCAAAGTGGGCCACCAGTACTTCCCACTAAGACAGCGCACCGTCAGACCGATGCCCGGATGACCAGAGTAGGGTGACGTGTGAGCCCAATAGATCAACCGGTCACGGACATCAGACGGAACGTACAAACGCCCAGTTGGACACTAGAGGGGAGTGGGCTCTGCACGTAGCGCCCGCTCGATGTCCTCGTCCAGCTCCCACACTACCGGTGCCACCAGGCAGGAAGCCGGGAGTATGGGGGTGTGATCCATGGACCGCTCCTCTGTGTCATACATCCGGGACAGTGCGTCTGCCTTTGCGTTCTGGGAACCTGGTCTGTAGGACAGGGTGAAAACAAAATGGGTGAAAAATATTGCCCACCTTGCCTGGCGAGGGTTCAGTCTCCTCGCTGCCCGGATGTACTCCAGATTGCGGTGGTCAGTCCAGATGAGAAAAGGGTGTTTAGCTCCCTCAAGCCAATGTCTCCACACCTTCAAAGCCCTGACAACAGCCAGCAGCTCCCTGTCCCCCACGTCATCGAGAAGAAGGCACAGGGGCGGAGTTTTGAGAGCACGGCTCCTATCCCAGCCTCAGTCCACCTCCACTATGAACGCCAAAGAGGGATCCGGATGAACCAACACGGGACCCGAGGTAAACAGAGCCTTCAGGTGACCAAAAGCCCTATCCGCCTCAGCCGACCACTGCAAACGCACCGCACCCCCCTTCAGCAGTGAGGTAATGGGAGCCGCTACCTGGCCAAAACTCCGGATAAACCTCCGGTAGTAGTTGTCAAACCCTACAAACCGCTGCACCTCCTTTACTGTGGTGGGAGTCGGCCAATTAAGCACGGCTGAAATGCGATCACTCTCCATCTCCACCCCTGAAGTGGAAATGCGGTACCCTAGGAAGGAGACGGACTGTTTGTAAGAACAGACATTTCTCAGCCTTGACGTACAGGTCATGCTCCAACAGTTGACCAAGCACCCTGAGCACCAGGGACACATGCTCTGTGTGTGTAGCGGAGTATATCAGAATGTCGTCAATATACACCGCTACACCCTGCCCATGCAGGTCCCTAAAAATCTTGTCTACAAAGGCCTGGAAAACTGATGGAGCATTCATCAACCCATATGGCATGACGAGGTACTCATAATGGCCTGAGGTGGTACTGAATGCCGTCTTCCACTCGTCCCCCTCCCGGATACGCACCAGGTTGTAAGTGCTCCTGAGATCTAGTTTGGTGAAGAAGCGCGCCCTGTGCATTGGCTCATTTGCCGTGGCGATGAGAGGTAGTGGGTAACTGTACCTCACCGTGATCTGGTTTAGACCTCTATAGTCAATAACCTCCATCTTTTTCTTCACAAAAAAGAAACTTGAGGAGGCGGGTCAAGTAGAGGACTCAACATTTTTTGGGGGGGCTGCCTCTCGGGCTTCCTCGCCAGCTGTGTTCCCTCGTACTTCCGCTCATAGAAGAGCCGCTCTGCCATCGCTGCCTCCAACTCCTCCCTGGGACGGCGATACACCCCCTCCTGGCTCCAGGCTTGTGAACACACACTGGTGACACCGTGCGCTTCACCGCCTCACACGGTGCCTTACCAGTGCGATGCTCTCTCTGGTAAGCACGGGGAGTTGGCCCAGGTCTCCAACCTGGCTCAGCCAAACTCCCCGTGTGCACCAAAAAAAATGTGACACCGGTGCGTGTTCACAGCCCGGTGCGCGACATGCCAGCTTCCCGCATCTGTCGAGCTAGGGGGAGTGTGCAGCCTGGAAGGAGGGTGTCGGCTCAGCGCTCCTGGTCTCCGGTGCGCCTCCTTGGACCAGGATATCCTGCGCCGGCTCTGCGTCACTGTATCTCCGGTGCGTCTCCACAGCCCAGTACGGCCTGTTTCTGCTCCACACACCAGGCTCCCTGTGCGCCTTCAGAGCCCGGCACGGCCTGTTCCCGCTCCACGCACCAGGTCCCCTGTGCGCCTTCAGAACAAGGCATGTCCTGTCCCTGCTCCACACACCAGGCTCCCTGTGCGTCTTCAGAGCCCGGCACGGCCTGTTCCCGCTCCACGCATCAGGTCCCCTGTGCGCCTTCAGAGCCCGGCACGGCCTGTTCCCGCTCCACGCATCAGGTTCCCTGTGCGCCTTCAGAGCCTGGCACGGCCTGTGCCTGCTCCACGCATCAAGTCCCCTGTGCGCATCGAGAGCCCGACACGTCCTGTCCCTGCTCCACACATCAGGTCCCCTGTGCGCATCGAGAGCCCAGCACGTCCTGTCCCTGCTCCATGCATCAGGTCCCCTGTGCGCATCGAGTGCCCGGCACGTCCTGTCCCTGCTCCAGGTATTAGGTCCCCTGTGCGCATCGAGAGTCTGGCACGTCCTGTCCCTGCTCCACGCATCAGGTCCCCTGTGCACATCGAGAGACCGGCACGGACTGTTCCTGTTCCACGCACCAGGGACAGGACGTGCCGCACCAGGCCTCTAAGATGTCGTCCCAGCCTGGTACGTACTGTTCTTGCTCCATGTACTGAGCCTCCAGTGCGTCTTCTCAGGCCGGTACGACCCGCACCGAGCCGCCAAAGGCGAGGACCCACCGAGAGACCCCCAGTGACTTTTGGTCGCGGTCGAGATCCGCGCTTTTGGGGGGGTTGTACTGTCACGGCCTGGCCATAGATAGCCCTTTTGGCTGCTCTATGGTGGTTTTGGTCAGGACGTGAGCAGGGGTGTGTTTTGGTTCTATGTTGTTTTGGGTTCCCAATTAGAGGCAGCTGTTAGTCGCCCCACTGCTCCCTAAGTAGTTTAACTAGGCAAGTCAGTTAAGAACAAATTCTTATTTTCAATGACAGCCTAGGAACAGTGGGTTAACTGCCTTGTTCAGGGGCAGAATGACAGATTTATACTTTGTCAGCTCTGGGATTTGATCTTGCAACCTTTCGGTTGCTAGTCCAACAGTCTAACCACTAGGCTACCTGCCGCCCCACATGGGTGTTTATATGATTTTTTTAATGACTACCCCTTCCTCTGTCCCCCACAAATTCAACTACAAAGACCAGGGAGCTTTTCAAAAGCCTCCTAAAGGAGGACAGTTGTTGGTAGATGGGTAGCAATAACAAATCAGACATTGCCTATCTCTTTAAGCATGGTCAAGTTAATAATTATGCTGTGGAAACTGGAAACTGCTTAGGGATGTCACCATGAGGCCAATGGTGATTTTAAAACAGCTACTGAGTTCAATGGATGTGATGAGAGAGAACTGAGGATGGATCAACAACATTGTAGTGACAGAAAAAAAGATACAGAATATATTATGCAACAAGTCACAAAAGTAGTACTGCAAAAAAACATGGCACTTTTTGTCCTGAATGCAAAGCCTTGTGTTTGGAGCAAATCCAACAGAACACATCACTGAGTAACTCCGGTCTTATTTTCAAGCATGTTGGTGGCTGCATCATGTTAAGGGTATGCTTGACATAAGCAAAGACTGTTTTTTCAGGATAAAAATAAACGTAATGGAGCTAAGCACAGGCTAGAGGAAAACCTGGTTCACTTTCCAACAGACACCTTTCAGCATGACAAACGTCTAAAACAGATGGCAAAACATACACTGGAGTCACTTACCAAGAAGACAGTTAATGTTCCTGAGTGGCCAAGTTACAGTTTTGAATTAGATCTGCTTGGAAATCTATGGCAAGATTTGAAAACGACCCTAGAAAAGGGTCTTATTGGTGATGTACTATAGCTGAGTTCAGACAGGCTCTTATTGGTGATGTAATATAGCTGAGTTCAGACAAGCTTTTACTGGTGATGTAATATAGCTGAGTTCAGACAGGCTCTTATTGGTGTTGTAATATAGCTGAGTTCAGACAGGATCTTATTGGTGTTCTAATATAGCTGAGTTCAGACAGGATCTTATTGGTGTTTTAATATAGCTGAGATCAGACAAGCTCTTATTGGTGTTGTAATATAGCTGAGTTCAGACAGGATCTTATTGGTGTTGTACTATAGCTGAGTTCAGACAGGCTCTTATTGGTGATGTAATATAGCTGAGTTCAGACAAGCTTTTACTGGTGATGTAATATAGCTGAGTTCAGACAGGCTCTTATTGGTGTTGTAATATAGCTGAGTTCAGACAGGATCTTATTGGTGTTCTAATATAGCTGAGTTCAGACAGGATCTTATTGGTGTTGTAATATAGCTGAGATCAGACAGGCTCTTATTGGTGTTGTAATATAGCTGAGTTCAGACAGGATCTTATTGGTGTTGTACTATAGCTGAATACAGACAGGATCTTATTGGTGGCGTGGGCTTCTAGAACCTTTTTTAAGAAGACCTAATGCCAGCAGAGTAGAGGGTTGTTGATGCATGTGTACCAAGTCACTTTGGGTCAGGATGTGTGTGTGTGGGGGGGTGGGGGGGCTCGAGTGAACCCTGTAATGCTCCTATTAGAAGCTTTAGTTAAAATGGCATTTCATCATGCAGCTGACAAGTCAGTTATTTCTCTCTCTCCCTCCATATATGCCTCGCTCCCTCCGGCTCAGTGACAGTTGCCTTAGGCCTGAGATAAATAGGCAGCGCACCACACACACACACACTCACACACACACTCACACACACACTCACACTCACACACACACTCAAACACACATGGCAGAAGAGAAGTGACATCCTGTCAAAACAATAGTTTAGTACAATACAAATAAGACCCTGTCTGAACTCAGCTATATTACAACACCAATAAGACCCTGTCTGAACTCAGCTATAGTACAACACCAATAAGAGCCTGTCTGAACTCAGCTATATTACAACACCAATAAGAGCCTGTCTGAACTCAGCTATATTACAACACCAATAAGAGCCTGTCTGAACTCAGCTATATTACAACACCAATAAGAGCCTGTCTGAACTCAGCTATATTACAACACCAATAAGAGCCTGTCTGAACTCAGCTATATTACAACACCAATAAGAGCCTGTCTGAACTCAGCTATAGTACAACACCAATAAGAGCCTGTCTGAACTCAGCTATATTACAACACCAATAAGACCCTGTCTGTATTCAGCTATAGTACAACACCAATAAGAGCCTGTCTGAACTCAGCTTTATTACAACACCAATAAGAGCCTGTCTGAACTCAGCTATATTACAACACCAATAAGACCCTGTCTGAACTCAGCTATATTACAACACCAATAAGATCCTGTCTGAACTCAGCTATATTACAACACCAATAAGAGCCTGTCTGATCTCAGCTATATTACAACACCAATAAGACCCTGTCTGAACTCAGCTATATTACAACACCAATAAGAGCCTGTCTGTATTCAGCTATAGTACAACACCAATAAGAGCCTGTCTGATCTCAGCTATAGTACAACACCAATAAGAGCCTGTCTGATCTCAGCTATAGTACAACACCAATAAGAGCCTGTCTGATCTCAGCTATAGTACAACACCAATAAGAGCCTGTCTGATCTCAGCTATATTACAACACCAATAAGAGCCTGTCTGAACTCAGCTATAGTACAACACCAATAAGAGCCTGTCTGATCTCAGCTATATTACAACACCAATAAGAGCCTGTCTGAACTCAGACCAACTTTCCATATGGCTCTCTGGCTGTTTACATTATATTGTCATATCTGTGTGTGCGTATGAGAGAGAGAGAAAGTGGATGTCTGCAGGACTGATGTCTGACCACCAGGTGGGAGTGTAGAGAGCGAGGGTTAGTGAACTAAGAAAATTGGAGGAGTGGGAGGAGAAGAAGAGAGGAGAAATAGGAGAGGTGGGAAGGAAAGTAGAGCAGAAATAAGAGATGACAAATAGGAGAGGAGTGTAGGAGAGGGGATAAAGATGAGGGGAGGGAAGGAGAGGGGGAGACTGGGGAAAGATGAGAGGAGGGAAAGAAGGAAAGGAGAGGAGAAATAGGAGAGGAAGGAAGAAGAGGAGAGGAGGGAAGGAGATGAGGAGAGGAGGAAAGGAAAGGAAGAGAGGAGACAGGAGAGGAGGGAAGGACGGGGGAGAAAGAGGAGAGGAGGGAAGGAGATAAGAGGAGATGAGGGACGGAAAGGAGAGGAAGAGAGGAGACAGGAGAGGAGGGAAAGAGATGAGAGGAGAGGAGAAAGAGGAGGGAAGGAGAGGAAGAGAGGAGACATAGGAGAGGAGGGAAGGAAAAGAGGGGAGGGAAGACAGAGGAGGGAAGGAGAGGAAGAGAGGAGAAAGAGGAGAGGAGGAGAGACCACAGTAGAGTATGGCAGGTGGGAGTTCCATCGTCAGTGAATAAGGTGGAATTACCATCAACTTTCAGGTCTCTATAGCCAGCCTGTCCTCTCTGGGCAGCCAGGTTTGTCTGTGACGACCAGTCTCTATAGCCAGACTGTCCTCTCTGGGCAGCCAGACTGTCCTCTCTGGGCAGCCAGGTTTGTCTGTGTCGACCGGTCTCTATAGCCAGCCTGTCCTCTCTGGGCAGCCAGGTTTGTCTGTGTCGACCGGTCTCTATAGCCAGCCTGTCCTCTCTGGGCAGCCAGGTTTGTCTGTGAAGACGGGTCTCTATAGCCAGCCTGTCCTCTCTGGGAAGCCAGGTTTGTCTGTGACGACCGGTCTCTATAGCCAGACTGTCCTCACTGAGTCTGTTCTAGTCAGTGTTTTCCTCAGTTTTCTATAGGTCACAGTGGTCAGATAGTCTGCCTCCATGTACTGTCTTTAAAGAAACAAATAGCATTGAAGTTGACTTAGATTTTTTGTGGTGTCTTTCCAATAGGCGATATATCTTTATTTTTGCTTTGTGATGATTTGGTTGGGCCAGATTTTTTAAATTCCTGTCCTGAGGCTCTTAGGGTTGGTTTGGGTTACTGAACCAAGCCTCAGAACCAGTTGGCTGAGGGGACTCTTCTCTATGGATAAATCTTGGCATGTGAGGGCTTTGTAACGGCAGTAGTGGGAGTCACGTGATTTTAAATGATTATAAAATTATGTGGCAATTTTTTAAAATATTATTCAGAAGAGGGAATTGGCCTAATTCTGCTCTGCATGCCTTGTTGGTTCTCTGTACTCTAAGGATGTTCTTACAGAATTCTGCATGCAGCATTTCAGTTTGGTGTTTGTCGAATTTGGAACAAGGTCGTTTTGTAAGCGGACCAAAAACGTCACTGCAATATAGTTTACCTCACAATTCACTGCCAAATAGCGGACCCCACACTTCACTGCCAAATAGTGGACCCCACCCTTCACTGCCATATTGTGGACCCCACCCTTCACTGCTATATAGTGGACCCCAGACTTCACTGCCATATAGTGGACCCAAACCTTCACTGCATTATAGAGGACCCCACACTTCACTGCCATATAGTGGACCCCACCCTTCACTACCATATAGTGGACCCCACCCTTCACTGCCATATAGTGGACCCCACCCTTCACTACCATATAGTGGACCCCACACTTCACTGCCATATAGCGGACTCCACCCTTCACTGCTATATAGTGGACCCTACCCTTCACTGCTATATAGTGGACCCTACCCTTCACTGCCATATAGTGGACGGGTGGGGTCCACTATATGGCAGTAAAGGGTGGGGTCCTATATATAGCAGTGAAGGGTGGGGTCCACTATATGGCAGTGAAGGGTAGGGTCCACTATATGGCAGTAAAGGGTGGGGTCCTATATATAGCAGTGAAGGGTGGGGTCCACTATATGGCAGTGAAGGGTAGGGTCCACTATATAGCAGTGAAGGGTAGGGTCCACTATATAGCAGTGAAGGGTGGGGTCCACTATATAGCAGTAAAGGGTGGGGTCCACTATATAGCAGTGAAGGGTGGGGCCCACTATATGGCAGTAAAGGGTGGGGTCCTATATATAGCAGTGAAGGGTGGGGTCCTATATATAGCAGTGAAGGGTGGGGTCCACTATATGGCAGTAAAGGGTGGGGTCCTATATATAGCAGTGAAGGGTGGGGTCCTATATATAGCAGTGAAGGGTGGGGTCCACTATATGGCAGTGAAGGGTAGGGTCCACTATATGGCAGTGAAGGGTGGGGTCCACTATATAGCAGTGAAGGGTGGGGTCCACTATATGGCAGTGAAGAGTGGGGTCCACTATATAGCAGTGAAGGGTGGGGTCCGCTATATAGCAGTGAAGGGTGGGGTCCTATATATAGCAGTGAAGGGTGGGGCCCACTATATAGCAGTGAAGGGTGGGGTCCTATATATAGCAGTGAAGGGTGGGGTCCACTATATGGCAGTGAAGGGTGGGGCCCACTATATAGCAGTGAAGGGTGGGGTCCACTATATAGCAGTGAAGGGTGGGGTCCACTATATAGCAGTGAAGGGTGGGGTCCACTATATAGCAGTGAAGGGTGGGGTCCTATATATAGCAGTGAAGGGTGGGGTCCACTATATAGCAGTGAAGGGTGGGGCCCACTATATAGCAGTAAAGGGTGGGGTCCACTATATAGCAGTGAAGGGTGGGGTCCACTATATAGCAGTGAAGTGTGGGGTCCACTATATAGCAGTGAAGAGTGGGGTCCACTATATAGCAGTGAAGGGTGGGGTCCACTATATGGCAGTGAAGGGTGGGGCCCACTATATGGCAGTGAAGGGTGGGGTCCACTATATAGCAGTGAAGGGTGGGGTCCACTATATAGCAGAGAAGTGTGGGGTCCACTATATAGCAGTGAAGGGTGGGGTCCACTATATAGCAGTGAAGGGTGGGGTCCACTATATAGCAGAGAATTGTGGGGTCCACTATATAGCAGTGAAGGGTGGGGTCCACTATATAGCAGTAAAGGGTGGGGTCCACTATATAGCAGTGAAGGGTGGGGTCCACTATATAGCAGTAAAGGGTGGGGTCCAATATATAGCAGTGAAGGGAGGGGTCCACTATATGGCAGTGAAGGGTGGGGCCCAACATATAGCAGTAAAGGGTGGGGTCCACTATATCGCAGTGAAGGGTATGGTCCTCTATATAGCAGTAAAGAGTGGGGTCCACTATATAGCAGTGAAGGTTGGGGTCCACTATATAGCAGTGAAGGTTGGGGTCCACTATATGGCAGTGAAGTGTAGCGTCCACTATATAGCAGTGAAGGGTGGGGCCCACTATATAGCAGTGAAGGGTGGGGTCCACTATATAGCAGTGAAGGGTGGGGTCCACTATATGGCAGTGAAGGGTGGGGTCCACTATATGGCAGTGAAGTGTGGGGTCCACTATATAGCAGTGAAGGGTGGGGCCCACTATATAGCAGTGAAGGGTGGGGTCCACTATATAGCAGTGAAGAGTGTGGTCCACTATATAGCAGTGAAGGGTGGGGTCCACTATATAGCAGTGAAGGGTGGGGTCCACTATATAGCAGTGAAGAGTGGGGTCCATTATATGGCAGTGAAGAGTGGGGCCCACCATATAGCAGTGAAGGGTGGGGCCCACTATATAGCAGTAAAGGGTGGGGTCCACTATATGGCAGTGAAGGGTGGGGTCCACTATATAGCAGTGAAGGGTGGTGTCAACTATATAGCAGTAAAGGGTGGGGTCCACTATATGGCAGTGAAGGGTGGGGTCCACTATATAGCAGTGAAGGGTGGTGTCAACTATATAGCAGTGAAGGGTGGGGTCCACCATATAGCAGTGAAGGGTGGGGCCCACTATATAGCAGTAAAGGGTGGGGTCCACTATATAGCAGTAAAGGGTGGGGTCCACTATATGGCAGTGAAGGGTGGGGTCCACTATATAGCAGTGAAGGGTGGTGTCAACTATATAGCAGTGAAGGGTGGGGTCCACTATATGGCAGTGAAGGGTGGGGTCCACTATATAGCAGTGAAGGGTGGGGTCCACTAAATAGCAGTGAAGGGTGGTGTCAACTATATAGCAGTGAAGGGTGGGGTCCACTATATGGCAGTGAAGGGTGGGGCCCACCATATAGCAGTGAAGGGTGGGGCCCACTATATAGCAGTAAAGGGTGGGGTCCACTATATAGCAGTGAATGGTGGGGTCCACTATATAGCAGAGAAGGGTGGGGTCCATTATATGGCAGTGAAGGGTGGGGTCCACTATATAGCAGTGAAGGGTGGGGCCCACTATATAGCAGTAAAGGGTGGGGTCCACTATATGGCAGTGAAGGGTGGGGTCCACTATATAGCAGAGAAGGGTGGGGTCCATTATATGGCAGTGAAGGGTGGGGTCCACTATATAGCAGTAAAGGTTGGGGTCCACTATATGGCAGTGAAGGGTGGGGTCCACTATATAGCAGTGAAGGGTGGGGTCCACTAAATAGCAGTGAAGGGTGGTGTCAACTATATAGCAGTGAAGGGTGGGGTCCACTATATGGCAGTGAAGGGTGGGGCCCACCATATAGCAGTGAAGGGTGGGGTCCACTATATAGCAGTAAAGGGTGGGGTCCACTATATGGCAGTGAAGGGTGGGGCCCACTATATAGCAGTAAAGGGTGGGGTCCACTATATAGCAGTGAAGGGTGGGGTCCACTATATAGCAGTGAAGGGTGGGGTCCACTATATGGCAGTGAAGGGTGGGGTCCACTATATAGCAGTGAAGGGAGGGGTCCACTAAATGGCAATGAAGGGTGGGGTCCAATATATGGCAGTGAAGGGTGGGGCCCACTCTGTGGCAGTGAAGGTTGGGGCCCACCATATAGCAGTTAAGTGTGGGGTCCACTATATTGCAGTGAAGGGTGGTGTCCACTATATGGCAGTGAAGGGTGGGGTCCACTATATAGCAGTAAAGGGTGGGGTCCACTATATAGCAGTGAAGAGTGGGGTCCACTATATGGCAGTGAAGGGTGGGGTCCACTATATAGCAGTAAAGGGTGGGGTCCACTATATTGCAGTGAAGGGTGGTGTCCACTATATGGCAGTGAAGGGTGGGGTCCACTATATAGCAGTAAAGGGTGGGGTCCACTATATTGCAGTGAAGGGTGGGGTCCACTATATAGCAGTGAAGGGTGGGGTCCACTATATAGCAGAGAATTGTGGGGTCCACTATATAGCAGTGAAGGGTGGGGTCCACTATATAGCAGTGAAGGGTGGGGTCCACTATATAGCAGTGAAGGGTGGGGTCCACTATATAGCAGTAAAGGGTGGGGTCCACTATATAGCAGTGAAGGGAGGGGTCCACTATATGGCAGTGAAGGGTGGGGCCCAACATATAGCAGTAAAGGGTGGGGTCCACTATATCGCAGTGAAGGGTATGGTCCTCTATATAGCAGTAAAGAGTGGGGTCCACTATATAGCAGTGAAGGTTGGGGTCCACTATATAGCAGTGAAGGTTGGGGTCCACTATATGGCAGTGAAGTGTGGGGCCCACTATATAGCAGTGAAGGGTGGGGCCCACTATATAGCAGTGAAGGGTGGGGTCCACTATATAGCAGTGAAGGGTGGGGTCCACTATATGGCAGTGAAGGGTGGGGTCCACTATATGGCAGTGAAGTGTGGGGTCCACTATATAGCAGTGAAGGGTGGGGCCCACTATATAGCAGTGAA
>CM059796.1:40486644-40574144 GCA_030435695.1 Brachymystax lenok tsinlingensis
GGTAACTAGCTAGTTATCATTAAGATGCTGTGAAAACAGGTAACTAGCTAGTTATCATTAAGATGCTGTGAAAACATTTAACTAGCTAGTTATCATTAACATGCTGTGAAAACAGGTAACTAGCTAGTTATCATTAACATGCTGTGAAAACAGGTAACTAGCTAGTTATCATTAAGATGCTGTGAAAACAGGTAACTAGCTAGTTATCATTAACATGCTGTGAAAACAGGTAACTAGCTAGTTATCATTAAGATGCTGTGAAAACAGGTAACTAGCTAGTTATCATTAAGATGCTGTGAAAACAGGTAACTAGCTAGTTATCATTAAGATGCTGTGAAAACAGGTAACTAGCTAGTTATCATTAAGATGCTGTGAAAACAGGTAACTAGCTAGTTATCATTAACATGCTGTGAAAACAGGTAACTAGCTAGTTATCATTAAGATGCTGTGAAAACAGGTAACTAGCTAGTTATCATTAAGATGCTGTGAAAACAGGTAACTAGCTAGTTATCATTAAGATGCTGTGAAAACAGGTAACTAGCTAGTTATCATTAAGATGCTGTGAAAATAGGTAACTAGCTAGTTTTCATTAAGATGCTGTGAAAACAGGTAACTAGCTAGTTATCATTAACATGCTGTGAAAACAGGTAACTAGCTAGTTATCATTAACATGCTGTGAAAACAGGTAACTAGCTAGTTATCATTAACATGCTGTGAAAACAGGTAACTAGCTAGTTATCATTAAGATGCTGTGAAAACAGGTAACTAGCTAGTTATCATTAACATGCTGTGAAAACAGGTAACTAGCTAGTTATCATTAAGATGCTGTGAAAACAGGTAACTAGCTAGTTATCATTAACATGCTGTGAAAACAGGTAACTAGCTAGTTATCATTAAGATGCTGTGAAAACAGGTAACTAGCTAGTTATCATTAAGATGCTGTGAAAACAGGTAACTAGCTAGTTATCATTAAGATGCTGTGAAAACAGGTAACTAGCTAGTTATCATTAAGATGCTGTGAAAACAGGTAACTAGCTAGTTATCATTAACATGCTGTGAAAACAGGTAACTAGCTAGTTATCATTAACATGCTGTGAAAACAGGTAACTAGCTAGTTATCATTAACATGCTGTGAAAACAGGTAACTAGCTAGTTATCATTAAGATGCTGTGAAAACAGGTAACTAGCTAGTTATCATTAAGATGCTGTGAAAACAGGTAACTAGCTAGTTATCATTAAGATGCTGTGAAAACAGGTAACTAGCTAGTTATCATTAAGATGCTGTGAAAACAGGTAACTAGCTAGTTATCATTAACATGCTGTGAAAACAGGTAACTAGCTAGTTATCATTAACATGCTGTGAAAACAGGTAACTAGCTAGTTATCATTAAGATGCTGTGAAAACAGGTAACTAGCTAGTTATCATTAAGATGCTGTGAAAACAGGTAACTAGCTAGTTATCATTAAGATGCTGTGAAAACAGGTAACTAGCTAGTTATCATTAAGATGCTGTGAAAACAGGTAACTAGCTAGTTATCATTAACATGCTGTGAAAACAGGTAACTAGCTAGTTATCATTAACATGCTGTGAAAACAGGTAACTAGCTAGTTATCATTAACATGCTGTGAAAACAGGTAACTAGCTAGTTATCATTAAGATGCTGTGAAAACAGGTAACTAGCTAGTTATCATTAAGATGCTGTGAAAACAGGTAACTAGCTAGTTATCATTAAGATGCTGTGAAAACAGGTAACTAGCTAGTTATCATTAAGATGCTGTGAAAACAGGTAACTAGCTAGTTATCATTAAGATGCTGTGAAAACAGGTAACTAGCTAGTTATCATTAAGATGCTGTGAAAACAGGTAACTAGCTAGTTATCATTAAGATGCTGTGAAAACAGGTAACTAGCTAGTTATCATTAAGATGCTGTGAAAACAGGTAACTAGCTAGTTATCATTAAGATGCTGTGAAAACAGGTAACTAGCTAGTTATCATTAAGATGCTGTGAAAACAGGTAACTAGCTAGTTATCATTAACATGCTGTGAAAACAGGTAACTAGCTAGTTATCATTAACATGCTGTGAAAACAGGTAACTAGCTAGTTATCATTAACATGCTGTGAAAACAGGTAACTAGCTAGTTATCATTAAGATGCTGTGAAAACAGGTAACTAGCTAGTTATCATTAAGATGCTGTGAAAACAGGTAACTAGCTAGTTATCATTAACATGCTGTGAAAACAGGTAACTAGCTAGTTATCATTAACATGCTGTGAAAACAGGTAACTAGCTAGTTATCATTAAGATGCTGTGAAAATAGGTAACTAGCTAGTTATCATTAAGATGCTGTGAAAACAGGTAACTAGCTAGTTATCATTAAGATGCTGTGAAAACAGGTAACTAGCTAGTTATCATTAAGATGCTGTGAAAACAGGTAACTAGCTAGTTATCATTAAGATGCTGTGAAAACAGGTAACTAGCTAGTTATCATTAACATGCTGTGAAAACAGGTAACTAGCTAGTTATCATTAACATGCTGTGAAAACAGGTAACTAGCTAGTTATCATTAACATGCTGTGAAAACAGGTAACTAGCTAGTTATCATTAACATGCTGTGAAAACAGGTAACTAGCTAGTTATCATTAAGATGCTGTGAAAACAGGTAACTAGCTAGTTATCATTAAGATGCTGTGAAAACAGGTAACTAGCTAGTTATCATTAAGATGCTGTGAAAACATTTAACTAGCTAGTTATCATTAACATGCTGTGAAAACAGGTAACTAGCTAGTTATCATTAACATGCTGTGAAAACAGGTAACTAGCTAGTTATCATTAAGATGCTGTGAAAACAGGTAACTAGCTAGTTATCATTAAGATGCTGTGAAAACAGGTAACTAGCTAGTTATCATTAAGATGCTGTGAAAACAGGTAACTAGCTAGTTATCATTAACATGCTGTGAAAACATTTAACTAGCTAGTTATCATTAACATGCTGTGAAAACAGGTAACTAGCTAGTTATCATTAACATGCTGTGAAAACAGGTAACTAGCTAGTTATCATTAAGATGCTGTGAAAACAGGTAACTAGCTAGTTATCATTAACATGCTGTGAAAACAGGTAACTAGCTAGTTATCATTAAGATGCTGTGAAAACAGGTAACTAGCTAGTTATCATTAAGATGCTGTGAAAACAGGTAACTAGCTAGTTATCATTAAGATGCTGTGAAAACAGGTAACTAGCTAGTTATCATTAAGATGCTGTGAAAACAGGTAACTAGCTAGTTATCATTAACATGCTGTGAAAACAGGTAACTAGCTAGTTATCATTAACATGCTGTGAAAACAGGTAACTAGCTAGTTATCATTAACATGCTGTGAAAACAGGTAACTAGCTAGTTATCATTAACATGCTGTGAAAACAGGTAACTAGCTAGTTATCATTAAGATGCTGTGAAAATAGGTAACTAGCTAGTTATCATTAACATGCTGTGAAAACAGGTAACTAGCTAGTTATCATTAAGATGCTGTGAAAACAGGTAACTAGCTAGTTATCATTAAGATGCTGTGAAAACAGGTAACTAGCTAGTTATCATTAAGATGCTGTGAAAACAGGTAACTAGCTAGTTATCATTAAGATGCTGTGAAAACAGGTAACTAGCTAGTTATCATTAAGATGCTGTGAAAACAGGTAACTAGCTAGTTATCATTAACATGCTGTGAAAACAGGTAACTAGCTAGTTATCATTAAGATGCTGTGAAAACAGGTAACTAGCTAGTTATCATTAAGATGCTGTGAAAACAGGTAACTAGCTAGTTATCATTAAGATGCTGTGAAAACAGGTAACTAGCTAGTTATCATTAAGATGCTGTGAAAACAGGTAACTAGCTAGTTATCATTAAGATGCTGTGAAAACAGGTAACTAGCTAGTTATCATTAAGATGCTGTGAAAACAGGTAACTAGCTAGTTATCATTAACATGCTGTGAAAACAGGTAACTAGCTAGTTATCATTAAGATGCTGTGAAAACAGGTAACTAGCTAGTTATCATTAAGATGCTGTGAAAACAGGTAACTAGCTAGTTATCATTAAGATGCTGTGAAAACAGGTAACTAGCTAGTTATCATTAAGATGCTGTGAAAACAGGTAACTAGCTAGTTATCATTAAGATGCTGTGAAAACAGGTAACTAGCTAGTTATCATTAACATGCTGTGAAAACAGGTAACTAGCTAGTTATCATTAACATGCTGTGAAAACAGGTAACTAGCTAGTTATCATTAAGATGCTGTGAAAACAGGTAACTAGCTAGTTATCATTAAGATGCTGTGAAAACAGGTAACTAGCTAGTTATCATTAAGATGCTGTGAAAACAGGTAACTAGCTAGTTATCATTAAGATGCTGTGAAAACAGGTAACTAGCTAGTTATCATTAAGATGCTGTGAAAACAGGTAACTAGCTAGTTATCATTAAGATGCTGTGAAAACAGGTAACTAGCTAGTTATCATTAAGATGCTGTGAAAACAGGTAACTAGCTAGTTATCATTAAGATGCTGTGAAAACAGGTAACTAGCTAGTTATCATTAAGATGCTGTGAAAACAGGTAACTAGCTAGTTATCATTAAGATGCTGTGAAAACAGGTAACTAGCTAGTTATCATTAAGATGCTGTGAAAACAGGTAACTAGCTAGTTATCATTAAGATGCTGTGAAAACAGGTAACTAGCTAGTTATCATTAACATGCTGTGAAAACAGGTAACTAGCTAGTTATCATTAACATGCTGTGAAAACAGGTAACTAGCTAGTTATCATTAAGATGCTGTGAAAACAGGTAACTAGCTAGTTATCATTAAGATGCTGTGAAAACAGGTAACTAGCTAGTTATCATTAAGATGCTGTGAAAACAGGTAACTAGCTAGTTATCATTAACATGCTGTGAAAACAGGTAACTAGCTAGTTATCATTAAGATGCTGTGAAAACAGGTAACTAGCTAGTTATCATTAAGATGCTGTGAAAACAGGTAACTAGCTAGTTATCATTAAGATGCTGTGAAAACAGGTAACTAGCTAGTTATCATTAACATGCTGTGAAAACAGGTAACTAGCTAGTTATCATTAAGATGCTGTGAAAACATTTAACTAGCTAGTTATCATTAACATGCTGTGAAAACAGGTAACTAGCTAGTTATCATTAAGATGCTGTGAAAACAGGTAACTAGCTAGTTATCATTAACATGCTGTGAAAACAGGTAACTAGCTAGTTATCATTAACATGCTGTGAAAACAGGTAACTAGCTAGTTATCATTAAGATGCTGTGAAAACAGGTAACTAGCTAGTTATCATTAAGATGCTGTGAAAACAGGTAACTAGCTAGTTATCATTAAGATGCTGTGAAAACAGGTAACTAGCTAGTTATCATTAACATGCTGTGAAAACAGGTAACTAGCTAGTTATCATTAACATGCTGTGAAAACAGGTAACTAGCTAGTTATCATTAAGATGCTGTGAAAACAGGTAACTAGCTAGTTATCATTAAGATGCTGTGAAAACAGGTAACTAGCTAGTTATCATTAAGATGCTGTGAAAACAGGTAACTAGCTAGTTATCATTAACATGCTGTGAAAACAGGTAACTAGCTAGTTATCATTAACATGCTGTGAAAACAGGTAACTAGCTAGTTATCATTAACATGCTGTGAAAACAGGTAACTAGCTAGTTATCATTAAGATGCTGTGAAAACAGGTAACTAGCTAGTTATCATTAAGATGCTGTGAAAACAGGTAACTAGCTAGTTATCATTAAGATGCTGTGAAAACAGGTAACTAGCTAGTTATCATTAAGATGCTGTGAAAACAGGTAACTAGCTAGTTATCATTAAGATGCTGTGAAAACAGGTAACTAGCTAGTTATCATTAAGATGCTGTGAAAACATTTAACTAGCTAGTTATCATTAACATGCTGTGAAAACAGGTAACTAGCTAGTTATCATTAACATGCTGTGAAAACAGGTAACTAGCTAGTTATCATTAACATGCTGTGAAAACAGGTAACTAGCTAGTTATCATTAACATGCTGTGAAAACAGGTAACTAGCTAGTTATCATTAAGATGCTGTGAAAATAGGTAACTAGCTAGTTATCATTAACATGCTGTGAAAACAGGTAACTAGCTAGTTATCATTAAGATGCTGTGAAAACAGGTAACTAGCTAGTTATCATTAACATGCTGTGAAAACAGGTAACTAGCTAGTTATCATTAAGATGCTGTGAAAACAGGTAACTAGCTAGTTATCATTAAGATGCTGTGAAAACATTTAACTAGCTAGTTATCATTAACATGCTGTGAAAACAGGTAACTAGCTAGTTATCATTAACATGCTGTGAAAACAGGTAACTAGCTAGTTATCATTAAGATGCTGTGAAAACAGGTAACTAGCTAGTTATCATTAAGATGCTGTGAAAACAGGTAACTAGCTAGTTATCATTAAGATGCTGTGAAAACAGGTAACTAGCTAGTTATCATTAAGATGCTGTGAAAACAGGTAACTAGCTAGTTATCATTAAGATGCTGTGAAAACAGGTAACTAGCTAGTTATCATTAAGATGCTGTGAAAACAGGTAACTAGCTAGTTATCATTAAGATGCTGTGAAAACAGGTAACTAGCTAGTTATCATTAAGATGCTGTGAAAACAGGTAACTAGCTAGTTATCATTAAGATGCTGTGAAAACAGGTAACTAGCTAGTTATCATTAAGATGCTGTGAAAACAGGTAACTAGCTAGTTATCATTAAGATGCTGTGAAAACATTTAACTAGCTAGTTATCATTAACATGCTGTGAAAACAGGTAACTAGCTAGTTATCATTAACATGCTGTGAAAACAGGTAACTAGCTAGTTATCATTAAGATGCTGTGAAAACAGGTAACTAGCTAGTTATCATTAACATGCTGTGAAAACAGGTAACTAGCTAGTTATCATTAAGATGCTGTGAAAACAGGTAACTAGCTAGTTATCATTAACATGCTGTGAAAACAGGTAACTAGCTAGTTATCATTAAGATGCTGTGAAAACAGGTAACTAGCTAGTTATCATTAAGATGCTGTGAAAACAGGTAACTAGCTAGTTATCATTAAGATGCTGTGAAAACAGGTAACTAGCTAGTTATCATTAAGATGCTGTGAAAACATTTAACTAGCTAGTTATCATTAACATGCTGTGAAAACAGGTAACTAGCTAGTTATCATTAACATGCTGTGAAAACAGGTAACTAGCTAGTTATCATTAAGATGCTGTGAAAACAGGTAACTAGCTAGTTATCATTAAGATGCTGTGAAAACAGGTAACTAGCTAGTTATCATTAAGATGCTGTGAAAACAGGTAACTAGCTAGTTATCATTAAGATGCTGTGAAAACAGGTAACTAGCTAGTTATCATTAAGATGCTGTGAAAACAGGTAACTAGCTAGTTATCATTAACATGCTGTGAAAACAGGTAACTAGCTAGTTATCATTAACATGCTGTGAAAACAGGTAACTAGCTAGTTATCATTAAGATGCTGTGAAAACAGGTAACTAGCTAGTTATCATTAAGATGCTGTGAAAACAGGTAACTAGCTAGTTATCATTAAGATGCTGTGAAAACAGGTAACTAGCTAGTTATCATTAAGATGCTGTGAAAACAGGTAACTAGCTAGTTATCATTAACATGCTGTGAAAACAGGTAACTAGCTAGTTATCATTAAGATGCTGTGAAAACAGGTAACTAGCTAGTTATCATTAAGATGCTGTGAAAACAGGTAACTAGCTAGTTATCATTAAGATGCTGTGAAAACAGGTAACTAGCTAGTTATCATTAAGATGCTGTGAAAACAGGTAACTAGCTAGTTATCATTAAGATGCTGTGAAAACAGGTAACTAGCTAGTTATCATTAAGATGCTGTGAAAACAGGTAACTAGCTAGTTATCATTAAGATGCTGTGAAAACAGGTAACTAGCTAGTTATCATTAAGATGCTGTGAAAACAGGTAACTAGCTAGTTATCATTAACATGCTGTGAAAACAGGTAACTAGCTAGTTATCATTAACATGCTGTGAAAACAGGTAACTAGCTAGTTATCATTAAGATGCTGTGAAAACAGGTAACTAGCTAGTTATCATTAACATGCTGTGAAAACAGGTAACTAGCTAGTTATCATTAAGATGCTGTGAAAACAGGTAACTAGCTAGTTATCATTAAGATGCTGTGAAAACAGGTAACTAGCTAGTTATCATTAACATGCTGTGAAAACAGGTAACTAGCTAGTTATCATTAAGATGCTGTGAAAACAGGTAACTAGCTAGTTATCATTAAGATGCTGTGAAAACAGGTAACTAGCTAGTTATCATTAAGATGCTGTGAAAACAGGTAACTAGCTAGTTATCATTAAGATGCTGTGAAAACAGGTAACTAGCTAGTTATCATTAAGATGCTTTGAAAACATTTAACTAGCTAGTTATCATTAAGATGCTGTGAAAATAGGTAACTAGCTAGTTATCATTAACATGCTGTGAAAACAGGTAACTAGCTAGTTATCATTAACATGCTGTGAAAACAGGTAACTAGCTAGTTATCATTAACATGCTGTGAAAACAGGTAACTAGCTAGTTATCATTAACATGCTGTGAAAACAGGTAACTAGCTAGTTATCATTAAGATGCTGTGAAAACAGGTAACTAGCTAGTTATCATTAAGATGCTGTGAAAACAGGTAACTAGCTAGTTATCATTAAGATGCTGTGAAAACAGGTAACTAGCTAGTTATCATTAACATGCTGTGAAAACAGGTAACTAGCTAGTTATCATTAAGATGCTGTGAAAACAGGTAACTAGCTAGTTATCATTAACATGCTGTGAAAACAGGTAACTAGCTAGTTATCATTAACATGCTGTGAAAACAGGTAACTAGCTAGTTATCATTAACATGCTGTGAAAACAGGTAACTAGCTAGTTATCATTAAGATGCTGTGAAAACAGGTAACTAGCTAGTTATCATTAACATGCTGTGAAAACAGGTAACTAGCTAGTTATCATTAACATGCTGTGAAAACAGGTAACTAGCTAGTTATCATTAAGATGCTGTGAAAACAGGTAACTAGCTAGTTATCATTAAGATGCTGTGAAAACAGGTAACTAGCTAGTTATCATTAAGATGCTGTGAAAACAGGTAACTAGCTAGTTATCATTAACATGCTGTGAAAACAGGTAACTAGCTAGTTATCATTAACATGCTGTGAAAACAGGTAACTAGCTAGTTATCATTAAGATGTGAAAACAGGTAACTAGCTAGTTATCATTAACATGCTGTGAAAACAGGTAACTAGCTAGTTATCATTAAGATGCTGTGAAAACAGGTAACTAGCTAGTTATCATTAAGATGCTGTGAAAACAGGTAACTAGCTAGTTATCATTAAGATGCTGTGAAAACAGGTAACTAGCTAGTTATCATTAACATGCTGTGAAAACAGGTAACTAGCTAGTTATCATTAACATGCTGTGAAAACAGGTAACTAGCTAGTTATCATTAAGATGCTGTGAAAACAGGTAACTAGCTAGTTATCATTAACATGCTGTGAAAACAGGTAACTAGCTAGTTATCATTAACATGCTGTGAAAACAGGTAACTAGCTAGTTATCATTAACATGCTGTGAAAACAGGTAACTAGCTAGTTATCATTAACATGCTGTGAAAACAGGTAACTAGCTAGTTATCATTAAGATGCTGTGAAAACAGGTAACTAGCTAGTTATCATTAAGATGCTGTGAAAACAGGTAACTAGCTAGTTATCATTAACATGCTGTGAAAACAGGTAACTAGCTAGTTATCATTAAGATGCTGTGAAAACATTTAACTAGCTAGTTATCATTAAGATGCTGTGAAAATAGGTAACTAGCTAGTTATCATTAAGATGCTGTGAAAACAGGTAACTAGCTAGTTATCATTAAGATGCTGTGAAAACAGGTAACTAGCTAGTTATCATTAACATGCTGTGAAAACAGGTAACTAGCTAGTTATCATTAACATGCTGTGAAAACAGGTAACTAGCTAGTTATCATTAACATGCTGTGAAAACAGGTAACTAGCTAGTTATCATTAACATGCTGTGAAAACAGGTAACTAGCTAGTTATCATTAACATGCTGTGAAAACAGGTAACTAGCTAGTTATCATTAACATGCTGTGAAAACAGGTAACTAGCTAGTTATCATTAAGATGCTGTGAAAACAGGTAACTAGCTAGTTATCATTAAGATGCTGTGAAAACAGGTAACTAGCTAGTTATCATTAAGATGCTGTGAAAACAGGTAACTAGCTAGTTATCATTAAGATGCTGTGAAAACAGGTAACTAGCTAGTTATCATTAACATGCTGTGAAAACAGGTAACTAGCTAGTTATCATTAAGATGCTGTGAAAACAGGTAACTAGCTAGTTATCATTAAGATGCTGTGAAAACAGGTAACTAGCTAGTTATCATTAAGATGCTGTGAAAACAGGTAACTAGCTAGTTATCATTAAGATGCTGTGAAAACAGGTAACTAGCTAGTTATCATTAAGATGCTGTGAAAACAGGTAACTAGCTAGTTATCATTAAGATGCTGTGAAAACAGGTAACTAGCTAGTTATCATTAACATGCTGTGAAAACAGGTAACTAGCTAGTTATCATTAACATGCTGTGAAAACAGGTAACTAGCTAGTTATCATTAACATGCTGTGAAAACAGGTAACTAGCTAGTTATCATTAACATGCTGTGAAAACAGGTAACTAGCTAGTTATCATTAAGATGCTGTGAAAACAGGTAACTAGCTAGTTATCATTAAGATGCTGTGAAAACAGGTAACTAGCTAGTTATCATTAAGATGCTGTGAAAACAGGTAACTAGCTAGTTATCATTAACATGCTGTGAAAACAGGTAACTAGCTAGTTATCATTAAGATGCTGTGAAAACAGGTAACTAGCTAGTTATCATTAACATGCTGTGAAAACAGGTAACTAGCTAGTTATCATTAACATGCTGTGAAAACAGGTAACTAGCTAGTTATCATTAACATGCTGTGAAAACAGGTAACTAGCTAGTTATCATTAACATGCTGTGAAAACAGGTAACTAGCTAGTTATCATTAACATGCTGTGAAAACAGGTAACTAGCTAGTTATCATTAAGATGCTGTGAAAATAGGTAACTAGCTAGTTATCATTAAGATGCTGTGAAAACAGGTAACTAGCTAGTTATCATTAAGATGCTGTGAAAACAGGTAACTAGCTAGTTATCATTAAGATGCTGTGAAAACAGGTAACTAGCTAGTTATCATTAAGATGCTGTGAAAACATTTAACTAGCTAGTTATCATTAAGATGCTGTGAAAACAGGTAACTAGCTAGTTATCATTAAGATGCTGTGAAAACAGGTAACTAGCTAGTTATCATTAAGATGCTGTGAAAACAGGTAACTAGCTAGTTATCATTAAGATGCTGTGAAAACAGGTAACTAGCTAGTTATCATTAACATGCTGTGAAAACAGGTAACTAGCTAGTTATCATTAACATGCTGTGAAAACAGGTAACTAGCTAGTTATCATTAACATGCTGTGAAAACAGGTAACTAGCTAGTTATCATTAACATGCTGTGAAAACAGGTAACTAGCTAGTTATCATTAACATGCTGTGAAAACAGGTAACTAGCTAGTTATCATTAAGATGCTGTGAAAACAGGTAACTAGCTAGTTATCATTAAGATGCTGTGAAAACAGGTAACTAGCTAGTTATCATTAAGATGCTGTGAAAACAGGTAACTAGCTAGTTATCATTAAGATGCTGTGAAAACAGGTAACTAGCTAGTTATCATTAACATGCTGTGAAAACAGGTAACTAGCTAGTTATCATTAAGATGCTGTGAAAACAGGTAACTAGCTAGTTATCATTAAGATGCTGTGAAAACAGGTAACTAGCTAGTTATCATTAACATGCTGTGAAAACAGGTAACTAGCTAGTTATCATTAACATGCTGTGAAAACAGGTAACTAGCTAGTTATCATTAAGATGCTGTGAAAACAGGTAACTAGCTAGTTATCATTAACATGCTGTGAAAACAGGTAACTAGCTAGTTATCATTAACATGCTGTGAAAACAGGTAACTAGCTAGTTATCATTAAGATGCTGTGAAAACAGGTAACTAGCTAGTTATCATTAACATGCTGTGAAAACAGGTAACTAGCTAGTTATCATTAAGATGCTGTGAAAACAGGTAACTAGCTAGTTATCATTAACATGCTGTGAAAACAGGTAACTAGCTAGTTATCATTAACATGCTGTGAAAACAGGTAACTAGCTAGTTATCATTAAGATGCTGTGAAAACAGGTAACTAGCTAGTTATCATTAAGATGCTGTGAAAACAGGTAACTAGCTAGTTATCATTAAGATGCTGTGAAAACAGGTAACTAGCTAGTTATCATTAAGATGCTGTGAAAACAGGTAACTAGCTAGTTATCATTAACATGCTGTGAAAACAGGTAACTAGCTAGTTATCATTAAGATGCTGTGAAAATAGGTAACTAGCTAGTTATCATTAAGATGCTGTGAAAACAGGTAACTAGCTAGTTATCATTAAGATGCTGTGAAAACAGGTAACTAGCTAGTTATCATTAACATGCTGTGAAAACAGGTAACTAGCTAGTTATCATTAACATGCTGTGAAAACAGGTAACTAGCTAGTTATCATTAAGATGCTGTGAAAACAGGTAACTAGCTAGTTATCATTAAGATGCTGTGAAAACAGGTAACTAGCTAGTTATCATTAAGATGCTGTGAAAACAGGTAACTAGCTAGTTATCATTAAGATGCTGTGAAAACAGGTAACTAGCTAGTTATCATTAAGATGCTGTGAAAACATTTAACTAGCTAGTTATCATTAAGATGCTGTGAAAACAGGTAACTAGCTAGTTATCATTAACATGCTGTGAAAACAGGTAACTAGCTAGTTATCATTAAGATGCTGTGAAAACAGGTAACTAGCTAGTTATCATTAACATGCTGTGAAAACAGGTAACTAGCTAGTTATCATTAAGATGCTGTGAAAACAGGTAACTAGCTAGTTATCATTAAGATGCTGTGAAAACAGGTAACTAGCTAGTTATCATTAACATGCTGTGAAAACAGGTAACTAGCTAGTTATCATTAAGATGCTGTGAAAACAGGTAACTAGCTAGTTATCATTAACATGCTGTGAAAACAGGTAACTAGCTAGTTATCATTAACATGCTGTGAAAACAGGTAACTAGCTAGTTATCATTAAGATGCTGTGAAAACAGGTAACTAGCTAGTTATCATTAACATGCTGTGAAAACAGGTAACTAGCTAGTTATCATTAAGATGCTGTGAAAACAGGTAACTAGCTAGTTATCATTAACATGCTGTGAAAACAGGTAACTAGCTAGTTATCATTAACATGCTGTGAAAACAGGTAACTAGCTAGTTATCATTAAGATGCTGTGAAAACAGGTAACTAGCTAGTTATCATTAAGATGCTGTGAAAACAGGTAACTAGCTAGTTATCATTAAGATGCTGTGAAAACAGGTAACTAGCTAGTTATCATTAAGATGCTGTGAAAACAGGTAACTAGCTAGTTATCATTAAGATGCTGTGAAAACAGGTAACTAGCTAGTTATCATTAAGATGCTGTGAAAACAGGTAACTAGCTAGTTATCATTAACATGCTGTGAAAACAGGTAACTAGCTAGTTATCATTAACATGCTGTGAAAACAGGTAACTAGCTAGTTATCATTAACATGCTGTGAAAACAGGTAACTAGCTAGTTATCATTAAGATGCTGTGAAAACAGGTAACTAGCTAGTTATCATTAAGATGCTGTGAAAACAGGTAACTAGCTAGTTATCATTAAGATGCTGTGAAAACAGGTAACTAGCTAGTTATCATTAAGATGCTGTGAAAACAGGTAACTAGCTAGTTATCATTAAGATGCTGTGAAAACATTTAACTAGCTAGTTATCATTAACATGCTGTGAAAACAGGTAACTAGCTAGTTATCATTAACATGCTGTGAAAACAGGTAACTAGCTAGTTATCATTAAGATGCTGTGAAAACAGGTAACTAGCTAGTTATCATTAACATGCTGTGAAAACAGGTAACTAGCTAGTTATCATTAACATGCTGTGAAAACAGGTAACTAGCTAGTTATCATTAACATGCTGTGAAAACAGGTAACTAGCTAGTTATCATTAACATGCTGTGAAAACAGGTAACTAGCTAGTTATCATTAACATGCTGTGAAAACAGGTAACTAGCTAGTTATCATTAAGATGCTGTGAAAACAGGTAACTAGCTAGTTATCATTAAGATGCTGTGAAAACAGGTAACTAGCTAGTTATCATTAACATGCTGTGAAAACAGGTAACTAGCTAGTTATCATTAACATGCTGTGAAAACAGGTAACTAGCTAGTTATCATTAAGATGCTGTGAAAACAGGTAACTAGCTAGTTATCATTAAGATGCTGTGAAAACAGGTAACTAGCTAGTTATCATTAAGATGCTGTGAAAACAGGTAACTAGCTAGTTATCATTAAGATGCTGTGAAAACAGGTAACTAGCTAGTTATCATTAAGATGCTGTGAAAACATTTAACTAGCTAGTTATCATTAACATGCTGTGAAAACAGGTAACTAGCTAGTTATCATTAACATGCTGTGAAAACAGGTAACTAGCTAGTTATCATTAAGATGCTGTGAAAACAGGTAACTAGCTAGTTATCATTAACATGCTGTGAAAACAGGTAACTAGCTAGTTATCATTAAGATGCTGTGAAAACAGGTAACTAGCTAGTTATCATTAACATGCTGTGAAAACAGGTAACTAGCTAGTTATCATTAACATGCTGTGAAAACAGGTAACTAGCTAGTTATCATTAAGATGCTGTGAAAACAGGTAACTAGCTAGTTATCATTAAGATGCTGTGAAAACAGGTAACTAGCTAGTTATCATTAAGATGCTGTGAAAACAGGTAACTAGCTAGTTATCATTAACATGCTGTGAAAACAGGTAACTAGCTAGTTATCATTAACATGCTGTGAAAACAGGTAACTAGCTAGTTATCATTAAGATGCTGTGAAAACAGGTAACTAGCTAGTTATCATTAAGATGCTGTGAAAACAGGTAACTAGCTAGTTATCATTAAGATGCTGTGAAAACAGGTAACTAGCTAGTTATCATTAAGATGCTGTGAAAACAGGTAACTAGCTAGTTATCATTAAGATGCTGTGAAAACATTTAACTAGCTAGTTATCATTAAGATGCTGTGAAAACATTTAACTAGCTAGTTATCATTAACATGCTGTGAAAACAGGTAACTAGCTAGTTATCATTAAGATGCTGTGAAAACAGGTAACTAGCTAGTTATCATTAACATGCTGTGAAAACAGGTAACTAGCTAGTTATCATTAAGATGCTGTGAAAACAGGTAACTAGCTAGTTATCATTAAGATGCTGTGAAAACAGGTAACTAGCTAGTTATCATTAAGATGCTGTGAAAACAGGTAACTAGCTAGTTATCATTAAGATGCTGTGAAAACAGGTAACTAGCTAGTTATCATTAACATGCTGTGAAAACAGGTAACTAGCTAGTTATCATTAACATGCTGTGAAAACAGGTAACTAGCTAGTTATCATTAAGATGCTGTGAAAACAGGTAACTAGCTAGTTATCATTAACATGCTGTGAAAACAGGTAACTAGCTAGTTATCATTAAGATGCTGTGAAAACAGGTAACTAGCTAGTTATCATTAAGATGCTGTGAAAACAGGTAACTAGCTAGTTATCATTAACATGCTGTGAAAACAGGTAACTAGCTAGTTATCATTAAGATGCTGTGAAAACAGGTAACTAGATAGTTATCATTAAGATGCTGTGAAAACAAGTAACTAGCTAGTTATCATTAAGATGCTGTGAAAACAGGTAACTAGCTAGTTATCATTAAGATGCTGTGAAAACAGGTAACTAGCTAGTTATCATTAAGATGCTGTGAAAACAGGTAACTAGCTAGTTATCATTAAGATGCTGTGAAAACATTTAACTAGCTAGTTATCATTAACATGCTGTGAAAACAGGTAACTAGCTAGTTATCATTAAGATGCTGTGAAAACAGGTAACTAGCTAGTTATCATTAACATGCTGTGAAAACAGGTAACTAGCTAGTTATCATTAAGATGCTGTGAAAACAGGTAACTAGCTAGTTATCATTAAGATGCTGTGAAAACAGGTAACTAGCTAGTTATCATTAACATGCTGTGAAAACAGGTAACTAGCTAGTTATCATTAAGATGCTGTGAAAACAGGTAACTAGCTAGTTATCATTAAGACGGTGTGAAAACATTTAACTAGCTAGTTATCATTAACATGCTGTGAAAACAGGTAACTAGCTAGTTATCATTAACATGCTGTGAAAACAGGTAACTAGCTAGTTATCATTAAGATGCTGTGAAAATAGGTAACTAGCTAGTTATCATTAACATGCTGTGAAAACAGGTAACTAGCTAGTTATCATTAAGATGCTGTGAAAACAGGTAACTAGCTAGTTATCATTAACATGCTGTGAAAACAGGTAACTAGCTAGTTATCATTAACATGCTGTGAAAACAGGTAACTAGCTAGTTATCATTAACATGCTGTGAAAACAGGTAACTAGCTAGTTATCATTAAGATGCTGTGAAAACAGGTAACTAGCTAGTTATCATTAAGATGCTGTGAAAACAGGTAACTAGCTAGTTATCATTAAGATGCTGTGAAAACAGGTAACTAGCTAGTTATCATTAACATGCTGTGAAAACAGGTAACTAGCTAGTTATCATTAAGATGCTGTGAAAATAGGTAACTAGCTAGTTATCATTAAGATGCTGTGAAACAGGTAACTAGCTAGTTATCATTAAGATGCTGTGAAAACAGGTAACTAGCTAGTTATCATTAACATGCTGTGAAAACAGGTAACTAGCTAGTTATCATTAAGATGCTGTGAAAACAGGTAACTAGCTAGTTATCATTAAGATGCTGTGAAAACATTTAACTAGCTAGTTATCATTAACATGCTGTGAAAACAGGTAACTAGCTAGTTATCATTAACATGCTGTGAAAACAGGTAACTAGCTAGTTATCATTAAGATGCTGTGAAAACAGGTAACTAGCTAGTTATCATTAACATGCTGTGAAAACAGGTAACTAGCTAGTTATCATTAACATGCTGTGAAAACAGGTAACTAGCTAGTTATCATTAACATGCTGTGAAAACAGGTAACTAGCTAGTTATCATTAACATGCTGTGAAAACAGGTAACTAGCTAGTTATCATTAACATGCTGTGAAAACAGGTAACTAGCTAGTTATCATTAAGATGCTGTGAAAACAGGTAACTAGCTAGTTATCATTAAGATGCTGTGAAAACAGGTAACTAGCTAGTTAT
Source organism: Brachymystax lenok tsinlingensis (assembly GCA_030435695.1). NCBI lineage: Eukaryota > Metazoa > Chordata > Actinopteri > Salmoniformes > Salmonidae > Brachymystax > Brachymystax lenok. The sequence continues at coordinate 40,504,138 of CM059796.1, forward strand.
CATTAACATGCTGTGAAAACAGGTAACTAGCTAGTTATCATTAACATGCTGTGAAAACAGGTAACTAGCTAGTTATCATTAAGATGCTGTGAAAACAGGTAACTAGCTAGTTATCATTAAGATGCTGTGAAAATAGGTAACTAGCTAGTTATCATTAACATGCTGTGAAAACAGGTAACTAGCTAGTTATCATTAAGATGCTGTGAAAACAGGTAACTAGCTAGTTATCATTAAGATGCTGTGAAAACAGGTAACTAGCTAGTTATCATTAAGATGCTGTGAAAACATTTAACTAGCTAGTTATCATTAACATGCTGTGAAAACAGGTAACTAGCTAGTTATCATTAACATGCTGTGAAAACAGGTAACTAGCTAGTTATCATTAACATGCTGTGAAAACAGGTAACTAGCTAGTTATCATTAAGATGCTGTGAAAATAGGTAACTAGCTAGTTATCATTAACATGCTGTGAAAACAGGTAACTAGCTAGTTATCATTAAGATGCTGTGAAAACAGGTAACTAGCTAGTTATCATTAAGATGCTCTGAAAACAGGTAACTAGCTAGTTATCATTAAGATGCTGTGAAAACAGGTAACTAGCTAGTTATCATTAAGATGCTGTGAAAACATTTAACTAGCTAGTTATCATTAACATGCTGTGAAAACAGGTAACTAGCTAGTTATCATTAAGATGCTGTGAAAACAGGTAACTAGCTAGTTATCATTAACATGCTGTGAAAACAGGTAACTAGCTAGTTATCATTAAGATGCTGTGAAAACAGGTAACTAGCTAGTTATCATTAAGATGCTGTGAAAACAGGTAACTAGCTAGTTATCATTAAGATGCTGTGAAAACAGGTAACTAGCTAGTTATCATTAACATGCTGTGAAAACAGGTAACTAGCTAGTTATCATTAAGATGCTGTGAAAACAGGTAACTAGCTAGTTATCATTAAGATGCTGTGAAAACAGGTAACTAGCTAGTTATCATTAAGATGCTGTGAAAACAGGTAACTAGCTAGTTATCATTAACATGCTGTGAAAACAGGTAACTAGCTAGTTATCATTAAGATGCTGTGAAAACATTTAACTAGCTAGTTATCATTAAGATGCTGTGAAAATAGGTAACTAGCTAGTTTTCATTAAGATGCTGTGAAAACAGGTAACTAGCTAGTTATCATTAACATGCTGTGAAAACAGGTAACTAGCTAGTTATCATTAACATGCTGTGAAAACAGGTAACTAGCTAGTTATCATTAACATGCTGTGAAAACAGGTAACTAGCTAGTTATCATTAAGATGCTGTGAAAATAGGTAACTAGCTAGTTATCATTAAGATGCTGTGAAAACAGGTAACTAGCTAGTTATCATTAACATGCTGTGAAAACAGGTAACTAGCTAGTTATCATTAAGATGCTGTGAAAACAGGTAACTAGCTAGTTATCATTAAGATGCTGTGAAAACAGGTAACTAGCTAGTTATCATGAAGATGCTGTGAAAACAGGTAACTAGCTAGTTATCATTAACATGCTGTGAAAACATGCTGTGAAAACAGGTAACTAGCTAGTTATCATTAACATGCTGTGAAAACAGGTAACTAGCTAGTTATCATTAAGATGCTGTGAAAACAGGTAACTAGCTAGTTATCATTAAGATGCTGTGAAAACAGGTAACTAGCTAGTTATCATTAAGATGCTGTGAAAACAGGTAACTAGCTAGTTATCATTAACATGCTGTGAAAACAGGTAACTAGCTAGTTATCATTAAGATGCTGTGAAAACATTTAACTAGCTAGTTATCATTAAGATGCTGTGAAAACAGGTAACTAGCTAGTTATCATTAACATGCTGTGAAAACAGGTAACTAGCTAGTTATCATTAACATGCTGTGAAAACAGGTAACTAGCTAGTTATCATTAACATGCTGTGAAAACAGGTAACTAGCTAGTTATCATTAAGATGCTGTGAAAACAGGTAACTAGCTAGTTATCATTAAGATGCTGTGAAAACAGGTAACTAGCTAGTTATCATTAAGATGCTGTGAAAACAGGTAACTAGCTAGTTATCATTAACATGCTGTGAAAACAGGTAACTAGCTAGTTATCATTAAGATGCTGTGAAAACAGGTAACTAGCTAGTTATCATTAACATGCTGTGAAAACAGGTAACTAGCTAGTTATCATTAAGATGCTGTGAAAACAGGTAACTAGCTAGTTATCATTAAGATGCTGTGAAAACAGGTAACTAGCTAGTTATCATTAAGATGCTGTGAAAACAGGTAACTAGCTAGTTATCATTAAGATGCTGTGAAAACAGGTAACTAGCTAGTTATCATTAAGATGCTGTGAAAACAGGTAACTAGCTAGTTATCATTAACATGCTGTGAAAACAGGTAACTAGCTAGTTATCATTAACATGCTGTGAAAACAGGTAACTAGCTAGTTATCATTAACATGCTGTGAAAACAGGTAACTAGCTAGTTATCATTAACATGCTGTGAAAACAGGTAACTAGCTAGTTATCATTAAGATGCTGTGAAAACAGGTAACTAGCTAGTTATCATTAAGATGCTGTGAAAACAGGTAACTAGCTAGTTATCATTAAGATGCTGTGAAAACATTTAACTAGCTAGTTATCATTAACATGCTGTGAAAACAGGTAACTAGCTAGTTATCATTAACATGCTGTGAAAACAGGTAACTAGCTAGTTATCATTAAGATGCTGTGAAAATAGGTAACTAGCTAGTTATCATTAACATGCTGTGAAAACAGGTAACTAGCTAGTTATCATTAAGATGCTGTGAAAACAGGTAACTAGCTAGTTATCATTAAGATGCTGTGAAAACAGGTAACTAGCTAGTTATCATTAAGATGCTGTGAAAACATTTAACTAGCTAGTTATCATTAACATGCTGTGAAAACAGGTAACTAGCTAGTTATCATTAACATGCTGTGAAACAGGTAACTAGCTAGTTATCATTAACATGCTGTGAAAACAGGTAACTAGCTAGTTATCATTAAGATGCTGTGAAAACAGGTAACTAGCTAGTTATCATTAACATGCTGTGAAAACAGGTAACTAGCTAGTTATCATTAAGATGCTGTGAAAACAGGTAACTAGCTAGTTATCATTAAGATGCTGTGAAAACAGGTAACTAGCTAGTTATCATTAAGATGCTGTGAAAACAGGTAACTAGCTAGTTATCATTAAGATGCTGTGAAAACAGGTAACTAGCTAGTTATCATTAAGATGCTGTGAAAACAGGTAACTAGCTAGTTATCATTAACATGCTGTGAAAACAGGTAACTAGCTAGTTATCATTAACATGCTGTGAAAACAGGTAACTAGCTAGTTATCATTAAGATGCTGTGAAAACAGGTAACTAGCTAGTTATCATTAAGATGCTGTGAAAACAGGTAACTAGCTAGTTATCATTAAGATGCTGTGAAAACAGGTAACTAGCTAGTTATCATTAACATGCTGTGAAAACAGGTAACTAGCTAGTTATCATTAAGATGCTGTGAAAATAGGTAACTAGCTAGTTATCATTAAGATGCTGTGAAAACAGGTAACTAGCTAGTTATCATTAAGATGCTGTGAAAACAGGTAACTAGCTAGTTATCATTAACATGCTGTGAAAACAGGTAACTAGCTAGTTATCATTAAGATGCTGTGAAAACAGGTAACTAGCTAGTTATCATTAAGATGCTGTGAAAATAGGTAACTAGCTAGTTATCATTAAGATGCTGTGAAAACAGGTAACTAGCTAGTTATCATTAAGATGCTGTGAAAACAGGTAACTAGCTAGTTATCATTAAGATGCTGTGAAAACAGGTAACTAGCTAGTTATCATTAAGATGCTGTGAAAACAGGTAACTAGCTAGTTATCATTAAGATGCTGTGAAAACAGGTAACTAGCTAGTTATCATTAACATGCTGTGAAAACAGGTAACTAGCTAGTTATCATTAACATGCTGTGAAAACAGGTAACTAGCTAGTTATCATTAACATGCTGTGAAAACAGGTAACTAGCTAGTTATCATTAAGATGCTGTGAAAACAGGTAACTAGCTAGTTATCATTAAGATGCTGTGAAAACAGGTAACTAGCTAGTTATCATTAACATGCTGTGAAAACAGGTAACTAGCTAGTTATCATTAAGATGCTGTGAAAACAGGTAACTAGCTAGTTATCATTAAGATGCTGTGAAAACAGGTAACTAGCTAGTTATCATTAACATGCTGTGAAAACAGGTAACTAGCTAGTTATCATTAACATGCTGTGAAAACAGGTAACTAGCTAGTTATCATTAAGATGCTGTGAAAACAGGTAACTAGCTAGTTATCATTAAGATGCTGTGAAAACAGGTAACTAGCTAGTTATCATTAAGATGCTGTGAAAACAGGTAACTAGCTAGTTATCATTAACATGCTGTGAAAACAGGTAACTAGCTAGTTATCATTAAGATGCTGTGAAAACAGGTAACTAGCTAGTTATCATTAACATGCTGTGAAAACAGGTAACTAGCTAGTTATCATTAACATTAACATGCTGTTGAAAACAGGTAACTAGCTAGTTATCATTAAGATGCTGTGAAAACAGGTAACTAGCTAGTTATCACTGTTAAGAAACATATGCTGTGAAAACAGGTAACTAGCTAGTTATCATTAAGATGCTGTGAAAACAGGTAACTAGCTAGTTATCATTAAGATGCTGTGAAAACAGGTAACTAGCTAGTTATCATTAAGATGCTGTGAAACAGGTAACTAGCTAGTTATCATTAACATGCTGTGAAAACAGGTAACTAGCTAGTTATCATTAAGATGCTGTGAAAACAGGTAACTAGCTAGTTATCATTAAGATGCTGTGAAAACAGGTAACTAGTCAGCTAGTTATCATTAAGATGCTGTGAAAACAGGTAACTAGCTAGTTATCATTAAGATGCTGTGAAAACAGGTAACTAGCTAGTTATCATTAACATGCTGTGAAAACAGGTAACTAGCTAGTTATCATTAACATGCTGTGAAAACAGGTAACTAGCTAGTTATCATTAAGATGCTGTGAAAACAGGTAACTAGCTAGTTATCATTAACATGCTGTGAAAACAGGTAACTAGCTAGTTATCATTAAGATGCTGTGAAAACAGGTAACTAGCTAGTTATCATTAAGATGCTGTGAAAACAGGTAACTAGCTAGTTATCATTAAGATGCTGTGAAAACAGGTAACTAGCTAGTTATCATTAAGATGCTGTGAAAACAGGTAACTAGCTAGTTATCATTAAGATGCTGTGAAAACAGGTAACTAGCTAGTTATCATTAAGATGCTGTGAAAACAGGTAACTAGCTAGTTATCATTAAGATGCTGTGAAAACAGGTAACTAGCTAGTTATCATTAAGATGCTGTGAAAACAGGTAACTAGCTAGTTATCATTAAGATGCTGTGAAAACAGGTAACTAGCTAGTTATCATTAAGATGCTGTGAAAACAGGTAACTAGCTAGTTATCATTAAGATGCTGTGAAAACAGGTAACTAGCTAGTTATCATTAACATGCTGTGAAAACAGGTAACTAGCTAGTTATCATTAAGATGCTGTGAAAACAGGTAACTAGCTAGTTATCATTAACATGCTGTGAAAACAGGTAACTAGCTAGTTATCATTAAGATGCTGTGAAAACAGGTAACTAGCTAGTTATCATTAAGATGCTGTGAAAACAGGTAACTAGCTAGTTATCATTAACATGCTGTGAAAACAGGTAACTAGCTAGTTATCATTAAGATGCTGTGAAAACAGGTAACTAGCTAGTTATCATTAAGATGCTGTGAAAACAGGTAACTAGCTAGTTATCATTAAGATGCTGTGAAAACATTTAACTAGCTAGTTATCATTAAGATGCTGTGAAAACAGGTAACTAGCTAGTTATCATTAACATGCTGTGAAAACAGGTAACTAGCTAGTTATCATTAAGATGCTGTGAAAATAGGTAACTAGCTAGTTATCATTAAGATGCTGTGAAAACAGGTAACTAGCTAGTTATCATTAAGATGCTGTGAAAACAGGTAACTAGCTAGTTATCATTAACATGCTGTGAAAACAGGTAACTAGCTAGTTATCATTAACATGCTGTGAAAACAGGTAACTAGCTAGTTATCATTAAGATGCTGTGAAAACAGGTAACTAGCTAGTTATCATTAAGATGCTGTGAAAACAGGTAACTAGCTAGTTATCATTAACATGCTGTGAAAACAGGTAACTAGCTAGTTATCATTAACATGCTGTGAAAACAGGTAACTAGCTAGTTATCATTAACATGCTGTGAAAACAGGTAACTAGCTAGTTATCATTAAGATGCTGTGAAAACAGGTAACTAGCTAGTTATCATTAAGATGCTGTGAAAACAGGTAACTAGCTAGTTATCATTAACATGCTGTGAAAACAGGTAACTAGCTAGTTATCATTAAGATGCTGTGAAAACAGGTAACTAGCTAGTTATCATTAACATGCTGTGAAAACAGGTAACTAGCTAGTTATCATTAAGATGCTGTGAAAACAGGTAACTAGCTAGTTATCATTAAGATGCTGTGAAAACAGGTAACTAGCTAGTTATCATTAAGATGCTGTGAAAACAGGTAACTAGCTAGTTATCATTAAGATGCTGTGAAAACAGGTAACTAGCTAGTTATCATTAACATGCTGTGAAAACAGGTAACTAGCTAGTTATCATTAAGATGCTGTGAAAACAGGTAACTAGCTAGTTATCATTAAGATGCTGTGAAAACAGGTAACTAGCTAGTTATCATTAACATGCTGTGAAAACAGGTAACTAGCTAGTTATCATTAAGATGCTGTGAAAACAGGTAACTAGCTAGTTATCATTAAGATGCTGTGAAAACAGGTAACTAGCTAGTTATCATTAAGATGCTGTGAAAACAGGTAACTAGCTAGTTATCATTAAGATGCTGTGAAAACAGGTAACTAGCTAGTTATCATTAACATGCTGTGAAAACAGGTAACTAGCTAGTTATCATTAAGATGCTGTGAAAACAGGTAACTAGCTAGTTATCATTAAGATGCTGTGAAAACAGGTAACTAGCTAGTTATCATTAACATGCTGTGAAAACAGGTAACTAGCTAGTTATCATTAACATGCTGTGAAAACAGGTAACTAGCTAGTTATCATTAACATGCTGTGAAAATGTAACTAGCTAGTTATCATTAACATGCTGTGAAAACAGGTAACTAGCTAGTTATCATTAAGATGCTGTGAAAACAGGTAACTAGCTAGTTATCATTAAGATGCTGTGAAAACAGGTAACTAGCTAGTTATCATTAACATGCTGTGAAAACAGGTAACTAGCTAGTTATCATTAAGATGCTGTGAAAACAGGTAACTAGCTAGTTATCATTAAGATGCTGTGAAAACAGGTAACTAGCTAGTTATCATTAAGATGCTGTGAAAACAGGTAACTAGCTAGTTATCATTAAGATGCTGTGAAAACAGGTAACTAGCTAGTTATCATTAACATGCTGTGAAAACAGGTAACTAGCTAGTTATCATTAACATGCTGTGAAAACAGGTAACTAGCTAGTTATCATTAACATGCTGTGAAAACAGGTAACTAGCTAGTTATCATTAACATGCTGTGAAAACAGGTAACTAGCTAGTTATCATTAAGATGCTGTGAAAACAGGTAACTAGCTAGTTATCATTAAGATGCTGTGAAAACAGGTAACTAGCTAGTTATCAGTTAAGCAGCTGTGAAACAGGTAACTAGCTAGTTATCATTAAGATGCTGTGAAAACAGGTAACTAGCTAGTTATCATTAAGATGCTGTGAAAACAGGTAACTAGCTAGTTATCATTAAGATGCTGTGAAAACAGGTAACTAGCTAGTTATCATTAACATGCTGTGAAAACAGGTAACTAGCTAGTTATCATTAACATGCTGTGAAAACAGGTAACTAGCTAGTTATCATTAAGATGCTGTGAAAACAGGTAACTAGCTAGTTATCATTAAGATGCTGTGAAAACAGGTAACTAGCTAGTTATCATTAAGATGCTGTGAAAACAGGTAACTAGCTAGTTATCATTAACATGCTGTGAAAACAGGTAACTAGCTAGTTATCATTAAGATGCTGTGAAAACAGGTAACTAGCTAGTTATCATTAAGATGCTGTGAAAACAGGTAACTAGCTAGTTATCATTAACATGCTGTGAAAACAGGTAACTAGCTAGTTATCATTAACATGCTGTGAAAACAGGTAACTAGCTAGTTATCATTAAGATGCTGTGAAAACAGGTAACTAGCTAGTTATCATTAAGATGCTGTGAAAACAGGTAACTAGCTAGTTATCATTAACATGCTGTGAAAACAGGTAACTAGCTAGTTATCATTAAGATGCTGTGAAAACAGGTAACTAGCTAGTTATCATTAACATGCTGTGAAAACATTTAACTAGCTAGTTATCATTAAGATGCTGTGAAAACAGGTAACTAGCTAGTTCTCCTTAAGATGCTCTGAAAACAGGTAACTAGCTAGTTATCATTAACATGCTGTGAAAACAGGTAACTAGCTAGTTATCATTAACATGCTGTGAAAACAGGTAACTAGCTAGTTATCATTAACATGCTGTGAAAACAGGTAACTAGCTAGTTATCATTAAGATGCTGTGAAAACAGGTAACTAGCTAGTTATCATTAAGATGCTGTGAAAACAGGTAACTAGCTAGTTATCATTAAGATGCTGTGAAAACAGGTAACTAGCTAGTTATCATTAAGATGCTGTGAAAACAGGTAACTAGCTAGTTATCATTAAGATGCTGTGAAAACAGGTAACTAGCTAGTTATCATTAACATGCTGTGAAAACAGGTAACTAGCTAGTTATCATTAACATGCTGTGAAAACAGGTAACTAGCTAGTTATCATTAAGATGCTGTGAAAACAGGTAACTAGCTAGTTATCATTAAGATGCTGTGAAAACAGGTAACTAGCTAGTTATCATTAACATGCTGTGAAAACAGGTAACTAGCTAGTTATCATTAACATGCTGTGAAAACAGGTAACTAGCTAGTTATCATTAACATGCTGTGAAAACAGGTAACTAGCTAGTTATCATTAAGATGCTGTGAAAACAGGTAACTAGCTAGTTATCATTAAGATGCTGTGAAAACAGGTAACTAGCTAGTTATCATTAACATGCTGTGAAAACAGGTAACTAGCTAGTTATCATTAACATGCTGTGAAAACAGGTAACTAGCTAGTTATCATTAACATGCTGTGAAAACAGGTAACTAGCTAGTTATCATTAACATGCTGTGAAAACAGGTAACTAGCTAGTTATCATTAAGATGCTGTGAAAACAGGTAACTAGCTAGTTATCATTAAGATGCTGTGAAAACAGGTAACTAGCTAGTTATCATTAAGATGCTGTGAAAACAGGTAACTAGCTAGTTATCATTAAGATGCTGTGAAAACAGGTAACTAGCTAGTTATCATTAACATGCTGTGAAAACAGGTAACTAGCTAGTTATCATTAAGATGCTGTGAAAACAGGTAACTAGCTAGTTATCATTAAGATGCTGTGAAAACAGGTAACTAGCTAGTTATCATTAACATGCTGTGAAAACAGGTAACTAGCTAGTTATCATTAAGATGCTGTGAAAACAGGTAACTAGCTAGTTATCATTAACATGCTGTGAAAACAGGTAACTAGCTAGTTATCATTAAGATGCTGTGAAAACAGGTAACTAGCTAGTTATCATTAAGATGCTGTGAAAACAGGTAACTAGCTAGTTATCATTAAGATGCTGTGAAAACAGGTAACTAGCTAGTTATCATTAAGATGCTGTGAAAACAGGTAACTAGCTAGTTATCATTAACATGCTGTGAAAACAGGTAACTAGCTAGTTATCATTAAGATGCTGTGAAAACAGGTAACTAGCTAGTTATCATTAACATGCTGTGAAAACAGGTAACTAGCTAGTTATCATTAAGATGCTGTGAAAACAGGTAACTAGCTAGTTATCATTAAGATGCTGTGAAAACAGGTAACTAGCTAGTTATCATTAACATGCTGTGAAAACAGGTAACTAGCTAGTTATCATTAAGATGCTGTGAAAACAGGTAACTAGCTAGTTATCATTAACATGCTGTGAAAACAGGTAACTAGCTAGTTATCATTAAGATGCTGTGAAAACAGGTAACTAGCTAGTTATCATTAAGATGCTGTGAAAACAGGTAACTAGCTAGTTATCATTAAGATGCTGTGAAAACAGGTAACTAGCTAGTTATCATTAACATGCTGTGAAAACAGGTAACTAGCTAGTTATCATTAACATGCTGTGAAAACAGGTAACTAGCTAGTTATCATTAACATGCTGTGAAAACAGGTAACTAGCTAGTTATCATTAAGATGCTGTGAAAACAGGTAACTAGCTAGTTATCATTAAGATGCTGTGAAAACAGGTAACTAGCTAGTTATCATTAAGATGCTGTGAAAACAGGTAACTAGCTAGTTATCATTAAGATGCTGTGAAAACAGGTAACTAGCTAGTTATCATTAAGATGCTGTGAAAACAGGTAACTAGCTAGTTATCATTAAGATGCTGTGAAAACAGGTAACTAGCTAGTTATCATTAACATGCTGTGAAAACAGGTAACTAGCTAGTTATCATTAAGATGCTGTGAAAACAGGTAACTAGCTAGTTATCATTAAGATGCTGTGAAAACAGGTAACTAGCTAGTTATCATTAACATGCTGTGAAAACAGGTAACTAGCTAGTTATCATTAAGATGCTGTGAAAACAGGTAACTAGCTAGTTATCATTAAGATGCTGTGAAAACAGGTAACTAGCTAGTTATCATTAAGATGCTGTGAAAACAGGTAACTAGCTAGTTATCATTAAGATGCTGTGAAAACAGGTAACTAGCTAGTTATCATTAAGATGCTGTGAAAACAGGTAACTAGCTAGTTATCATTAACATGCTGTGAAAACAGGTAACTAGCTAGTTATCATTAACATGCTGTGAAAACAGGTAACTAGCTAGTTATCATTAAGATGCTGTGAAAACAGGTAACTAGCTAGTTATCATTAAGATGCTGTGAAAACAGGTAACTAGCTAGTTATCATTAAGATGCTGTGAAAACAGGTAACTAGCTAGTTATCATTAACATGCTGTGAAAACAGGTAACTAGCTAGTTATCATTAAGATGCTGTGAAAACAGGTAACTAGCTAGTTATCATTAACATGCTGTGAAAACAGGTAACTAGCTAGTTATCATTAACATGCTGTGAAAACAGGTAACTAGCTAGTTATCATTAACATGCTGTGAAAACAGGTAACTAGCTAGTTATCATTAACATGCTGTGAAAACAGGTAACTAGCTAGTTATCATTAAGATGCTGTGAAAATAGGTAACTAGCTAGTTATCATTAAGATGCTGTGAAAACAGGTAACTAGCTAGTTATCATTAAGATGCTGTGAAAACATTTAACTAGCTAGTTATCATTAACATGCTGTGAAAACAGGTAACTAGCTAGTTATCATTAACATGCTGTGAAAACAGGTAACTAGCTAGTTATCATTAACATGCTGTGAAAACAGGTAACTAGCTAGTTATCATTAACATGCTGTGAAAACAGGTAACTAGCTAGTTATCATTAAGATGCTGTGAAAACAGGTAACTAGCTAGTTATCATTAAGATGCTGTGAAAACAGGTAACTAGCTAGTTATCATTAAGATGCTGTGAAAACAGGTAACTAGCTAGTTATCATTAAGATGCTGTGAAAACAGGTAACTAGCTAGTTATCATTAAGATGCTGTGAAAACAGGTAACTAGCTAGTTATCATTAACATGCTGTGAAAACAGGTAACTAGCTAGTTATCATTAACATGCTGTGAAAACAGGTAACTAGCTAGTTATCATTAAGATGCTGTGAAAACAGGTAACTAGCTAGTTATCATTAAGATGCTGTGAAAACATTTAACTAGCTAGTTATCATTAACATGCTGTGAAAACAGGTAACTAGCTAGTTATCATTAACATGCTGTGAAAACAGGTAACTAGCTAGTTATCATTAACATGCTGTGAAAACAGGTAACTAGCTAGTTATCATTAAGATGCTGTGAAAACAGGTAACTAGCTAGTTATCATTAAGATGCTGTGAAAACAGGTAACTAGCTAGTTATCATTAAGATGCTGTGAAAACAGGTAACTAGCTAGTTATCATTAAGATGCTGTGAAAACAGGTAACTAGCTAGTTATCATTAAGATGCTGTGAAAACAGGTAACTAGCTAGTTATCATTAAGATGCTGTGAAAACAGGTAACTAGCTAGTTATCATTAAGATGCTGTGAAAACAGGTAACTAGCTAGTTATCATTAAGATGCTGTGAAAACAGGTAACTAGCTAGTTATCATTAAGATGCTGTGAAAACAGGTAACTAGCTAGTTATCATTAAGATGCTGTGAAAACAGGTAACTAGCTAGTTATCATTAAGATGCTGTGAAAACAGGTAACTAGCTAGTTATCATTAAGATGCTGTGAAAACAGGTAACTAGCTAGTTATCATTAAGATGCTGTGAAAACAGGTAACTAGCTAGTTATCATTAAGATGCTGTGAAAACAGGTAACTAGCTAGTTATCATTAAGATGCTGTGAAAACAGGTAACTAGCTAGTTATCATTAACATGCTGTGAAAACAGGTAACTAGCTAGTTATCATTAAGATGCTGTGAAAACAGGTAACTAGCTAGTTATCATTAAGATGCTGTGAAAACAGGTAACTAGCTAGTTATCATTAAGATGCTGTGAAAACAGGTAACTAGCTAGTTATCATTAAGATGCTGTGAAAACAGGTAACTAGCTAGTTATCATTAAGATGCTGTGAAAACAGGTAACTAGCTAGTTATCATTAAGATGCTGTGAAAACATTTAACTAGCTAGTTATCATTAAGATGCTGTGAAAATAGGTAACTAGCTAGTTATCATTAAGATGCTGTGAAAACAGGTAACTAGCTAGTTATCATTAAGATGCTGTGAAAACAGGTAACTAGCTAGTTATCATTAAGATGCTGTGAAAACAGGTAACTAGCTAGTTATCATTAAGATGCTGTGAAAACAGGTAACTAGCTAGTTATCATTAAGATGCTGTGAAAACAGGTAACTAGCTAGTTATCATTAACATGCTGTGAAAACAGGTAACTAGCTAGTTATCATTAAGATGCTGTGAAAACAGGTAACTAGCTAGTTATCATTAAGATGCTGTGAAAACAGGTAACTAGCTAGTTATCATTAAGATGCTGTGAAAACAGGTAACTAGCTAGTTATCATTAACATGCTGTGAAAACAGGTAACTAGCTAGTTATCATTAACATGCTGTGAAAACAGGTAACTAGCTAGTTATCATTAACATGCTGTGAAAACAGGTAACTAGCTAGTTATCATTAAGATGCTGTGAAAACAGGTAACTAGCTAGTTATCATTAAGATGCTGTGAAAACAGGTAACTAGCTAGTTATCATTAACATGCTGTGAAAACAGGTAACTAGCTAGTTATCATTAAGATGCTGTGAAAACAGGTAACTAGCTAGTTATCATTAACATGCTGTGAAAACAGGTAACTAGCTAGTTATCATTAAGATGCTGTGAAAACAGGTAACTAGCTAGTTATCATTAAGATGCTGTGAAAACAGGTAACTAGCTAGTTATCATTAAGATGCTGTGAAAACAGGTAACTAGCTAGTTATCATTAAGATGCTGTGAAAACAGGTAACTAGCTAGTTATCATTAACATGCTGTGAAAACAGGTAACTAGCTAGTTATCATTAAGATGCTGTGAAAACAGGTAACTAGCTAGTTATCATTAAGATGCTGTGAAAACAGGTAACTAGCTAGTTATCATTAACATGCTGTGAAAACAGGTAACTAGCTAGTTATCATTAAGATGCTGTGAAAACAGGTAACTAGCTAGTTATCATTAACATGCTTTGAAAACATTTAACTAGCTAGTTATCATTAAGATGCTGTGAAAATAGGTAACTAGCTAGTTATCATTAAGATGCTGTGAAAACAGGTAACTAGCTAGTTATCATTAACATGCTGTGAAAACAGGTAACTAGCTAGTTATCATTAAGATGCTGTGAAAACAGGTAACTAGCTAGTTATCATTAAGATGCTGTGAAAACAGGTAACTAGCTAGTTATCATTAAGATGCTGTGAAAACAGGTAACTAGCTAGTTATCATTAAGATGCTGTGAAAACAGGTAACTAGCTAGTTATCATTAAGATGCTGTGAAAACAGGTAACTAGCTAGTTATCATTAAGATGCTGTGAAAACAGGTAACTAGCTAGTTATCATTAAGATGCTGTGAAAACAGGTAACTAGCTAGTTATCATTAAGATGCTGTGAAAACAGGTAACTAGCTAGTTATCATTAAGATGCTGTGAAAACAGGTAACTAGCTAGTTATCATTAAGATGCTGTGAAAACAGGTAACTAGCTAGTTATCATTAACATGCTGTGAAAACAGGTAACTAGCTAGTTATCATTAAGATGCTGTGAAAACAGGTAACTAGCTAGTTATCATTAAGATGCTGTGAAAACAGGTAACTAGCTAGTTATCATTAACATGCTGTGAAAACAGGTAACTAGCTAGTTATCATTAACATGCTGTGAAAACAGGTAACTAGCTAGTTATCATTAACATGCTGTGAAAACAGGTAACTAGCTAGTTATCATTAAGATGCTGTGAAAACAGGTAACTAGCTAGTTATCATTAAGATGCTGTGAAAACAGGTAACTAGCTAGTTATCATTAACATGCTGTGAAAACAGGTAACTAGCTAGTTATCATTAAGATGCTGTGAAAACAGGTAACTAGCTAGTTATCATTAACATGCTGTGAAAACAGGTAACTAGCTAGTTATCATTAAGATGCTGTGAAAACAGGTAACTAGCTAGTTATCATTAAGATGCTGTGAAAACAGGTAACTAGCTAGTTATCATTAAGATGCTGTGAAAACAGGTAACTAGCTAGTTATCATTAAGATGCTGTGAAAACAGGTAACTAGCTAGTTATCATTAACATGCTGTGAAAACAGGTAACTAGCTAGTTATCATTAAGATGCTGTGAAAACAGGTAACTAGCTAGTTATCATTAAGATGCTGTGAAAACAGGTAACTAGCTAGTTATCATTAAGATGCTGTGAAAACAGGTAACTAGCTAGTTATCATTAAGATGCTGTGAAAACAGGTAACTAGCTAGTTATCATTAAGATGCTGTGAAAACAGGTAACTAGCTAGTTATCATTAAGATGCTGTGAAAACAGGTAACTAGCTAGTTATCATTAACATGCTGTGAAAACAGGTAACTAGCTAGTTATCATTAAGATGCTGTGAAAACAGGTAACTAGCTAGTTATCATTAAGATGCTGTGAAAACAGGTAACTAGCTAGTTATCATTAAGATGCTGTGAAAACAGGTAACTAGCTAGTTATCATTAACATGCTGTGAAAACAGGTAACTAGCTAGTTATCATTAACATGCTGTGAAAACAGGTAACTAGCTAGTTATCATTAACATGCTGTGAAAACAGGTAACTAGCTAGTTATCATTAAGATGCTGTGAAAACAGGTAACTAGCTAGTTATCATTAAGATGCTGTGAAAACAGGTAACTAGCTAGTTATCATTAAGATGCTGTGAAAACAGGTAACTAGCTAGTTATCATTAACATGCTGTGAAAACAGGTAACTAGCTAGTTATCATTAACATGCTGTGAAAACAGGTAACTAGCTAGTTATCATTAAGATGCTGTGAAAACAGGTAACTAGCTAGTTATCATTAAGATGCTGTGAAAACAGGTAACTAGCTAGTTATCATTAACATGCTGTGAAAACAGGTAACTAGCTAGTTATCATTAAGATGCTGTGAAACAGGTAACTAGCTAGTTATCATTAAGATGCTGTGAAAACAGGTAACTAGCTAGTTATCATTAAGATGCTGTGAAAACAGGTAACTAGCTAGTTATCATTAAGATGCTGTGAAAACAGGTAACTAGCTAGTTATCATTAAGATGCTGTGAAAACAGGTAACTAGCTAGTTATCATTAAGATGCTGTGAAAACATTTAACTAGCTAGTTATCATTAAGATGCTGTGAAAACAGGTAACTAGCTAGTTATCATTAACATGCTGTGAAAACAGGTAACTAGCTAGTTATCATTAAGATGCTGTGAAAACAGGTAACTAGCTAGTTATCATTAAGATGCTGTGAAAACAGGTAACTAGCTAGTTATCATTAAGATGCTGTGAAAACAGGTAACTAGCTAGTTATCATTAACATGCTGTGAAAACAGGTAACTAGCTAGTTATCATTAAGATGCTGTGAAAACAGGTAACTAGCTAGTTATCATTAACATGCTGTGAAAACAGGTAACTAGCTAGTTATCATTAAGATGCTGTGAAAACAGGTAACTAGCTAGTTATCATTAAGATGCTGTGAAAACAGGTAACTAGCTAGTTATCATTAAGATGCTGTGAAAACAGGTAACTAGCTAGTTATCATTAAGATGCTGTGAAAACAGGTAACTAGCTAGTTATCATTAACATGCTGTGAAAACAGGTAACTAGCTAGTTATCATTAAGATGCTGTGAAAACAGGTAACTAGCTAGTTATCATTAAGATGCTGTGAAAACATTTAACTAGCTAGTTATCATTAAGATGCTGTGAAAACAGGTAACTAGCTAGTTATCATTAACATGCTGTGAAAACAGGTAACTAGCTAGTTATCATTAACATGCTGTGAAAACAGGTAACTAGCTAGTTATCATTAACATGCTGTGAAAACAGGTAACTAGCTAGTTATCATTAACATGCTGTGAAAACAGGTAACTAGCTAGTTATCATTAAGATGCTGTGAAAACAGGTAACTAGCTAGTTATCATTAAGATGCTGTGAAAACAGGTAACTAGCTAGTTATCATTAAGATGCTGTGAAAACATTTAACTAGCTAGTTATCATTAACATGCTGTGAAAACAGGTAACTAGCTAGTTATCATTAACATGCTGTGAAAACAGGTAACTAGCTAGTTATCATTAAGATGCTGTGAAAACAGGTAACTAGCTAGTTATCATTAACATGCTGTGAAAACAGGTAACTAGCTAGTTATCATTAAGATGCTGTGAAAACAGGTAACTAGCTAGTTATCATTAAGATGCTGTGAAAACAGGTAACTAGCTAGTTATCATTAAGATGCTGTGAAAACAGGTAACTAGCTAGTTATCATTAAGATGCTGTGAAAACAGGTAACTAGCTAGTTATCATTAAGATGCTGTGAAAACAGGTAACTAGCTAGTTATCATTAACATGCTGTGAAAACAGGTAACTAGCTAGTTATCATTAACATGCTGTGAAAACAGGTAACTAGCTAGTTATCATTAAGATGCTGTGAAAACAGGTAACTAGCTAGTTATCATTAAGATGCTGTGAAAACATTTAACTAGCTAGTTATCATTAACATGCTGTGAAAACAGGTAACTAGCTAGTTATCATTAACATGCTGTGAAAACAGGTAACTAGCTAGTTATCATTAACATGCTGTGAAAACAGGTAACTAGCTAGTTATCATTAAGATGCTGTGAAAACAGGTAACTAGCTAGTTATCATTAAGATGCTGTGAAAACAGGTAACTAGCTAGTTATCATTAAGATGCTGTGAAAACAGGTAACTAGCTAGTTATCATTAAGATGCTGTGAAAACAGGTAACTAGCTAGTTATCATTAAGATGCTGTGAAAACAGGTAACTAGCTAGTTATCATTAAGATGCTGTGAAAACAGGTAACTAGCTAGTTATCATTAAGATGCTGTGAAAACAGGTAACTAGCTAGTTATCATTAAGATGCTGTGAAAACAGGTAACTAGCTAGTTATCATTAAGATGCTGTGAAAACAGGTAACTAGCTAGTTATCATTAAGATGCTGTGAAAACAGGTAACTAGCTAGTTATCATTAACATGCTGTGAAAACAGGTAACTAGCTAGTTATCATTAAGATGCTGTGAAAACAGGTAACTAGCTAGTTATCATTAAGATGCTGTGAAAACAGGTAACTAGCTAGTTATCATTAAGATGCTGTGAAAACAGGTAACTAGCTAGTTATCATTAAGATGCTGTGAAAACAGGTAACTAGCTAGTTATCATTAACATGCTGTGAAAACAGGTAACTAGCTAGTTATCATTAAGATGCTGTGAAAACAGGTAACTAGCTAGTTATCATTAAGATGCTGTGAAAACAGGTAACTAGCTAGTTATCATTAACATGCTGTGAAAACAGGTAACTAGCTAGTTATCATTAAGATGCTGTGAAAACAGGTAACTAGCTAGTTATCATTAAGATGCTGTGAAAACAGGTAACTAGCTAGTTATCATTAAGATGCTGTGAAAACATTTAACTAGCTAGTTATCATTAAGATGCTGTGAAAATAGGTAACTAGCTAGTTATCATTAAGATGCTGTGAAAACAGGTAACTAGCTAGTTATCATGAAGATGCTCTGAAAACAGGTAACTAGCTAGTTATCATTAAGATGCTGTGAAAACAGGTAACTAGCTAGTTATCATTAAGATGCTGTGAAAACAGGTAACTAGCTAGTTATCATTAAGATGCTGTGAAAACAGGTAACTAGCTAGTTATCATTAACATGCTGTGAAAACAGGTAACTAGCTAGTTATCATTAACATGCTGTGAAAACAGGTAACTAGCTAGTTATCATTAAGATGCTGTGAAAACAGGTAACTAGCTAGTTATCATTAAGATGCTGTGAAAACAGGTAACTAGCTAGTTATCATTAACATGCTGTGAAAACAGGTAACTAGCTAGTTATCATTAACATGCTGTGAAAACAGGTAACTAGCTAGTTATCATTAACATGCTGTGAAAACAGGTAACTAGCTAGTTATCATTAAGATGCTGTGAAAACAGGTAACTAGCTAGTTATCATTAAGATGCTGTGAAAACAGGTAACTAGCTAGTTATCATTAACATGCTGTGAAAACAGGTAACTAGCTAGTTATCATTAAGATGCTGTGAAAACAGGTAACTAGCTAGTTATCATTAACATGCTGTGAAAACAGGTAACTAGCTAGTTATCATTAAGATGCTGTGAAAACAGGTAACTAGCTAGTTATCATTAAGATGCTGTGAAAACAGGTAACTAGCTAGTTATCATTAAGATGCTGTGAAAACAGGTAACTAGCTAGTTATCATTAAGATGCTGTGAAAACAGGTAACTAGCTAGTTATCATTAACATGCTGTGAAAACAGGTAACTAGCTAGTTATCATTAAGATGCTGTGAAAACAGGTAACTAGCTAGTTATCATTAAGATGCTGTGAAAACAGGTAACTAGCTAGTTATCATTAACATGCTGTGAAAACAGGTAACTAGCTAGTTATCATTAAGATGCTGTGAAAACAGGTAACTAGCTAGTTATCATTAACATGCTTTGAAAACATTTAACTAGCTAGTTATCATTAAGATGCTGTGAAAATAGGTAACTAGCTAGTTATCATTAAGATGCTGTGAAAACAGGTAACTAGCTAGTTATCATTAACATGCTGTGAAAACAGGTAACTAGCTAGTTATCATTAAGATGCTGTGAAAACAGGTAACTAGCTAGTTATCATTAAGATGCTGTGAAAACAGGTAACTAGCTAGTTATCATTAAGATGCTGTGAAAACATTTAACTAGCTAGTTATCATTAAGATGCTGTGAAAATAGGTAACTAGCTAGTTATCAT
Source organism: Brachymystax lenok tsinlingensis (assembly GCA_030435695.1). NCBI lineage: Eukaryota > Metazoa > Chordata > Actinopteri > Salmoniformes > Salmonidae > Brachymystax > Brachymystax lenok. The sequence continues at coordinate 40,523,929 of CM059796.1, forward strand.
TAAGATGCTGTGAAAACAGGTAACTAGCTAGTTATCATTAAGATGCTGTGAAACAGGTAACTAGCTAGTTATCATTAAGATGCTGTGAAAATAGGTAACTAGCTAGTTATCATTAAGATGCTGTGAAAACAGGTAACTAGCTAGTTATCATTAAGATGCTGTGAAAACAGGTAACTAGCTAGTTATCATTAACATGCTGTGAAAACAGGTAACTAGCTAGTTATCATTAACATGCTGTGAAAACAGGTAACTAGCTAGTTATCATTAAGATGCTGTGAAAACAGGTAACTAGCTAGTTATCATTAAGATGCTGTGAAAACATTTAACTAGCTAGTTATCATTAACATGCTGTGAAAACAGGTAACTAGCTAGTTATCATTAACATGCTGTGAAAACAGGTAACTAGCTAGTTATCATTAACATGCTGTGAAAACAGGTAACTAGCTAGTTATCATTAAGATGCTGTGAAAACAGGTAACTAGCTAGTTATCATTAACATGCTGTGAAAACAGGTAACTAGCTAGTTATCATTAAGATGCTGTGAAAACAGGTAACTAGCTAGTTATCATTAAGATGCTGTGAAAACAGGTAACTAGCTAGTTATCATTAAGATGCTGTGAAAACAGGTAACTAGCTAGTTATCATTAAGATGCTGTGAAAACAGGTAACTAGCTAGTTATCATTAACATGCTGTGAAAACAGGTAACTAGCTAGTTATCATTAAGATGCTGTGAAAACAGGTAACTAGCTAGTTATCATTAAGATGCTGTGAAAACAGGTAACTAGCTAGTTATCATTAACATGCTTTGAAAACAGGTAACTAGCTAGTTATCATTAAGATGCTGTGAAAACAGGTAACTAGCTAGTTATCATTAACATGCTGTGAAAACATTTAACTAGCTAGTTATCATTAAGATGCTGTGAAAACAGGTAACTAGCTAGTTCTCCTTAAGATGCTCTGAAAACAGGTAACTAGCTAGTTATCATTAACATGCTGTGAAAACAGGTAACTAGCTAGTTATCATTAAGATGCTGTGAAAACAGGTAACTAGCTAGTTATCATTAAGATGCTGTGAAAACAGGTAACTAGCTAGTTATCATTAACATGCTGTGAAAACAGGTAACTAGCTAGTTATCATTAACATGCTGTGAAAACAGGTAACTAGCAAGTTATATTGGAGATATTTTAATGACTATGTTACATTTTCTCATTTCTGAACAGAATGCATAGCACACCTTTTAAGCAAAAACATATGTCAGAGGTTGCCTCAGCTAATGCACAGGGCTGAAATACCAGACATAATGCACGAAGGCCACTAGCACATATATCACTGTTGAGCAGAAACATATGTCAGCTAATGCACAGGGCTGAAATACCAGACATAATGCACGTAGGCCACGAAGGCCACTAGCACATGTATCACTGTTGAGTAGAAACATATGTCAGCTAATGCACAGGGCTGAAATACCAGACATAATGCACGAAGGCCACTAGCACATATATCACTGTTGAGCAGAAACATATGTCAGCTAATGCACAGGGCTGAAATACCAGACATAATGCACGAAGGCCACTAGCACATATATCACTGTTGAGCAGAAACATATGTCAGCTAAAGCACAGGGCTGAAATACCAGACATAATGCACGAAGGCCACTAGCACATATATCACTGTTGAGCAGAAACAAATGTCAGCTAAAGCATAGGGTTGAAAAAACGCACCTTATTACACGTACTATATGCTCCACTGTTGAGAGAAAACACATGTCAGAGGCTGCCTATGGTAACAGTATGAAAGCAGAACTGGTGTTCAGTTAAAGCAGCTGTTTCCCGGGTCAGATCGACTTTAATTACTCTGTATTAAAGTCTTCTTGAATTCAAGTTTTTTGTACGAGTGTCATATTTTGAAGATCGTTATTCCAAGAAAGTTATCATTAAGATGCTATGAAAACAGGTAACTAGCTAGTTATCATTAACATGCTGTGAAAACAGGTAACTAGCTAGTTATCATTAACATGCTGTGAAAACAGGTAACTAGCTAGTTATCATTAAGATGCTGTGAAAACAGGTAACTAGCTAGTTATCATTAACATGCTGTGAAAACAGGTAACTAGCTAGTTATCATTAACATGCTGTGAAAACAGGTAACTAGCTAGTTATCATTAAGATGCTGTGAAAACAGGTAACTAGCTAGTTATCATTAAGATGCTGTGAAAACAGGTAACTAGCTAGTTATCATTAAGATGCTGTGAAAACAGGTAACTAGCTAGTTATCATTAAGATGCTGTGAAAACAGGTAACTAGCTAGTTATCATTAACATGCTGTGAAAACAAGTAACTAGCTAGTTATCATTAAGATGCTGTGAAAACAGGTAACTAGCTAGTTATCATTAAGATGCTGTGAAAACAGGTAACTAGCTAGTTATCATTAAGATGCTGTGAAAACAGGTAACTAGCTAGTTATCATTAACATGCTGTGAAAACAGGTAACTAGCTAGTTATCATTAAGATGCTGTGAAAATAGGTAACTAGCTAGTTATCATTAAGATGCTCGGAAAACAGGTAACTAGCTAGTTATCATTAACATGCTTTGAAAACAGGTAACTAGCTAGTTATCATTAAGATGCTGTGAAAACAGGTAACTAGCTAGTTATCATTAACATTCTGTGAAAACATTTAACTAGCTAGTTATCATGAAGATGCTGTGAAAACAGGTAACTAGCTAGTTCTCATTAAGATGCTCTGAAAACAGGTAACTAGCTAGTTATCATTAAGATGCTGTGAAAACAGGTAACTAGCTAGTTATCATTAAGATGCTGTGAAAACAGGTAACTAGCTAGTTATCATTAACATGCTGTGAAAACAGGTAACTAGCTAGTTATCATTAAGATGCTGTGAAAACAGGTAACTAGCTAGTTATCATTAACATGCTGTGAAAACAGGTAACTAGCTAGTTATCATTAAGATGCTGTGAAAACAGGTAACTAGCTAGTTATCATTAAGATGCTGTGAAAACAGGTAACTAGCTAGTTATCATTAAGATGCTGTGAAAACAGGTAACTAGCTAGTTATCATTAACATGCTGTGAAAACAGGTAACTAGCTAGTTATCATTAAGATGCTGTGAAAACAGGTAACTAGCTAGTTATCATTAAGATGCTGTGAAAACAGGTAACTAGCTAGTTATCATTAAGATGCTGTGAAAACATTTAACTAGCTAGTTATCATTAAGATGCTGTGAAAACAGGTAACTAGCTAGTTATCATTAAGATGCTGTGAAAACAGGTAACTAGCTAGTTCTCCTTAAGATGCTCTGAAAACAGGTAACTAGCTAGTTATCATTAAGATGCTGTGAAAATAGGTAACTAGCTAGTTATCATTAAGATGCTGTGAAAACAGGTAACTAGCTAGTTATCATTAAGATGCTCTGAAAACAGGTAACTAGCTAGTTATCATTAACATGCTGTGAAAACAGGTAACTAGCTAGTTATCATTAACATGCTGTGAAAACAGGTAACTAGCTAGTTATCATTAAGATGCTGTGAAAACAGGTAACTAGCTAGTTATCATTAAGATGCTGTGAAAACATTTAACTAGCTAGTTATCATTAACATGCTGTGAAAACAGGTAACTAGCTAGTTATCATTAACATGCTGTGAAAACAGGTAACTAGCTAGTTATCATTAACATGCTGTGAAAACAGGTAACTAGCTAGTTATCATTAAGATGCTGTGAAAACAGGTAACTAGCTAGTTATCATTAAGATGCTGTGAAAACAGGTAACTAGCTAGTTATCATTAACATGCTGTGAAAACAGGTAACTAGCTAGTTATCATTAAGATGCTGTGAAAACAGGTAACTAGCTAGTTATCATTAACATGCTGTGAAAACAGGTAACTAGCTAGTTATCATTAAGATGCTGTGAAAACAGGTAACTAGCTAGTTATCATTAAGATGCTGTGAAAACAGGTAACTAGCTAGTTATCATTAAGATGCTGTGAAAACAGGTAACTAGCTAGTTATCATTAACATGCTGTGAAAACAGGTAACTAGCTAGTTATCATTAACATGCTGTGAAAACAAGTAACTAGCTAGTTATCATTAAGATGCTGTGAAAACAGGTAACTAGCTAGTTATCATTAAGATGCTGTGAAAACAGGTAACTAGCTAGTTATCATTAACATGCTGTGAAAACAGGTAACTAGCTAGTTATCATTAAGATGCTGTGAAAACAGGTAACTAGCTAGTTATCATTAACATTCTGTGAAAACATTTAACTAGCTAGTTATCATGAAGATGCTGTGAAAACAGGTAACTAGCTAGTTCTCCTTAAGATGCTCTGAAAACAGGTAACTAGCTAGTTATCATTAAGATGCTGTGAAAACAGGTAACTAGCTAGTTATCATTAAGATGCTGTGAAAACATTTAACTAGCTAGTTATCATTAACATGCTGTGAAAACAGGTAACTAGCTAGTTATCATTAACATGCTGTGAAAACAGGTAACTAGCTAGTTATCATTAACATGCTGTGAAAACAGGTAACTAGCTAGTTATCATTAAGATGCTGTGAAAACAGGTAACTAGCTAGTTATCATTAAGATGCTGTGAAAACAGGTAACTAGCTAGTTATCATTAACATGCTGTGAAAACAGGTAACTAGCTAGTTATCATTAAGATGCTGTGAAAACAGGTAACTAGCTAGTTATCATTAACATGCTGTGAAAACAGGTAACTAGCTAGTTATCATTAAGATGCTGTGAAAACAGGTAACTAGCTAGTTATCATTAAGATGCTGTGAAAACAGGTAACTAGCTAGTTATCATTAAGATGCTGTGAAAACAGGTAACTAGCTAGTTATCATTAACATGCTGTGAAAACAGGTAACTAGCTAGTTATCATTAAGATGCTGTGAAAACAGGTAACTAGCTAGTTATCATTAAGATGCTGTGAAAACAGGTAACTAGCTAGTTATCATTAAGATGCTGTGAAAACAGGTAACTAGCTAGTTATCATTAACATGCTGTGAAAACAGGTAACTAGCTAGTTATCATTAACATGCTGTGAAAACAAGTAACTAGCTAGTTATCATTAAGATGCTGTGAAAACAGGTAACTAGCTAGTTATCATTAAGATGCTGTGAAAACAGGTAACTAGCTAGTTATCATTAACATGCTTTGAAAACAGGTAACTAGCTAGTTATCATTAAGATGCTGTGAAAACAGGTAACTAGCTAGTTATCATTAACATTCTGTGAAAACATTTAACTAGCTAGTTATCATGAAGATGCTGTGAAAACAGGTAACTAGCTAGTTCTCCTAAGATGCTCTGAAAACAGGTAACTAGCTAGTTATCATTAAGATGCTGTGAAAACAGGTAACTAGCTAGTTATCATTAAGATGCTGTGAAAACATTAAATAGCTAGTTATCATTAACATGCTGTGAAAACAGGTAAATAGCTAGTTATCATTAACATGCTGTGAAAACAGGTAACTAGCTAGTTATCATTAACATGCTGTGAAAACATGTAACTAGCTAGTTATCATTAAGATGCTGTGAAAACAGGTAACTAGCTAGTTATCATTAAGATGTTGTGAAAACAGGTAACTAGCTAGTTATCATTAACATGCTGTGAAAACAGGTAACTAGCTAGTTATCATTAAGATGCTGTGAAAACAGGTAACTAGCAAGTTATCATTAACATGCTGGGAAAACAGGTAACTAGCTAGTTATCATTAAGATGCTGTGAAAACAGGTAACTAGCTAGTTATCATTAAGATGCTGTGAAAACAGGTAACTAGCTAGTTATCATTAAGATGCTGTGAAAACAGGTAACTAGCTAGTTATCATTAACATGCTGTGAAAACAGGTAACTAGCTAGTTATCATTAACATGCTGTGAAAACAAGTAACTAGCTAGTTATCATTAAGATGCTGTGAAAACAGGTAACTAGCTAGTTATCATTAAGATGCTGTGAAAACAGGTAACTAGCTAGTTATCATTAACATGCTGTGAAAACAGGTAACTAGCTAGTTATCATTAAGATGCTGTGAAAACAGGTAACTAGCTAGTTATCATTAAGATGCTGTGAAAACAGGTAACTAGCTAGTTATCATTAACATTCTGTGAAAACATTTAACTAGCTAGTTATCATTAAGATGCTGTGAAAACAGGTAACTAGCTAGTTCTCCTTAAGATGCTCTGAAAACAGGTAACTAGCTAGTTATCATTAAGATGCTGTGAAAACAGGTAACTAGCTAGTTATCATTAAGATGCTGTGAAAACATTTAACTAGCTAGTTATCATTAACATGCTGTGAAAACAGGTAACTAGCTAGTTATCATTAACATGCTGTGAAAACAGGTAACTAGCTAGTTATCATTAAGATGCTGTGAAAACAGGTAACTAGCTAGTTATCATTAAGATGTTGTGAAAACAGGTAACTAGCTAGTTATCATTAACATGCTGTGAAAACAGGTAACTAGCTAGTTATCATTAAGATGCTGTGAAAACAGGTAACTAGCTAGTTATCATTAACATGCTGTGAAAACAGGTAACTAGCTAGTTATCATTAAGATGCTGGGAAAAAGGTAACTAGCTAGTTATCATTAAGATGCTGTGAAAACAGGTAACTAGCTAGTTATCATTAAGATGCTGTGAAAACAGGTAACTAGCTAGTTATCATTAACATGCTGTGAAAACAGGTAACTAGCTAGTTATCATTAACATGCTGTGAAAACAAGTAACTAGCTAGTTATCATTAAGATGCTGTGAAAACAGGTAACTAGCTAGTTATCATTAAGATGCTGTGAAAACAGGTAACTAGCTAGTTATCATTAACATGCTTTGAAAACAGGTAACTAGCTAGTTATCATTAAGATGCTGTGAAAACAGGTAACTAGCTAGTTATCATTAACATTCTGTGAAAACATTTAACTAGCTAGTTATCATTAAGATGCTGTGAAAACAGGTAACTAGCTAGTTCTCCTTAAGATGCTCTGAAAACAGGTAACTAGCTAGTTATCATTAACATGCTGTGAAAACAGGTAACTAGCTAGTTATCATTAACATGCTGTGAAAACAGGTAACTAGCTAGTTATCATTAACATGCTGTGAAAACAGGTAACTAGCTAGTTATCATTAAGATGCTGTGAAAATAGGTAACTAGCTAGTTATCATTAAGATGCTGTGAAAACAGGTAACTAGCTAGTTATCATTAAGATGCTGTGAAAACATTTAAATAGCTAGTTATCATTAACATGCTGTGAAAACAGGTAACTAGCTAGTTATCATTAACATGCTGTGAAAACAGGTAACTAGCTAGTTATCATTAACATGCTGTGAAAACAAGTAACTAGCTAGTTATCATTAAGATGCTGTGAAAACAGGTAACTAGCTAGTTATCATTAAGATGCTGTGAAAACAGGTAACTAGCTAGTTATCATTAACATGCTTTGAAAACAGGTAACTAGCTAGTTATCATTAAGATGCTGTGAAAACAGGTAACTAGCTAGTTATCATTAACATTCTGTGAAAACATTTAACTAGCTAGTTATCATGAAGATGCTGTGAAAACAGGTAACTAGCTAGTTCTCCTTAAGATGCTCTGAAAACAGGTAACTAGCTAGTTATCATTAAGATGCTGTGAAAACAGGTAACTAGCTAGTTATCATTAAGATGCTGTGAAAACATTTAAATAGCTAGTTATCATTAACATGCTGTGAAAACAGGTAAATAGCTAGTTATCATTAACATGCTGTGAAAACAGGTAACTAGCTAGTTATCATTAACATGCTGTGAAAACATGTAACTAGCTAGTTATCATTAAGATGCTGTGAAAACAGGTAACTAGCTAGTTATCATGAAGATGTTGTGAAAACAGGTAACTAGCTAGTTATCATTAACATGCTGTGAAAACAGGTAACTAGCTAGTTATCATTAAGATGCTGTGAAAACAGGTAACTAGCTAGTTATCATTAACATGCTGGGAAAACAGGTAACTAGCTAGTTATCATTAAGATGCTGGGAAAACAGGTAACTAGCTAGTTATCATTAAGATGCTGTGAAAACAGGTAACTAGCTAGTTATCATTAAGATGCTGTGAAAACAGGTAACTAGCAAGTTATCATTAACATGCTGGGAAAACAGGTAACTAGCTAGTTATCATTAAGATGCTGGGAAAACAGGTAACTAGCTAGTTATCATTAAGATGCTGTGAAAACAGGTAACTAGCTAGTTATCATTAAGATGCTGTGAAAACAGGTAACTAGCTAGTTATCATTAACATGCTGTGAAAACAGGTAACTAGCTAGTTATCATTAACATGCTGTGAAAACAAGTAACTAGCTAGTTATCATTAAGATGCTGTGAAAACAGGTAACTAGCTAGTTATCATTAAGATGCTGTGAAAACAGGTAACTAGCTAGTTATCATTAACATGCTTTGAAAACAGGTAACTAGCTAGTTATCATTAAGATGCTGTGAAAACAGGTAACTAGCTAGTTATCATTAACATTCTGTGAAAACATTTAACTAGCTAGTTATCATGAAGATGCTGTGAAAACAGGTAACTAGCTAGTTCTCCTTAAGATGCTCTGAAAACAGGTAACTAGCTAGTTATCATTAAGATGCTGTGAAAACAGGTAACTAGCTAGTTATCATTAAGATGCTGTGAAAACATTTAAATAGCTAGTTATCATTAACATGCTGTGAAAACAGGTAAATAGCTAGTTATCATTAACATGCTGTGAAAACAGGTAACTAGCTAGTTATCATTAACATGCTGTGAAAACATGTAACTAGCTAGTTATCATTAAGATGCTGTGAAAACAGGTAACTAGCTAGTTATCATGAAGATGTTGTGAAAACAGGTAACTAGCTAGTTATCATTAACATGCTGTGAAAACAGGTAACTAGCTAGTTATCATTAAGATGCTGTGAAAACAGGTAACTAGCAAGTTATCATTAACATGCTGGGAAAACAGGTAACTAGCTAGTTATCATTAAGATGCTGGGAAAACAGGTAACTAGCTAGTTATCATTAAGATGCTGTGAAAACAGGTAACTAGCTAGTTATCATTAAGATGCTGTGAAAACAGGTAACTAGCTAGTTATCATTAACATGCTGTGAAAACAGGTAACTAGCTAGTTATCATTAACATGCTGTGAAAACAAGTAACTAGCTAGTTATCATTAAGATGCTGTGAAAACAGGTAACTAGCTAGTTATCATTAAGATGCTGTGAAAACAGGTAACTAGCTAGTTATCATTAACATGCTTTGAAAACAGGTAACTAGCTAGTTATCATTAAGATGCTGTGAAAACAGGTAACTAGCTAGTTATCATTAAGATGCTGTGAAAACAGGTAACTAGCTAGTTATCATTAACATTCTGTGAAAACATTTAACTAGCTAGTTATCATGAAGATGCTGTGAAAACAGGTAACTAGCTAGTTCTCCTTAAGATGCTCTGAAAACAGGTAACTAGCTAGTTATCATTAAGATGCTGTGAAAACAGGTAACTAGCTAGTTATCATTAAGATGCTGTGAAAACATTTAAATAGCTAGTTATCATTAACATGCTGTGAAAACAGGTAAATAGCTAGTTATCATTAACATGCTGTGAAAACAGGTAACTAGCTAGTTATCATTAACATGCTGTGAAAACATGTAACTAGCTAGTTATCATTAAGATGCTGTGAAAACAGGTAACTAGCTAGTTATCATGAAGATGTTGTGAAAACAGGTAACTAGCTAGTTATCATTAACATGCTGTGAAAACAGGTAACTAGCTAGTTATCATTAAGATGCTGTGAAAACAGGTAACTAGCAAGTTATCATTAACATGCTGGGAAAACAGGTAACTAGCTAGTTATCATTAAGATGCTGGGAAAAAGGTAACTAGCTAGTTATCATTAAGATGCTGTGAAAACAGGTAACTAGCTAGTTATCATTAAGATGCTGTGAAAACAGGTAACTAGCTAGTTATCATTAACATGCTGTGAAAACAGGTAACTAGCTAGTTATCATTAACATGCTGTGAAAACAAGTAACTAGCTAGTTATCATTAAGATGCTGTGAAAACAGGTAACTAGCTAGTTATCATTAAGATGCTGTGAAAACAGGTAACTAGCTAGTTATCATTAACATGCTTTGAAAACAGGTAACTAGCTAGTTATCATTAAGATGCTGTGAAAACAGGTAACTAGCTAGTTATCATTAACATTCTGTGAAAACATTTAACTAGCTAGTTATCATGAAGATGCTGTGAAAACAGGTAACTAGCTAGTTCTCCTTAAGATGCTCTGAAAACAGGTAACTAGCTAGTTATCATTAACATGCTGTGAAAACAGGTAACTAGCTAGTTATCATTAACATGCTGTGAAAACAGGTAACTAGCTAGTTATCATTAACATGCTGTGAAAACAGGTAACTAGCTAGTTATCATTAACATGCTGTGAAAACAGGTAACTAGCTAGTTATCATTAAGATGCTGTGAAAATAGGTAACTAGCTAGTTATCATTAAGATGCTGTGAAAACAGGTAACTAGCTAGTTATCATTAAGATGCTGTGAAAACATTTAAATAGCTAGTTATCATTAACATGCTGTGAAAACAGGTAACTAGCTAGTTATCATTAACATGCTGTGAAAACAGGTAACTAGCTAGTTATCATTAACATGCTGTGAAAACAGGTAACTAGCTAGTTATCATTAACATGCTGTGAAAACAGGTAACTAGCTAGTTATCATTAAGATGCTGTGAAAACAGGTAACTAGCTAGTTATCATTAAGATGCTGTGAAAACAGGTAACTAGCTAGTTCTCCTTAAGATGCTCTGAAAACAGGTAACTAGCTAGTTATCATTAAGATGCTGTGAAAATAGGTAACTAGCTAGTTATCATTAAGATGCTGTGAAAACAGGTAACTAGCTAGTTATCATTAAGATGCTCTGAAAACAGGTAACTAGCTAGTTATCATTAACATGCTGTGAAAACAGGTAACTAGCTAGTTATCATTAACATGCTGTGAAAACAGGTAACTAGCTAGTTATCATTAAGATGCTGTGAAAACATTTAAATAGCTAGTTATCATTAACATGCTGTGAAAACAGGTAAATAGCTAGTTATCATTAACATGCTGTGAAAACAGGTAACTAGCTAGTTATCATTAACATGCTGTGAAAACATTTAACTAGCTAGTTATCATTAAGATGCTGTGAAAACAGGTAACTAGCTAGTTATCATTGAAGATGCTGTGAAAACAGGTAACTAGCTAGTTATCATTAAGATGCTGTGAAAACAGGTAACTAGCAAGTTATCATTAACATGCTGGGAAAACAGGTAACTAGCTAGTTATCATTAAGATGCTGGAAAACAGGTAACTAGCTAGTTATCATTAAGATGCTGTGAAAACAGGTAACTAGCTAGTTATCATTAAGATGCTGTGAAAACAGGTAACTAGCTAGTTATCATTAAGATGCTGTGAAAACAGGTAACTAGCTAGTTATCATTAACATGCTGTGAAAACAAGTAACTAGCTAGTTATCATTAAGATGCTGTGAAAACAGGTAACTAGCTAGTTATCATTAAGATGCTGTGAAAACAGGTAACTAGCTAGTTATCATTAACATGCTTTGAAAACAGGTAACTAGCTAGTTATCATTAAGATGCTGTGAAAACAGGTAACTAGCTAGTTATCATTAACATTCTGTGAAAACATTTAACTAGCTAGTTATCATGAAGATGCTGTGAAAACAGGTAACTAGCTAGTTCTCCTTAAGATGCTCTGAAAACAGGTAACTAGCTAGTTATCATTAACATGCTGTGAAAACAGGTAACTAGCTAGTTATCATTAACATGCTGTGAAAACAGGTAACTAGCTAGTTATCATTAACATGCTGTCAAAACAGGTAACTAGCTAGTTATCATTAACATGCTGTGAAAACAGGTAACTAGCTAGTTATCATTAAGATGCTGTGAAAACAGGTAACTAGCTAGTTATCATTAAGATGCTGTGAAAACAGGTAACTAGCTAGTTCTCCTTAAGATGCTCTGAAAACAGGTAACTAGCTAGTTATCATTAAGATGCTGTGAAAATAGGTAACTAGCTAGTTATCATTAAGATGCTGTGAAAACAGGTAACTAGCTAGTTATCATTAAGATGCTCTGAAAACAGGTAACTAGCTAGTTATCATTAACATGCTGTGAAAACAGGTAACTAGCTAGTTATCATTAACATGCTGTGAAAACAGGTAACTAGCTAGTTATCATTAAGATGCTGTGAAAACAGGTAACTAGCTAGTTATCATTAAGATGCTGTGAAAACATTTAAATAGCTAGTTATCATTAACATGCTGTGAAAACAGGTAAATAGCTAGTTATCATTAACATGCTGTGAAAACAGGTAACTAGCTAGTTATCATTAACATGCTGTGAAAACATGTAACTAGCTAGTTATCATTAAGATGCTGTGAAAACAGGTAACTAGCTAATTATCATGAAGATGCTGTGAAAACAGGTAACTAGCTAGTTATCATTAACATGCTGTGAAAACAGGTAACTAGCTAGTTATCATTAAGATGCTGTGAAAACAAGTAACTAGCTAGTTATCATTAACATGCTGTGAAAACAGGTAACTAGCTAGTTATCATTAAGATGCTGTGAAAACAGGTAACTAGCTAGTTATCATTAACATGCTGTGAAAACATTTATCTAGCTAGTTATCATTAACATGCTGTGAAAACAGGTAACTAGCTAGTTATCATTAAGATGCTGTGAAAACAGGTAACTAGCTAGTTATCATTAAGATGCTGTGAAAACATTTAACTAGCTAGTTATCATGAAGATGCTGTGAAAACAGGTAACTAGCTAGTTATCATTAACATTCTGTGAAAACATTTAACTAGCTAGTTATCATGAAGATGCTGTGAAAACAGGTAACTAGCTAGTTCTCCTTAAGATGCTGTGAAAACAGGTAACTAGCTAGTTATCATTAAGATGCTGTGAAAACATTTAACTAGCTAGTTATCATTAAGATGCTGTGAAAACAGGTAACTAGCTAGTTATCATTAACATGCTGTGAAAACATTTAACTAGCTAGTTATCATTAAGATGCTGTGAAAACAGGTAACTAGCTAGTTATCATTAAGATGCTCTGAAAACAGGTAACTAGCTAGTTATCATTAACATGCTGTGAAAACAGGTAACTAGCTAGTTATCATTAACATGCTGTGAAAACAGGTAACTAGCTAGTTATCATTAAGATGCTGTGAAAACAGGTAACTAGCTAGTTATCATTAACATGCTGTGAAAACATTTATCTAGCTAGTTATCATTAACATGCTGTGAAAACAGGTAACTAGCTAGTTATCATTAAGATGCTGTGAAAACAGGTAACTAGCTAGTTATCATTAAGATGCTGTGAAAACATTTAACTAGCTAGTTATCATTAAGATGCTGTGAAAACAGGTAACTAGCTAGTTATCATTAACATTCTGTGAAAACATTTAACTAGCTAGTTATCATGAAGATGCTGTGAAAACAGGTAACTAGCTAGTTCTCCTTAAGATGCTCTGAAAACAGGTAACTAGCTAGTTATCATTAACATGCTGTGAAAACAGGTAACTAGCTAGTTATCATTAACATGCTGTGAAAACAGGTAACTAGCTAGTTATCATTAACATGCTGTGAAAACAGGTAACTAGCTAGTTATCATTAAGATGCTGTGAAAACAGGTAACTAGATAGTTATCATTAAGATGCTGTGAAAACAAGTAACTAGCTAGTTATCATTAAGACGTTGTGAAAACATTTAACTAGCTAGTTATCATTAAGATGCTGTGAAAACAGGTAACTAGCTAGTTATCATTAAGATGCTGTGAAAATAGGTAACTAGCTAGTTATCATTAAGATGCTGTGAAAACAGGTAACTAGCTAGTTATCATTAAGATGCTCTGAAAACAGGTAACTAGCTAGTTATCATTAACATGCTGTGAAAACAGGTAACTAGCTAGTTATCATTAACATGCTGTGAAAACAGGTAACTAGCTAGTTATCATTAAGATGCTGTGAAAACAGGTAACTAGCTAGTTATCATTAAGATGCTGTGAAAACATTTAAATAGCTAGTTATCATTAACATGCTGTGAAAACAGGTAAATAGCTAGTTATCATTAACATGCTGTGAAAACAGGTAACTAGCTAGTTATCATTAACATGCTGTGAAAACATGTAACTAGCTAGTTATCATTAAGATGCTGTGAAAACAGGTAACTAGCTAGTTATCATGAAGATGTTGTGAAAACAGGTAACTAGCTAGTTATCATTAACATGCTGTGAAAACAGGTAACTAGCTAGTTATCATTAAGATGCTGTGAAAACAGGTAACTAGCAAGTTATCATTAACATAATGGGAAAACAGGTAACTAGCTAGTTATCATTAAGATGCTGGGAAAACAGGTAACTAGCTAGTTATCATTAAGATGCTGTGAAAACAGGTAACTAGCTAGTTATCATTAACATGCTGTGAAAACAGGTAACTAGCTAGTTATCATTAACATGCTGTGAAAACAAGTAACTAGCTAGTTATCATTAAGATGCTGTGAAAACAGGTAACTAGCTAGTTATCATTAAGATGCTGTGAAAACAGGTAACTAGCTAGTTATCATTAACATGCTTTGAAAACAGGTAACTAGCTAGTTATCATTAAGATGCTGTGAAAACAGGTAACTAGCTAGTTATCATTAACATTCTGTGAAAACATTTAACTAGCTAGTTATCATGAAGATGCTGTGAAAACAGGTAACTAGCTAGTTCTCCTTAAGATGCTCTGAAAACAGGTAACTAGCTAGTTATCATTAACATGCTGTGAAAACAGGTAACTAGCTAGTTATCATTAAGATGCTGTGAAAACATTTAAATAGCTAGTTATCATTAACATGCTGTGAAAACAGGTAAATAGCTAGTTATCATTAACATGCTGTGAAAACAGGTAACTAGCTAGTTATCATTAACATGCTGTGAAAACATGTAACTAGCTAGTTATCATTAAGATGCTGTGAAAACAGGTAACTAGCTAGTTATCATGAAGATGTTGTGAAAACAGGTAACTAGCTAGTTATCATTAACATGCTGTGAAAACAGGTAACTAGCTAGTTATCATTAACATGCTGTGAAAACAGGTAACTAGCTAGTTATCATTAACATGCTGTGAAAACAAGTAACTAGCTAGTTATCATTAAGATGCTGTGAAAACAGGTAACTAGCTAGTTATCATTAAGATGCTGTGAAAACAGGTAACTAGCTAGTTATCATTAACATGCTTTGAAAACAGGTAACTAGCTAGTTATCATTAAGATGCTGTGAAAACAGGTAACTAGCTAGTTATCATTAACATTCTGTGAAAACATTTAACTAGCTAGTTATCATGAAGATGCTGTGAAAACAGGTAACTAGCTAGTTCTCCTTAAGATGCTCTGAAAACAGGTAACTAGCTAGTTATCATTAAGATGCTGTGAAAACAGGTAACTAGCTAGTTATCATTAAGATGCTGTGAAAACATTTAAATAGCTAGTTATCATTAACATGCTGTGAAAACAGGTAAATAGCTAGTTATCATTAACATGCTGTGAAAACAGGTAACTAGCTAGTTATCATTAACATGCTGTGAAAACATGTAACTAGCTAGTTATCATTAAGATGCTGTGAAAACAGGTAACTAGCTAGTTATCATGAAGATGTTGTGAAAACAGGTAACTAGCTAGTTATCATTAACATGCTGTGAAAACAGGTAACTAGCTAGTTGTCATTAAGATGCTGTGAAAACAGGTAACTAGCAAGTTATCATTAACATGCTGGGAAAACAGGTAACTAGCTAGTTATCATTAAGATGCTGGGAAAACAGGTAACTAGCTAGTTATCATTAAGATGCTGTGAAAACAGGTAACTAGCTAGTTATCATTAAGATGCTGTGAAAACAGGTAACTAGCTAGTTATCATTAACATGCTGTGAAAACAGGTAACTAGCTAGTTATCATTAACATGCTGTGAAAACAAGTAACTAGCTAGTTATCATTAAGATGCTGTGAAAACAGGTAACTAGCTAGTTATCATTAAGATGCTGTGAAAACAGGTAACTAGCTAGTTATCATTAACATGCTTTGAAAACAGGTAACTAGCTAGTTATCATTAAGATGCTGTGAAAACAGGTAACTAGCTAGTTATCATTAACATTCTGTGAAAACAGGTAACTAGCTAGTTATCATTAAGATGCTGTGAAAATAGGTAACTAGCTAGTTATCATTAAGATGCTGTGAAAACAGGTAACTAGCTAGTTATCATTAAGATGCTCTGAAAACAGGTAACTAGCTAGTTATCATTAACATGCTGTGAAAACAGGTAACTAGCTAGTTATCATTAACATGCTGTGAAAACAGGTAACTAGCTAGTTATCATTAAGATGCTGTGAAAACAGGTAACTAGCTAGTTATCATTAAGATGCTGTGAAAACATTTAAATAGCTAGTTATCATTAACATGCTGTGAAAACAGGTAAATAGCTAGTTATCATTAACATGCTGTGAAAACAGGTAACTAGCTAGTTATCATTAACATGCTGTGAAAACATGTAACTAGCTAGTTATCATTAAGATGCTGCGAAAACAGGTAACTAGCTAGTTATCATGAAGATGCTGTGAAAACAGGTAACTAGCTAGTTATCATTAACATGCTGTGAAAACAGGTAACTAGCTAGTTATCATTAAGATGCTGTGAAAACAAGTAACTAGCTAGTTATCATTAACATGCTGTGAAAACAGGTAACTAGCTAGTTATCATTAAGATGCTGTGAAAACAGGTAACTAGCTAGTTATCATTAACATGCTGTGAAAACATTTATCTAGCTAGTTATCATTAACATGCTGTGAAAACAGGTAACTAGCTAGTTATCATTAAGATGCTGTGAAAACAGGTAACTAGCTAGTTATCATTAAGACGGTGTGAAAACATTTAACTAGCTAGTTATCATTAACATGCTGTGAAAACAGGTAACTAGCTAGTTATCATTAACATGCTGTGAAAACAGGTAACTAGCTAGTTATCATTAAGATGCTGTGAAAACAGGTAACTAGCAAGTTATCATTAACATGCTGGGAAAACAGGTAACTAGCTAGTTATCATTAAGATGCTGTGAAAACAGGTAACTAGCTAGTTATCATTAAGATGCTGTGAAAACAGGTAACTAGCTAGTTATCATTAAGATGCTGGGAAAACAGGTAACTAGCTAGTTATCATTAACATGCTGGGAAAACAGGTAACTAGCCAGTTATCATTAAGATGCTGGGAAAACAGGTAACTAGCTAGTTATCATTAAGATGCTGTGAAAACAGGTAACTAGCTAGTTATCATTAAGATGTTGGGAAAACAGGTAACTAGCTAGTTGTCATTAACATGCTGTGAAAACAGGTAACTAGTCTGTGTTCTGAGTAGAATTGTGTTCTGAGTAGAATTGTGTTCTGAGTAGAATTGTGTTCTGAGTAGCTTTGTGTTCTGAGTAGCTTTGTGTTCTGAGTAGCTTTGTGCTCTGAGTAGCTTTGTGTTCTGAGTAGCTTTGTGTTCTGAGCAGCTTTGTGTTCTGAGCAGCTTTGTGTTCTGAGCAGCTTTGTGTTCTGAGCAGGTTTGTGTTCTGAGCAGGTTTGTGTTCTGAGCAGGTTTGTGTTCTATTCAGGTTTGTGTTCTGAGCAGGTTTGTGTTATAAGTAGGTCTGACAGTGTGTTATAAGTAGGTCTGACAGTGTGTTATAAGTAGGTCTGTGTTCTTTATGACTTCTAGACAGTATTCTTCGTCCTGTCTGGATGCCTGCTCTTGGGGGGTTTACTTGTGAGTGTGAGACACCTGTGTGTGTGTTCTTCAGGCCCAGTCCTGAGTGCTTTTCCTCTTTCCCTGGCAGGCTGTACTGATTGGGCGACCCAGGGGACCCCAGATATCATGTTTAGCCCCAAACCAACATGCATCCTCATCCTGCACAGCCCGCCCTGTGTGTGTTTTAGAGCAGGGTCTGTGCGTTGAGGCGATAACAGTCTCTCTTTACTCGCTCTTTCGGCTAAAGTGGTTCCGTCTACACAGGATAGGCTGATGGGCTGTGGCATCACGGCACTTTGTTTTATATTTTAGAGATGAACCTAGAGCCTTTACTTCCCTTAATGAGCCTAGGTGCCCACACACTACTCAGAGTGAGTGAGTTAGTGAGAGTGTGTAGATTCATAGCTTGCATCCATACTGTTCTTAACCTCTTAACCACACCTATTCTACCCATAATGCCCCTGGCGTTTCCTTCCTTTAACCCCTCCCCGTCTCTTCTTTGGACAGGTGATGGTATGTTTTTGTGTTAATGCTACTGGAAGCTGGTGTGTGTTTCCCATCCTGCGCTGTGAGGCCGTGCTCACGACACACACACATACTTGTTATGAGCATATATTCCATCTTCATAATGTCTTAGTGTCATCATAATAACGATACTGACTAAATCTAAGCTATTTATAGTGTTCTGTTTGAGAGAGAAGCATAGAAGAAGATTCCAACTACAGCACTGACACTGGGCAGAGTAATGGGAGACATTTTGAAAGGCTGGGTTGTGTGTGTGTGAGTGTGTGCTTCAAACACTGACCTTGGCTGCTAATCATGCTAATGATGCTAACTGGCTAATGACGGCTGAGTGTGATAGTGAGAGATGGAGAGTATGTGAGATTGACTACCATAATCAGAGGAACTAACGCTAATGAGCTAGTGCTTTGAAGCTAACCTCCAGGCGATGGCCCGTCTCTGCGAAGTCATTAGCTGACCTGTAGACTGTACGATTAAAATGCTTTTGATTAAAAAAAATGTACATTTGCATTTCCGTGAAGAGTAGTAAATATTGCACACTTTTTGGAGGGAAAGTGATTCCAGTTACCAATATGACTTTCTGGTTGGTTCTGGGGATCCATGCCGAATCTTTTCAGTCTCCTGAGTTGGAAAAGGTTTTGTTGTGCCCTCTTCACGACTGTCTTGGTATGTTTGGACCATGATTTTTTTATCAAATTTTTTGCTCCTTTGCACCCCAGTATCTCTACTTGCACATCATCATCTGCACATCCATCACTCCAGTGTTAATGCTAAATTGTAATTATTTCACCTCTATGGCCTATTTATTGCATTACCTCACTATCTTACTACATTTGCACACACTTTTTCTATTGTTATAGACTGTACGTTTGTTTATCTCATGTGTAACTCTGTGTTGTTATTTTTGTCGCACTGCTTTGCTTTATCTTAGTGGTTAGAGCGTTGGACTTCAAACCGGAGGGTTGTAAGTTCAAATCCCCGAGCTGACAAGGAAAAAATCTGTCGTCTTGCCCCTGAACAAGGCAGTTAACCCACTGTTCCCCGGGCGCTGAAGACGTGAATGTCGATTAAGACAGCCCCCCCGCACCTCTCTGATTCAGAGGGGTTGGGTTAAATGCGGTAGACATGTTTCGGTTGAAGGCATTTGGTTGTACAACTGACTAATAATGGTGACTTTGACTTTGGTTAAATAAAGGTGAAATAAAAAAATTTAAAATTATAGTTTGTTGGTAACGTGGACACCAAGGAACTTGAAACTCTCGACCCGCTCCACTACAGCCCCATCGATGTTAATGGGGGTCTGTTCGGCCCGCCTTTTCCTGTAGTCCACGATCAGCTCCTTTGTCTTGCTCACATTGAGGGAGAGGTTGTTGTCCTGGCTCCACACTACCAGTTCTCTGACCTCCTCCCTATAGGCCGTCTCATTGTCGGTGATCAGGCCTACACCTTTTGTGTCATCAGAAAACTTAATGATGGTGTTGGAGTCGTGTTTTGCCACGCAGTCGTGGGTGAACAGGGAATACAGGACGGGACTAAGTACACAACCCTGAGGGGCCCCCGTTTTAAGGATCAGCGTGGCAGACGTGTTGTTGCCTACTCTTACCACCTGGAGGCGGCCCGTCAGGAAGTCCAGGATCCAGTTGCAGAAGGAGGTGTTTAGTCCCAGAATCTTTAGCTTAGTGATGAGCTTTGAGGGTACTATGGTGTTGAACGCTGAGCTGTAGTCAATGAACAGCATTCTCACATAGGTGTTCCTTTTGTCGATTGAGATTGCGTCATCCGTGGATCTGTTGGGGCGGTATGCGAATTGGAGTAGGTCTAGGGTGTCCGGGAGGATGCTGTTCATGTGAGCCATGACCAGCCTTTCAAAGCACTTCATGGCTACCGACGTGAGTGCCACGGGGCGGTAATCATTTAGGCAGGTTACCTTCACTTCCTTGGGCACAGGGACTATGGTGGTCTGCTTGAAACATGTAGGTATTACAGACTCGGTCAGGGAGAGGTTGAAAATGTCAGTGAAGACACCTGACAGTTGGTCCGCGCATGCATTGAGTACACGTCCTGGTAATCCGTCTGGCCCAGCGGCTTTGTGAATGTTGACCTGTTCAAAGCTTTTGTTCACATCGGCTACCGAAAGCATTCACACAGTCATCCAGAACAGCTGGTGCTCTCGTGCTTCAGTGTTGCTTGCCTTGAAGAGAGCATAAAAAGGCATTTAGATCGTCTGGTAGGCTCGCGTCACTGAGCAGCTCGCGTCTGGGTTTCCCTTTGTTATCCGTAATAGTTTTCAAGCCCTGCCACATCCGACGAGCTTCAGAGCCGGTGTAGTAGGATTCAATCTTAATCCTGTATTGATGCTTTTCTTGTTTGATGGTTCGTCTGAGGGCATAGCGGGATTTCTTATAAGCGTCCGGATTAGCTCCTGCTCCATGAAACTGCAGCTCTAGCATTTAGCTCGATGTGGATGTTGCCTGTAATCCATGGCTGCCGGTTGGGATATGTATGTACAGTCACTGTGGGGACGACGTCGTCGATGCACTTATTGATGAAGCAGATGACTGAGGTGGCATACTCCTCAATGCCATTGGATGAATCCCAGAACATATTCCAGTCTGCTAGCAAAACAGTCCTGTAGTGTAGGATCCGTGTCATCTGACCACTTCCGTATTGAGCGAGTCACTGGTGCTTCCGCTTTAGTTTTGCTTGTGAGCAGGAATCAGGAGGATATCATTATGGTCAGATTTGCCAAATGGAGGGCGAGGGAGAGCTTTGTATGCATCTCTGTGTCTGAAGTAGAGGTGGTCTAGGATTTGTTCCCCCCTGGTTGCACATGTGACATGCTGGTAAAAATGTGGTAAAACTGATTTAAGTTTGCCTGCATTAAAGTCCCCAGCCACTAGGACCACCACTTTTGGGTAAGCAATTTCTTCTTTGCTTATGGCCTTATAGAGTTGGTTGAGAGCAGTCTTAGTGCCAGCTTCGTTCTGTGGTGGTAAATAGGACGACTACGAATAATACAGATGAGAACTCTCTTGGTAGATAGTGTGGTCTACAGCTTATAAAGAGGTAGTCTACCTCAGCCGAGCAATACATTGAGACTTCTTTAACTTGTTAGGGAGTGGCAGCTGAGGGGTCGGTTTTGGAGAGCCTGGCGTGCCCAAAGTAAAATGCCTCCCATTCAGGCCCAGAAAATAGGATATGCACATATTTAGTACCATTGGATAGAAAACACTCTGAATTTACCAAAACTGTTAACCTTTTGTCTGTGAGTAAAACAGAACGCATATAGCAGGCAAAACCCCGGGGAATTTCTGTCCTGGAAAAAGTGATTTTTGACACATTGCTCATTTGGGCACCCCTCCCTCATGAAAATGACCATATAAGGGCATATGAATGCAGTACCCATCGCTTCCTTTAGATGTCAACAGTCTCGAGACAGTGTAAGTTTTCATTTTGGATGCTTTAGACCAGAGAATAAGAGCAAACCAGGAAGTTACCTTTTTATGTAAACAGTACCCAGCGCGCGCTCCCGAGAAGGCACGCAGTGTCTTTTTTACCGTCGTTATCGATCAGTTTATATTCCTGTTGATTTATAATAGTAAATATACGTAAAAGTGTTCCTAAGGATACATTTAAAACTATGTTTGATTGTTCTTGGACAAGTTTATAGGTATAAGATGAATGAGTTTGCGTCACGTTTCAATGGAGTAGTGGAGGCTGTCGTTTCTGATTATAACGCGCAAACCAAATGGAGGATTTATGGATAAAATACATTACTTTTTCTAACAAAAGAACCATGGATTGTCTTCGTTGGACACTTAGGATGACCTCAGCAGAAGTTCTTCAACAGGTAATTGATTTGTTTTCGCTGTGAAATGTGTTATGTGTGTGCCATGATGGCTAATCGATTCATGGCTATGGTAAAAATATGTGAGGTGCTACCCTCAAACAATCAAATGTGCTGCTTTCGCCGTAAAGCCTTTTTGAAATCTGACAACGCTGTGATATTGCCAAGAAACAGAGCTTTTGATGAGTATGGAACACTTGTATATTGGTGGATGTTTAATAATTCAACTTTTGGATTTTGAATTTGGCACCTTACATTTTACCTGGTAGTGTTGGGAGCAGCCGCTAGCGCCCCAGCAATCCCTGAGAGGTTTATATTAGGCGTTGCGCACCAGCTGTTATTGACAAATAGACACACACCCTGTCACACCCTGATGTGTTTCACCTGTCCTTGTGACTGTCTCCACCCCTCCAGGTGTCGCTTATTTTCCCTGGTGTATTTATCCCTGTGTTTCCTGTCTCTCTGTGCCAGTTCGTCTTGTATGTTCCAAGTCAACCAGTGTAGTTTTCCCCATGCTCCTGCTTTTCTTTTCTCTTCTACTAGTCCTGCTGGTTTTGACCTTTGCCTGTTTTCTGGACTCCATTCCCTACATAAGGGACGCGGATGGCATTTGCTGTATGTTTGATGAGAAACTGCATATTGCAAATGTACGCTCCCTTACTAGACGTCCGGCGCCGACAGAGATGGCAGCCTCGCTTCACGTTCTCAGGAAACCATGCAGTATTTTGTTTTTTTATGTTTTACTTCTTACATTGTTACCCCGGAAAATATTAAGTTTTATTACATACAACCGGGAGGAACTATTGGATATAAGAGCAACGTCAACTTACCAACATTACGACCAGGAATACGACTTTCCCAAAGAGGATTCTCCTTTCGTTAACCCAAACACAACAAGAGACTGGATAGCACGTGGCTACTCAAAACAACGGCGCCGAGAGAAGAGGAAAGCAGCGCGCCGGTCTTTTGGTCAAGCTACGTCGGCGGGCGCATCGTGCACCTCTCCCGAGTATTTTAATCGCCAATGTACAGTCTCTTGACAACAAAGTAGACGAAATCCGATCGAGGTTGCCTTTCAGAGAGACATCCGAGACTGCAACGTTCTTTGCTTCACGGAAACATGGCTCACTCAGGACACGTTATCAGAGTCGGTACAGCCACCTGGTTTCTCCACGCATCGCGCCCGACAGAAACAAACATCTCTCTGGTAAGAAGAAGGGCGGGGGTGTGTGTCTTATGATTAACGAGGCGTGGTGTGATCATAACAACATACAGGAACTCAAGTCCTTTTG
Organism: Brachymystax lenok tsinlingensis; assembly: GCA_030435695.1. Taxonomy (NCBI): domain Eukaryota; kingdom Metazoa; phylum Chordata; class Actinopteri; order Salmoniformes; family Salmonidae; genus Brachymystax; species Brachymystax lenok. The sequence continues at coordinate 40,547,441 of CM059796.1, forward strand.
TTCACCTGACATAGAATTCCTTACAATCAAATGCAGACCGCATTATCTACCAAGAGAATTCTCTTCGATTATAATCACAGCCGTGTACATCCCCTCAAGCTGATACATCGGCGGCACTGAAAGAAATTCATCGGACTCTATGTAAACTGGAAACCACATATCCTGAGGCTGCATTTATTGTGGCTGGGGATTTTAATAAGGCTAATTTAAGAACAAGGCTCCCGAAATTTTACCAGCATATCGAATGTGCCACCGGGCTGGTAAAATCCTGGACCACTGTTATTCCAACTTCCGTGATGCATACAAGGCTATTCTCCGCCCTCCTTTCGGCAAGTCTGACCATGACTCCATTTTGTTGCTCCCAGCCTACAAACAGAAACTAAAACAGGAAAGCGCCCGTTCTCAGGTCTGTTCAACGCTGGTCCGAACAATCTGATTCCATGCTTCAAGATTGCTTGAGCACGTGGACTGGGATATGTTCGGATAGCATCTGACAACAACATTGATGTATACGCTGATTCGGTGAGCGAGTTTATTAGCAAATGCATTGGTGATGTTGTACCCATAGCAAATATCAAAACCTTCCCCAACCGGAAACCATGGATTGATGGCAGCATTCGCGCAAAACTGAAAGCGCAAACCACTGCTTTTAACCAGGTAAAGGCTACCGGAAACATGACTGAATACAAACAGTGCAGCTACTCCCTCCGCAAGGCAATCAAACAAGCTAGCGTCAATATAGAGACAAAGTAGAGTCACAATTCAATGGCTCAGACACAAGAGGAATGTGGCAGGGTCTACAGTCAATCACGGACTACAAAAAGAAAACCAGCCCCGTCGCGGACCATAACGTCCTGCTTCCAGACAAACTAAACAACTTCTTTGCTCGCTTTGAGGACAATACAGTGCCACCGACACGGCCCGCTACCAAAACCTGCGGGCTCACCTTCACCGCAGCCAATGTGAGAAAAACATTTAAATGTGTTAACCCTCGCAAGGCTGCCGGCCCAGATGGCATCCCTGGCCGTGTCCTCAGAGCATCGCCAGACCAGCTGGCTGGTGTGTTTACGGACATATTCAATCAGTCCCTATCCCAGTCTGCTGTTCCCACATGCTTCAAGAGGGCCACCATTGTTCCTGTTCCCAAGAAAGCTAAGGTGACTGAGCTAAATGACTATCGCCCGTAGCACTCACTTCCGTCATCATGAAGTGCTTTGAGAGATTAGTCAAGGATCATATCACCTCCATCCTGCCAGACACCCTGGACCCACTCCAATTTGCTTACCGTCCCAATAGGTCCACAGGCAGCCTTAATCGCAATCACACTGCATACTGCCCTAACCCATCTGGACAAGAGGAATACTTATGTAAGAATGCTGTTCATCGACTACAGCTCAGCATTTAACACCATAGTTCCCTCCAAGCTCGTCATTAAGCTCGAGACCCTGGGTCTCGACCCAGCCCTGTGCAACTGGGTCCTGGACTTCCTGACGGGCCGGTCCCAGGTGGTGAGGGTAGGAAACAACATCTCCACCCGCTGATCCTCAACACTGGGGCCCCACAAGGGTGCGTTCTCAGCCCTCTCCTGTACTCCCTGTTTACCCATGACTGCGAGGCCAAGCACGCATCCAACTCAATCATCAAGTTTGCTGGCGACACTACAGTGGTAGGCTTGATTACCAACAACGCATTTAGACGGCCTACAGAGAGGAGGTGAGGGCCCTCGGAGTGTGGTGTCAGGAAAATAACCTCTCACTCAATGTCAACAAAACAAAGGAGATGATCGTGGACTTCAGGAAACAGGAGAGGGAGCACCCCTATCCACATCGAGGGGACAGTAGTGGAGAAGGTGGAAAGTTTTAAGTTCCTCGGCGTACACATCACGGACAAACTGAATTGGTCCACCCACACAGACAGCGTGGTGAAGAAGGCGCAGCAGCGCCTCTTCAACCTCAGGAGGCTGAAGAAATTCGGCTTGTCACCAAAATCACTCACAAACTTTTACAGATGCACAATCGAGAGCATCCTGTCGGGCTGTATCACCGCCTGGTACGGCAACTGCTCCGCCCACAACCGTAAGGCTCTCCAGAGGGTAGTGAGGACTGCACAGCATCACCGGGTTAAACTACCTGCCCTCCAGGACACCTACACCACCCGATGTCACAGAAAGGCCAAAAAGATCATCAAGGACAACAACCACCCGAGCCACTGCCTGTTCACCCCGCTATCATCCAGAAGGCGAGGTCAGTACAGGTGCATCAAAGCTGGGACCGAGAGACTGAAAAACAGCTTCTACCTCAAGGCCATCAGACTGTTAAACAGCCATCACTAACATTGAGTGGCTGCTGCCAACATACTGACTTAAATCTCTAGCCACTTTATACATAGGAATTGGATGTAACAAATGTATCACTAGCCACTTTAAACAATTTTGTATATAATGTTTACGTATCCGACATACTCATATCAAATGTATACACTGTACTCTAAACCATCTACTGTATCTTGCCTATGCCGTTCGGTCATCGACCCAAATCTCTAGCCACTTTAATAATTATAATTGGATGAAATAATGTATCACTAGCCACTTTAAACAATGCCATTTATATAATGTTTACATATCCTACATTAATCATCTCATATATATGTGTATATACTGTACTCCATACCATCTACTGCATCTTGCCTATGCCGGTCAGCCATCGCTCATCCATATATTTATATGTACATACTCGTATGTATTCATTCCTTTACTCTTGTGTGTATAAGGTAGTTGTTGTGAATTTGTTAGATTACTTGTTAGATACTACTGCATGGTCGGAACTAGAAGCACAAGCATTTCGCTACACTCGCATTAACATCTGCTAACCATGTGTATGTGACAAATAAAATTTGATTTGATTTGAAATTGTTTCTAAAATAAGCCGACGCCGTCGGGCCCGTGCCCTAGGGCCAAATCTTCCAGGAAGTCATCAAACGAACTTTCTCGGACTTTCGATGTCCGTTTAATAAAATAAATTCATTTTTTTTATTTTTCCGCCCTTCATGTTAATCCCACCAGATGGCGAATGCCTTCATATTGCAAATGTACAAAACATACACCTAATTGACCTGGCTTTTTTTCCTAAACCGAAAATACTTTGAAGACGAAACTTGGTGGGCATGGGTTTGGCCATATGGGCAGTTGGCCCCGAAACAGAATGGCGTCAGGGACTCACGGTTTTTGAGATAAGGCCCATTTTCTGGGATTAAAGGTGAAAAATGGAAATAGAGCACTAATTTGACAGCTTTACGTCAAAGTACATGAACCTACGGTGTAAGGAAAAAAAGAACCAGACATTTATCTCTTTTAATTTTCGATTAATTGTCAAATGTCCAATTCGTAATGTTGAGAAAAATATTTTTTTTCCCCAAAAAAGTTATGGATCCAGTTGCTGCGTGTTCAGACGGATCCGTTAAAGTGGAGTTTCGGAGCTCTACGTGATTTCTGTGATTTTCTGTGATTTTCTGAAATCACACACATGCACAGTCAATGGGGAATGACACAGTGAGGGGCTTACAGACAGACACTGCCTGCAATAGTTACTTTTGTTCGAACTATTAAAGAACCGTCAGACCTAGAGCTCTGAAACTTTAGAAACCCATTCTAGACCTTTAGTCGATCGTGCACGGTGAGCTACGGGGCTCTAGAAGGTTTTCAGGCCGAGAAACAGCCTCGTACATTTGCAATATTTTCAATTCATTTTTACATCACGAAAATGACAAAATTTCTAAAAGTCCCAGAGACACAAGGCTAGGTGCATTAGAACCGCCTCGGCCCATAGAGACGGACCCTAACGTTTCTGTCCGATAGCTCATTCAAGGACCCGTAGCAACGCCGGAAAACGTGGATTTTCAGCACCAATTAAGGTCGCTGCTCGGACTCCAAATGACCTATCGAGCCGAAACTTGAGATTCGGGGTCGCCTCAGCTAGGCCGACACATAATGTCGGAACTGGATCCGCAGCTAGAACGTAACTAGGTGTTTTACATTTTTACTATGATTTAAACAGAATTTTGAGCCTGCCCTGATATATGTGATTGTTGGCTTCTAAATGAGATGGGAAAAGTGGGTTTGGTGTCAGTTTTTATCAGTTTGCTGTCAGAATGATATCTAATTGATTGATTGACGCTGACTTGCTCGTTGACTTTTGTACATTTGCAATATGTTTCAATAGGGCTGAAACATCACCAAAATGACAGACTGAAATCAACACTAAAAAGGGCATCACCATAGTCTCTAGGCCGTGCCGAGTTCAACGAGACGCCCCACTTGACTGTAGCTCGCTCTGACCTCATAGACCGTGCAAAAAAGTAGGCGCAAAATGAAGCCTGGTCCTAAATGTCAGCTGATTTTGGGTGACAGCGGCAGACCCGTTTGGGTTAGAAGCACAATTCAACTTCAGGAATGTTCCTAAGGTCCTCCCGATCTGAGCAAGCCTAAACGTGACTGTGTGGCATTAACCTTTAACAGTGAAAACAGGGTATTTACATCAAACCGTTTGCTATGAAATCTCTCCCCATAGGAATACATTGCCTGCTCCCCTAACTTCAACCTGGTGCCTATGTGGGTTATGAATGTCTTATGAACCTGTCTTCAATAGCAATCCATCAGACCACTATGAGGTCTACCTGTGTTGATTCTAAGCTTCCTGGAGCAACCGGAAGTGGTTAAAATCACCCTAAAGGTGTTTTACAGTACCCAACCTGCTGTTGGTGAAAAACAGACTTTCAAACCTGTGTTAATCAGTCAGTTCTTAACTTACAGACTTAAAACTCAGGATTCTGTAAAGCCTACCCCAATGAGGATATGTGTCTACCTACAGCTTCCTGTGACAACCGGAAGTGCTTTAAATTGGGGTCACAGGGTCTGTTTCGAAGGGTTAAAAAGGTCACATCTTTCCAAAACTTCACATGTGTGATTAGGCAACCCCAATGAACTGTAAATCAGTCATTTCTCCCATCAGAATCCCTTGAAAAACTCACACATGCACACAGTCCATGGGGAGTGACATAGTGTGGGGCTTACAGACACACACTGCCTGCAATAGTTACTTTCGTTCGAACTATTAAAGAACCGTCAGACCTAGAGCTCTGAAACTTTAGAACCCTTTTCTAGAGCTTATGTCGATAGTGCACGGTGAGCTACGGGGCTCTAGAAGGTTCACAGGCCGAGAAACAGCCTTGTACATTTGCAATATTTTCAATTCATTTTTACATCACGAAAATGACAAAATTTCTAAAAGTCCCAGAGACACAAGGTTAGGTGCATTAGAACCGCCTCGGCCCATAGAGACGGACCCTAACGTTTCTGTCCGATAGCTCATTCAAGGACCCCATAGCAACGCCAGGAAAACGTGGATTTTCAGCACCAATTAAGGTCGCTGCTCGGGCTCCGAATGACCTATCGAGCCGAAACTTGGGATTTGGGGTCGCCTCAGATAGGCCGACACATAACGTCGGAACTGGACCCGCAACTAGAACGTAACTAGGTGTTTTACGTTTTCATTATAGTGACTTTATGGCAGACTTTTGTCCATTTGCAATAAGTTAAAACCGTCAAGCCCGGCCATCCTGAGATCAACGGGCAGTCAATTGGGCTTTCCTGCAGTATTTTAGAGCTTGTCATATTCGTGATGGGTTTCCCTTTGTTATCCGTAATAGTTTTCAAGCCCTGCCACATCCGACGAGCTTCAGAGCCGGTGTAGTAGGATTCAATCTTAATCCTGTATTGATGCTTTTCTTGTTTGATGGTTCGTCTGAGGGCATAGCGGGATTTCTTATAAGCGTCCGGATTAGCTCCTGCTCCATGAAACTGCAGCTCTAGCATTTAGCTCGATGTGGATGTTGCCTGTAATCCATGGCTGCCGGTTGGGATATGTATGTACAGTCACTGTGGGGACGACGTCGTCGATGCACTTATTGATGAAGCAGATGACTGAGGTGGCATACTCCTCAATGCCATTGGATGAATCCCAGAACATATTCCAGTCTGCTAGCAAAACAGTCCTGTAGTGTAGGATCCGTGTCATCTGACCACTTCCGTATTGAGCGAGTCACTGGTGCTTCCCGCTTTAGTTTTTGCTTGTGAGCAGGAATCAGGAGGATATCATTATGGTCAGATTTGCCAAATGGAGGGCGAGGGAGAGCTTTGTATGCATCTCTGTGTCTGAAGTAGAGGTGGTCTAGGATTTGTTCCCCCCTGGTTGCACATGTGACATGCTGGTAAAAATGTGGTAAAACTGATTTAAGTTTGCCTGCATTAAAGTCCCCAGCCACTAGGACCACCACTTTTGGGTAAGCAATTTCTTCTTTGCTTATGGCCTTATAGAGTTGGTTGAGAGCAGTCTTAGTGCCAGCTTCGTTCTGTGGTGGTAAATAGACGACTACGAATAATACAGATGAGAACTCTCTTGGTAGATAGTGTGGTCTACAGCTTATAAAGAGGTAGTCTACCTCAGCCGAGCAATACATTGAGACTTCTTTAACTTGTTAGGGAGTGGCAGCTGAGGGGTCGGTTTTGGAGAGCCTGGCGTGCCCAAAGTAAAATGCCTCCCATTCAGGCCCAGAAAATAGGATATGCACATATTTAGTACCATTGGATAGAAAACACTCTGAATTTACCAAAACTGTTAACCTTTTGTCTGTGAGTAAAACAGAACGCATATAGCAGGCAAAACCCCGGGGAATTTCTGTCCTGGAAAAAGTGATTTTGACACATTGCTCATTTGGGCACCCCTCCCTCATGAAAATGACCATATAAGGGCATATGAATGCAGTACCCATCGCTTCCTTTAGATGTCAACAGTCTCGAGACAGTGTAAGTTTTCATTTTGGATGCTTTAGACCAGAGAATAAGAGCAAACCAGGAAGTTACCTTTTTATGTAAACAGTACCCAGCGCGCGCTCCCGAGAAGGCACGCAGTGTCTTTTTTACCGTCGTTATCGATCAGTTTATATTCCTGTTGATTTATAATAGTAAATATACGTAAAAGTGTTCCTAAGGATACATTTAAAACTATGTTTGATTGTTCTTGGACAAGTTTATAGGTATAAGATGAATGAGTTTGCGTCACGTTTCAATGGAGTAGTGGAGGCTGTCGTTTCTGATTATAACGCAGCATAAACCAAATGGAGGATTTATGGATAAAATACATTACTTTTTCTAACAAAAGAACCATGGATTGTCTTCGTTGGACACTTAGGATGACCTCAGCAGAAGTTCTTCAACAGGTAATTGATTTGTTTTCGCTGTGAAATGTGTTATGTGTGTGCCATGATGGCTAATCGATTCATGGCTATGGTAAAAATATGTGAGGTGCTACCCTCAAACAATCAAATGCTGCTTTCGCCGTAAAGCCTTTTTGAAATCTGACAACGCTGTGATATTGCCAAGAAACAGAGCTTTTGATGAGTATGGAACACTTGTATATTGGTGGATGTTTAATAATTCAACTTTTGGATTTTGAATTTGGCACCTTACATTTTACCTGGTAGTGTTGGGAGCAGCCCGCTAGCGCCCCAGCAATCCCTGAGAGGTTTATATTAGACGTTGCGCACCAGCTGTTATTGACAAATAGACACACACCCTGTCACACCCTGATGTGTTTCACCTGTCCTTGTGACTGTCTCCACCCCCTCCAGGTGTCGCTTATTTTCCCTGGTGTATTTATCCCTGTGTTTCCTGTCTCTCTGTGCCAGTTCGTCTTGTATGTTCCAAGTCAACCAGTGTAGTTTTCCCCCCATGCTCCTGCTTTTCTTTTCTCTTCTACTAGTCCTGCTGGTTTTGACCTTTGCCTGTTTTCTGGACTCCATTCCCTACATAAGGGACGCGGATGGCATTTGCTGTATGTTTGATGAGAAACTGCATATTGCAAATGTACGCTCCCTTACTAGACGTCCGGCGCCGACAGAGATGGCAGCCTCGCTTCACGTTCTCAGGAAACCATGCAGTATTTTGTTTTTTTATGTTTTACTTCTTACATTGTTACCCCGGAAAATATTAAGTTTTATTACATACAACCGGGAGGAACTATTGGATATAAGAGCAACGCCAACTTACCAACATTACGACCAGGAATACGACTTTCCCAAAGAGGATTCTCCTTTCGTTAACCCAAACACAACAAGAGACTGGATAGCACGTGGCTACTCAAAACAACGGCGGCGCCGAGAAGAGAAGCAGCGCCGGTCTTTTGGTCAAGCTACGTCGGCGGGCGCATCGTGCACCTCTCCGAGTATTTTAATCGCCAATGTACAGTCTCTTGACAACAAAGTAGACGAAATCCGATCGAGGTTGCCTTTCAGAGAGACATCCGAGACTGCAACGTTCTTTGCTTCACGGAAACATGGCTCACTCAGGACACGTTATCAGAGTCGGTACAGCCACCTGGTTTCTCCACGCATCGCGCCGACAGAAACAAACATCTCTCTGGTAAGAAGAAGGGCAGGTGTGTGTCTTATGATTAACGAGGCGTGGTGTGATCATAACAACATACAGGAACTCAAGTCCTTTTGTTCACCTGACATAGAATTCCTTACAATCAAATGCAGACCGCATTATCTACCAAGAGAATTCTCTTCGATTATAATCACAGCCGTGTACATCCCCCCTCAAGCTGATACATCGACGGCACTGAAAGAAATTCATCGGACTCTATGTAAACTGGAAACCACATATCCTGAGGCTGCATTTATTGTGGCTGGGGATTTTAATAAGGCTAATTTAAGAACAAGGCTCCCGAAATTTTACCAGCATATCGAATGTGCCACCCGGGCTGGTAAAATCCTGGACCACTGTTATTCCAACTTCCGTGATGCATACAAGGCTATTCTCCGCCCTCCTTTCGGCAAGTCTGACCATGACTCCATTTTGTTGCTCCCAGCCTACAAACAGAAACTAAAACAGGAAACGCCCGTTCTCAGGTCTGTTCAACGCTGGTCCGAACAATCTGATTCCATGCTTCAAGATTGCTTGAGCACGTGGACTGGGATATGTTCCGGATAGCATCTGACAACAACATTGATGTATCACGCTGATTCGGTGAGCGAGTTTATTAGCAAATGCATTGGTGATGTTGTACCCATAGCAAATATCAAAACCTTCCCCAACCGGAAACCATGGATTGATGGCAGCATTCGCAAAACTGAAAGCGCAAACCACTGCTTTTAACCAGGTAAAGGCTACCGGAAACATGACTGAATACAAACAGTGCAGCTACTCCCTCCGCAAGGCAATCAAACAAGCTAAGCGTCAATATAGAGACAAAGTAGAGTCACAATTCAATGGCTCAGACACAAGAGGAATGTGGCAGGGTCTACAGTCAATCACGGACTACAAAAGAAAACCAGCCCGTCGCGGACCATGACGTCCTGCTTCCAGACAAACTAAACAACTTCTTTGCTCGCTTTGAGGACAATACAGTGCCACCGACACGGCCCGCTACCAAAACCTGCGGGCTCACCTTCACCGCAGCCAATGTGAGAAAAACATTTAAATGTGTTAACCCTCGCAAGGCTGCCGGCCCAGATGGCATCCTGGCCGTGTCCTCAGAGCATGCGCAGACCAGCTGGCTGGTGTGTTTACGGACATATTCAATCAGTCCCTATCCCAGTCTGCTGTTCCCACATGCTTCAAGAGGGCCACCATTGTTCCTGTTCCCAAGAAAGCTAAGGTGACTGAGCTAAATGACTATCGCCCGTAGCACTCACTTCCGTCATCATGAAGTGCTTTGAGAGATTAGTCAAGGATCATATCACCTCCATCCTGCCAGACACCCTGGACCCACTCCAATTTGCTTACCGTCCCAATAGGTCCACAGACGCAGCCAATCGCAATCACACTGCATACTGCCCTAACCCATCTGGACAAGAGGAATACTTATGTAAGAATGCTGTTCATCGACTACAGCTCAGCATTTAACACCATAGTTCCCTCCAAGCTCGTCATTAAGCTCGAGACCCTGGGTCTCGACCCAGCCCTGTGCAACTGGGTCCTGGACTTCCTGACGGGCGGTCCCAGGTGGTGAGGGTAGGAAACAACATCTCCACCCCGCTGATCCTCAACACTGGGGCCCCACAAGGAGTGCGTTCTCAGCCCTCTCCTGTACTCCCTGTTTACCCATGACTGCGAGGCCAAGCACGCATCCAACTCAATCATCAAGTTTGCTGACGACACTACAGTGGTAGGCTTGATTACCAACAACGGCGAGGCGGCCTACAGAGAGGAGGTGAGGGCCCTCGGAGTGTGGTGTCAGGAAAATAACCTCTCACTCAATGTCAACAAAACAAAGGAGATGATCGTGGACTTCAGGAAACAGGAGAGGAGCACCCTATCCACATCGAGGGGACAGTAGTGGAGAAGGTGGAAAGTTTTAAGTTCCTCGGCGTACACATCACGGACAAACTGAATTGGTCCACCCACACAGACAGCGTGGTGAAGAAGGCGCAGCAGCGCCTCTTCAACCTCAGGAGGCTGAAGAAATTCGGCTTGTCACCAAAATCACTCACAAACTTTTACAGATGCACAATCGAGAGCATCCTGTCGGGCTGTATCACCGCCTGAGTACGGCAACTGCTCCGCCCACAACCGTAAGGCTCTCCAGAGGGTAGTGAGGACTGCACAACGCATCACCGGGTTAAACTACCTGCCCTCCAGGACACCTACACCACCCGATGTCACAGAAAGGCCAAAAGATCATCAAGGACAACAACCACCCGAGCCACTGCCTGTTCACCCCGCTATCATCCAGAAGGCGAGGTCAGTACAGGTGCATCAAAGCTGGGACCGAGAGACTGAAAACAGCTTCTACCTCAAGGCCATCAGACTGTTAAACAGCCATCACTAACATTGAGTGGCTGCTGCCAACATACTGACTTAAATCTCTAGCCACTTTATACATAGGAATTGGATGTAACAAATGTATCACTAGCCACTTTAAACAATTTTGTATATAATGTTTACGTATCCGACATACTCATATCAAATGTATACACTGTACTCTAAACCATCTACTGTATCTTGCCTATGCCGTTCGGTCATCGACCCAAATCTCTAGCCACTTTAATAATTATAATTGGATGAAATAATGTATCACTAGCCACTTTAAACAATGCCATTTATATAATGTTTACATATCCTACATTAATCATCTCATATATATGTGTATATACTGTACTCCATACCATCTACTGCATCTTGCCTATGCCGGTCAGCCATCGCTCATCCATATATTTATATGTACATACTCGTATGTATTCATTCCTTTACTCTTGTGTGTATAAGGTAGTTGTTGTGAATTTGTTAGATTACTTGTTAGATACTACTGCATGGTCGGAACTAGAAGCACAAGCATTTCGCTACACTCGCATTAACATCTGCTAACCATGTGTATGTGACAAATAAAATTTGATTTGATTTGAAATTGTTTCTAAAATAAGCCGACGGCCTTGCCGTCGCAGTGCCCTAGGGCCAAATCTTCCAGGAAGTCATCAAACGAACTTTCTCGGACTTTCGATGTCCGTTTAATAAAATAAATTCATTTTTTTATTTTTCCGCCCTTCATGTTAATCCCACCAGATGGCGAATGCCTTCATATTGCAAATGTACAAAACATACACCTAATTGACCTGGCTTTTTTTTCCTAAACCGAAAATACTTTGAAGACGAAACTTGGTGGGCATGGGTTTGGCCATATGGGCAGTTGGCCCCGAAACAGAATGGCGTCAGGGACTCACGGTTTTGAGATAAGGCCCATTTTCTGGGATTAAAGGTGAAAAATGGAAATAGAGCACTAATTTGACAGCTTTACGTCAAAGTACATGAACCTACGGTGTAAGGAAAAAAGAACCAGACATTTATCTCTTTTTAATTTTCGATTAATTGTCAAATGTCCAATTCGTAATGTTGAGAAAAATATTTTTTCCCCAAAAAAGTTATGGATCCAGTTGCTGCGTGTTCAGACGGATCCGTTAAAGTGGGTTTCGGAGCTCTACGTGATTTCTGTGATTTTCTGTGATTTTCTGAAATCACACACATGCACAGTCAATGGGGAATGACACAGTGAGGGGCTTACAGACAGACACTGCCTGCAATAGTTACTTTTGTTCGAACTATTAAAGAACCGTCAGACCTAGAGCTCTGAAACTTTAGAAACCCATTCTAGACCTTTAGTCAATCGTGCACGGTGAGCTACGGGGCTCTAGAAGGTTTTCAGGCCGAGAAACAGCCTCGTACATTTGCAATATTTTCAATTCATTTTTACATCACGAAAATGACAAAATTTCTAAAAGTCCCAGAGACACAAGGCTAGGTGCATTAGAACCGCCTCGGCCCATAGAGACGGACCCTAACGTTTCTGTCCGATAGCTCATTCAAGGACCCCGTAGCAACGCCCGGAAAACGTGGATTTTCAGCACCAATTAAGGTCGCTGCTCGGACTCCAAATGACCTATCGAGCGAAACTTGAGATTCGGGTCGCCTCAGCTAGGCCGACACATAATGTCGGAACTGGATCCGCAGCTAGAACGTAACTCAGGTGTTTTACATTTTTACTATGATTTAAACAGAATTTTGAGCCTGCCCTGATATATGTGATTGTTGGCTTCTAAATGAGATGGGAAAAGTGGGTTTGGTGTCAGTTTTTATCAGTTTGCTGTCAGAATGATATCTAATTGATTGATTGACGCTGACTTGCTCGTTGACTTTTGTACATTTGCAATATGTTTCAATAGGGCTGAAACATCACCAAAATGACAGACTGAAATCAACACTAAAAAGGGCATCACCATAGTCTCTAGGCCGTGCCGAGTTCAACGAGACGCCCCACTTGACTGTAGCTCGCTCTGACCTCATAGACCGTGCAAAAAAGTAGGCGCAAAATGAAGCCTGGTCCTAAATGTCAGCTGATTTTGGGTGACAGCGGCAGACCCGTTTGGGTTAGAAGCACAATTCAACTTCAGGAATGTTCCTAAGGTCCTCCCGATCTGAGCAAGCCTAAACGTGACTGTGTGGCATTAACCTTTAACAGTGAAAACAGGGTATTTACATCAAACCGTTTGCTATGAAATCTCTCCCCATAGGAATACATTGCCTGCTCCCCTAACTTCAACCTGGTGCCTATGTGGGTTATGAATGTCTTATGAACCTGTCTTCGATAGCAATCCATCAGACCACTATGAGGTCTACCTGTGTTGATTCTAAGCTTCCTGGAGCAACCGGAAGTGGTTAAAATCACCCTAAAGGTGTTTTACAGTACCCAACCTGCTGTTGGTGAAAAACAGACTTTCAAACCTGTGTTAATCAGTCAGTTCTTAACTTACAGACTTAAAACTCAGGATTCTGTAAAAGCCTACCCCAATGAGGATATGTGTCTACCTACAGCTTCCTGTGACAACCGGAAGTGCTTTAAATTGGGGTCACAGGGTCTGTTTCGAAGGGTTAAAAAGGTCACATCTTTCCAAAACTTCACATGTGTGATTAGGCAACCCCAATGAACTGTAAATCAGTCATTTCTCCCATCAGAATCCCTTGAAAAACTCACACATGCACACAGTCCATGGGGAGTGACATAGTGTGGGGCTTACAGACAGACACTGCCTGCAATAGTTACTTTCGTTCGAACTATTAAAGAACCGTCAGACCTAGAGCTCTGAAACTTTAGAACCCTTTTCTAGAGCTTATGTCGATAGTGCACGGTGAGCTACGGGCTCTAGAAGGTTCACAGGCCGAGAAACAGCCTTGTACATTTGCAATATTTTCAATTCATTTTTACATCACGAAAATGACAAAATTTCTAAAAGTCCCAGAGACACAAGGTTAGGTGCATTAGAACCGCCTCGGCCCATAGAGACGGACCCTAACGTTTCTGTCCGATAGCTCATTCAAGGACCCCATAGCAACGCCAGGAAAACGTGGATTTTCAGCACCAATTAAGGTCGCTGCTCGGGCTCCGAATGACCTATCGAGCCGAAACTTGGGATTTGGGGTCGCCTCAGATAGGCCGACACATAACATCGGAACTGGACCCGCAACTAGAACGTAACTAGGTGTTTTACGTTTTCATTATAGTGACTTTATGGCAGACTTTTGTCCATTTGCAATAAGTTAAAACCGTCAAGCCCGGCCATCCTGAGATCAACGGGCAGTCAATTGGGCTTTCCTGCAGTATTTTAGAGCTTGTCATATTCGTGATGTTAACAGCCCATTGAAACATATTGCAAATGTACTGTACATTTGCAATATGTTTCACTGTACATTTGCAATATGTTTCAATGGGCTTTTTGACATGTTGAAATCAACACCAACGAGCTATGGACAGGTACCGCTTATCAATCCTGGCCATCCTGAGATCAATGGGCAGTCAATTGGGCATTCCTGAAGTATTTTAGAGCTTGTCATATTCGTGATGTTAAAAGCCCATTGAAACATATTGCAAATGTACAGTGAAACATATTGCAAATGTACTGTACAAAGCAATGGAAGAGAGTTTGGACACTCATTTTTTGACACTCAAATGTACTGTTCATTTGCAATATGTTTCACTGTACATTTGCAATATGTTTCAATGGGCTTTTAACGTCACGAATTTGACATGTTGAAATCAACACCAACGAGCGATGGAGAGGAACCATGATCACTTCCTGGCCATCCCGAGTTCAATGGGCCAGTCAATTGGGCATTTCTGCAGTATTTGAGCCTGTCAAATTTGTGAGGGTAAATGCCCATTGTAAGACATTGCAAATTGACAACCGTGGTACCTGGTAATTGAAACGGGTAACCATGAGCATATTTTAAATATTAATGTCTTTAGGAGGGTGCAAGGTATCCCTGGCTGGTTAGGGAGCACCCCACCTGTGGCCATCCCAATGGGGGCACCCCTTGTCATTTTGGACGTTTTCAAAAAATAGACCCTATAGGACGATTGAGGGCTTAACATAGTGATATATATCATTTTGTCAGTTTAAATGCCATTTGGACATTGCTCACTGACTTTTGGGTTCGGAAGCCGACTTCCTATGACGATATATGAAAATGGCTTTGACATTGACTTTTGACTTCCTATGGTAACATATTGCAAATGGACAAAACATATTGCAAATGGACATTGACTTTGACTTCCTATGGTAACATATTGCAAATGGACAAAACATAGGCCTTATGGACAAAAATGTTGTATAAAAATTTATAAAACTATATTAATAAAATTAGACAAGGGTATGTTTATACACATCTTATATACGTGTTATTGTCAAAAATATCGTTAGAATCGCGAAAAACGGCCCAGAAAGCACTTTTTTAAGGGGCGTAGGTATTTAGATTTTTTTTTTTTAAATGTCCAAATTTGACCCTTGGGTCTTGTCTTCATGTACATTTGCAATATGTTTTGCCCCGTTGGAACGCGCTCGCCACCTATAGTAATTTTGAGTTATTACACTTGGCATTTGCCGTATGCCGTTTGCCATAAGAAATGATTGAAATGGCGTACATTTGGGCACTCTTTTCCATCGTGTGTATGTTTGTTCCAATGGCAATATGTTGCCATTCATTTTTGTCCATTTCATGGGGGTCTTCCCTTCCCTCCTGCCTGACCATTCTGCCTGCCCTGACCTCGAGCCTGCCTGCCATTCAGTACCTCTGGAAATTGAAATGGTTTTGACCGTTTGCCTGTCCACTACCATTCTCTTGCCTACCCCTTTTGGATTGTTAATAAACATCTTGGACTCTAACCATCTGCCTCCTGTGTCTGCATCTGGGTCTCGCATTGTGCTCTTATATACACCCACCCCTCGCAATACCAGAGTGGGCAGTGGGAGTTTACTCGCTTGCCTATGGATTCTCAGAAGGCTGCCCAATCTGCGGCCCCTTTTCCTGCGTCTTTTCTTCACGCAAAAGACGTGGATCTAGGCCTGTTCCAGTGAAAGCAGGATATCCTTCTCTTCAGACTCGTTAACTACTTAGGGAGCAGTGGGAAGCTAGCACCCCACTCCCGACACTACCCGGTGAAATGTAAGGCGCCAAATTCAAAATCCAAAAGTTGAATTATTAAACATTCATCAATATACAAGTGTTGCATAGTCATCAAAAGCTCTGATTCTTGGCAATATCACAGCGTTGTCAGATTTCAAAAAGGCTTTATGGGAAAGCACTACATTTGATTGTTTGAGGATAGCACCTACAATATTTATCTATTAGCATAAATTCACACAAAACACATTTCACAGCGAAAACAAATCCCTTACATTTTGAAGAACTTCTGCTGAGGGCTTCCCAAGTGTCCAACGAAGACATCCAATGGTTCTTTTGTTAGAAAAAGTCATTTATTATATCCATAAATCTCAGTTTGGTTGGCGCGTTATGTTCATAAAATACAGCGTCCACTCGCCCATTGAACCGTGAAGAGAACACGTTCAACCTATACCTATACACTTGTCCAAGAACAATCAAACATCATTGATAATGTATCCATAGGAACACTTTCATGTATATTTACTATAATATTTCAACCGGATTATAAACTGGACGATAGGAAAGGAAAAAACCACAGCGCGCGCAAGCCTGTGAACGAGCATCCTCTAGTTCAAAATTATTCTTCTATTACCATCCAGAGCAACCTAACATCCCAAACACTGTCTAGAGACTGTTGACATCCAGTGGAAGCAATAGGTACTGCAATCTTACTCCCATATATGGATGTTTTCAATAGGGAGGGGTTCAAAATGAGGCAATGTGTCAAAAACACTTTTTCCAGGACAGAAATTCCTCGGGTTTTCGTCCTGCTATATCTGTTATACTCACAGACAATATTTTAACACTCTTAGAAACTTCAGAGTGTTTCCTATCAAATAGTACGAATTATGTGCATATCCAGCTGCCGCTCCCTAAGAAGTTAAAGTTGCACAAAACACAAAAAATCTAACAAAATAGCACAATTGGTCGGGAGAATGTAAAACGCCAGCCATGTTCTTCGGCGGCATCTCAGTGTCTCTTCTCAGTGTCTCCTCTCCTCTGTGTCTCCTCTCAGTGTCTCTTCTCAGTGTCTCCTCTCCTCTCAGTGTCTCTTCTCATGTGTCTCCTCTCAGTGTCTCCTCTCTTCTCAGTGCCTCTTCTCAGTGTTTCCTCTCAGTGTCTCCTCCCAGTGTCTCCTCTCCTCTCAGTGTCTTCTCTCAGTGTCTCCCTGTGTTTCCTTTCTTCTCAGTGACTCGTCATTTATAATCGTCTCCTCTGTGTCTCCTCTCAATCTCTTCTCCTCAGTGTCTCCTCTTCTCTGTCTCCTCTCAGTGTTTTCTCTCAGTGGCTCCTCTCAGTGGCTCCTCTGTTTCTCCTATCAGTGTCTCCTCTCAGTTTCTCCTGTCAGTTTCTCCACTCAGTGGCTCCTCTCAGTGTCTCCTCTACTGTGTCTCATCTGTGTTTCCTGTCCTCTGTGTCTCCTCTCAATTTATCCTCTCCTCTTAGTGTCTCCTCTTCTCTATGCCTCCTCTGTGTTTCCTGTCCTCTGTGTCTCCTCTCAATTTATCCTCTCTTCTTAGTGTCTCCTCTTCTCTATGCCTCCTCTGTGTCTCCTCTCCTCTGTGTCTCATCTCAGTGTCTCCTCTCCTCTCAGTGTCTCCTCTCCTCTATGCCTCCTCTGTGTCTCCTCTCAGTGTCTACTCTCCTTTGTGTCTCTTCTCAGTGTCTCAGTGTCTCCTCTCCTCTGTCTCCTCTCCTGTCTCCTCTCAGTGTCTCTTCTCAGTGTCTCTCGATGTCTCCTCTCCTCTGAGTGTCTTTTCTCAGTGTCTCCTCTGATTGTCTCCTCTCAGCGTCTCCTCTCAGTATCTCCTCTCCTCTTTGTCTCACCTCTCTGTGTCTCCTCCCCTCAGTGTCTCCTCTCTGTGTCTCCTCTCCTCTTCGTGTCTCCTCTCCTTGTCTCCTCAATGTCTCCTCTGAGCGACTCCTCTCAATGTCTCCTCTACTGTGTCTGATCTGTGTTTCCTGTCCTCTGTGTCTCCTCTCAATGGATCCTCTCCTCTTAGTGCCTCCTCATAGTGTCTCCTCTCTGTGTCTCCTCTCAGTGTCTCATCTCAGCATCTCCTCTCAGTGACTCCTCTCCTATCAGTGTTTCCTCTCTTCTATGTCTCCTCTCAGTGTCTCCTTTGTCTCCTCTGTGTCTCCTCTTCTCTGTGTCTTTTCTCAGTGTCACCTCTCAGCATCTCCTCTCTGTCTCCTCTCCTCTCAGTGTCTCCTCTCCTCTGTGTCTCCTATCCTCTGTCTCCTCTCATCTCAGTGTCTCCTCTCATCTCAGTGTCTCCTCTGTGTCTCCTCTGTGTCTCCTCTGTCTCCTCTCAGTGTCTCCTCTCCTCTCAGTGTCTCCTCTCCTCTGTGTCTCCTCTCAGCATCTCCTCTCTGTCTCCTCTCCTCTCAGTCGCTCTTCTCAGTGTCTCTTCTCAGTGTCTCCTCTCCACAGTGTCTCCTCTCTTCAGTGTCTCCTCTCAGTGTCTCCTCTCAGTGTCTCCTCTCCTCTGTGTCTCGTCTCCTGTGTCTCTTCTCCTCACAGTGTCTACTCTTCTCTGTGTCTCTTCTCATTCTCGCCTCTGTGTCTCTTCTCTTCTCATTGTCTCCTCTCAGTGTCTCTTCTCTTCTCAGTATCTCCTCTCTTCTCAGTGTCTCCTCTCCACTCATTGTTTCATCTCTGTGTTGCCACTGTCTCCTCTCCTCTGTGTCTCCGTTCCTCTGTGTCTCCTCTCATTGTTTATTCTCAGTTTCTCCTCCCATCTGTGTCTCTTCTCAGTGTCTCCTCTCCTCAGTGACTCCTCTCCTCTGTGTCTCCTCTCCGCTCAGTGTCTTCTCTCAGTTTCTCCTCTCTGAGTTCAGATTGGTAGCATGTTTCTGTCTGAGCTGGTCAGTATGTGAAGGTAATCCTTTCTAATGCAGCCTTTTTGAAAGATATCACATTGTAGAACTTTATAAGTGTTGCTCTCCACTTTCTGGAGGACTGAGTTGTGAAATCAGTGGAATGCATGGTGGAATTAGAGTGTGATAAATAAGGAGATGCAGAAAATGTTGCCATTTGATTGTAAATCTGCAGACGGAGTCGAAAGGAGAACACACAGAAGGCTGTATAAAACACCTGTTACATCTTCGAAATAAGGGCAACCATGGCATCCGTGACAGAGAAGGAGAAGCGTCCGTTTATATATACGGGTAAAATAGAATCAGGAATAAAGGTAAGACCCAAATGCAGACTGTGTGAAGTAACAATGTTTATTGTAACAACAGGGGCAGGCAAATTACAGGTCAAGGCAGGCAGCGGTCGACAATCCAGAGTAGAGGCCAAGGTACAGGATGGCAGGCTCAGGGTCAGGGTCAAGGTCAGGGACAGGCAGAGTGGTCAGGCGGGCGGGTACAGGGTCAGGGACGGGCAGAGTGGTCAGGTAGGCGGGTACAGGGTCAGGAACAGGCAGAGTGGTCAGGTGGGCGGGTACAGGGTCAGGACAGGCAAGGGTCAAAAACCAGGAGGACAAGAAAAGAGAAACTGGAAAAACAAGAGCTGAGACACAAAACACTGGTAGGCTTGAACAAACAAGACAAACTGGCAACAGACAGACAGAAAACACAGGTATTACTACCCAGAGGATAAATGGGGAAGATGGGCGACACCTGGAGGGAGTGGAGACAAGCACAAGATCAGAAGTAAGATAGTCTAGCTACATTTTCAGATATTACACGTTTAAAATTTAGTCAGAAAGTTGTTTTCAATTCAAGTTAGTGTACTGTTAGCTAGCTAACGTTAGCTGGCTGGCTAGCTAGTTCTGTTATACTCACAGACATTATTTTAACAGTTTTAGAAACTTCAGAGTTCAAAGCAGTTTACTTTGGGCACGTTCTTCATCCAAACTTCAAAATACTGCCCCCTAGCCCGAAGAAGTGAAATTTCAAAGCAGAATTATTTTCCCATTGTTTCTCAACTGTAGTGTATGATATACCATTTTGTAGCTCTGAGTCTCTACTTTTATCCAATGTAAAAAACACAATTTCAAATGTTGCTACATAAGACCGAATCGAGCCGGTCGCTCACATATGTTTTTTCTTTGGCTAGAGTTATGGCATTTGCAATCCCTTTAGATGTATTATCTTGCTGGATAGTTAGAGGTTGGCTGGCTAATTAGTGTCAGGGTTGGGGGTTAGGGGTTAGGGTCAGGGTTAGGGGTTAGGGATCAGGGTTAGGGTCAGGGTCAGGGTTAGGGTTAGGGGTTAGGGTCAGGGTTAGGGGTTAGGGTCAGGGTTAGGGGTTAGGGTTAGGGTCAGGGTCAGGGTTAGGGGTTAGGGGTCAGGGTTAGGGTCAGGGTCAGGGCTAGGGTTAGGGTCAGGGCTAGGGTTAGGGTTAGGGTTAGTAATAATAATAGTTAGCTGGCTAATTAGCTACAATTGTTGTTGTGCTTTCACATTTTGCAGAATACGTACTATATTTGCATGCTATATGTGTGGACACGGTAGACAAATGTAAAATGTGGTTAGAGATGCATAATCTGTTGGGAATTCCATGATCATAACTTTAAGAATAGAATGCTAAAGTGCTACAGGGAGACAGGACGGACAGCTGATCATCCTCGCAGTGGCAGACCACGTGTAACAACACCTGCACAGGATCGGTACATCCGAACATCACACCTGCGGGACAGGTACAGGATGGCAACAACAACTGCCCGAGTTACACCAGGAATACACAATCCCTCCATCAGTGCTCACACTGTCCACAATAGGCTGAATGAAGCTGGACTGGGGGCTTGCAGGCCTGTTGTAAGGCAGGTTCTCAACAGACATCACCGGCAACTATGTCGCCTATGGGCACAAACCCACCGTCACTGGACCAGACAAGACTGGCAAAAAGTGCTCTTCACTGATGAGTTGTGGTTTTGTCTCACCAGGGGTGATGGTCAGAATCACGTTTATTATCGAAGGAATGAGCATTACACAAGGCCTGTACTCTGGAGCGGGATCGATTTGGAGGTGGAGGGTCCATTATGATCTGGGGCGGTGTGTCACAGCATCATCGGACTGAGCTTGTTGTCATCTCAACACTGTGCGTTACAGGGAAGACATCATACTCCCTCATGTGGTACCCTTCCTGCAGGCTCATCCTGACATGACCCTCCAGTATGACAATGGCACCAGCCATACTGCTCGTTCTGTGCGTGATTTCCCGCAAGACAGGAATGTCAGTGTTCTGCCATGGCCAGAGAAGAGCCCGGATCTCAATCCCATTGAGCACGTCTGGGACCTGTTGGATCGGAGGGTGAGGGCTAGGGCCATTCCCCCCAGAAATGTCCGGGAACTTGCAGGTGCCTTGGTGGAAGAGTTGGGTAAAATGTCACAGCAAGAACTGGCAATTCTGGTGCAGTCCATGAGGAGATGCACTGCAGTACTTACTGCAGCCGGTGGCCACACCAGATACTGACTGTTACTTTTGATTTTGACCCCCACTTTGTTCAGGGACCCATTATTCCATTTCTGTTAGTCACATGTCTGTGGAACTTGTTCAGTTTATGTCTCAGTTGTTGAATCTTGTTATGTTCATACAAATATTTACACGTTAAGTTTTCTGAAAATAAACACAGTTGAGAGTGAGGGGACGTTTCTTTTTGTGCTGAGTTTAGGAGCAATGTTGGGACATGGCCCTATCACATGACACACTAGACAGGAGAGAGAGTGGTATTTGTGTGTGTGTGTGTGTGTTACAGCAGTAGTAGTATGGGAAATATATCTGAGTGAATTTAACCAGACTGAAGGCAGAGGACCGAAGACCGCATCCCCTATAGCTACCAACCGACTACAGCTAGTACCAGGGTTTGTGTGTGTGTTTGGCAATGAATTCTCCATGTATCTGTGGTCACAGAATTGATATGTGTCTTTGTATAGACAGGGCTATACAAAGGGTTCTGACCCCACCGTAAGTTATGCATGAACATCAGCGCCATGTAAACAGCAAAATCATTCAATATAAAGTATTTCCTTTAATTGTTGTTTGTAATTAATGAGCTAACCTTTGGAGGGACATTATTCATGTTGTGTTTGCATATATGAATATTCACAAGCTAATTATCTCCCTAGAGGAGACACGTGTCTGTCCACACACATACACACATGCATACTGTCTCTACTGACATCTTTCTGTCTGACAGTGGGCAGCCTTAAGCAACCAATATGATAATGGTGTGTGTGCGTGTGTTGCACATGCTGTGCATATTGTAACCACGATGAAACAACATTGATTCTTTAGAGAAATAAATAAAGAAATGATAATGAAATGAATCATTAATGAGTTGTTCTGTTTCCTGACAGTAGAGAAAACCCTCTCAGGTGTCCAGAGAAATATGCTGAGGTGTGGGTGTGGTGTATGTGGACAGCCTCTTAAAATACAGTAAAGAGTCAATACGGTACAATGTAGTCAATGGCATTGATCAGCACAGAGACAAGTCCCACTGGACCATCAGCAATACACACTGAAGATATTACATGAGCACTGGCAGAGACCCACCTGTTTTTAGCAAATAATAATAATAATAATAATCATTGGTTGTTTGTTTGAGGCCTATTTCGCATGTTATTTTGGCATTAATACATGTCACATATCAGTTTGCAAACAATGTAAAGAAATATATAGATCATGGAGTTAATAAAGCTGCACACAAGCATGGTCTCTTTTTTTGTTTTTTTCTTGAATAAGGCAGCTCCATAATGCAGGTGTTTCAGCCTAGCTCAGTGCTTTCTGTGGTGGTGGGGCAGCTCCATAATGCAGGTGTTTCAGCCTAGCTCAGTGCTTTCTGTGGTGGTGGGGCAGCTCCATAATGCAGGTGTTTCAGCCTAGCTCAGTGCTTTCTGTGGTGGTGGGGCAGCTCCATAATGCAGGAGTTTCAGCCTAGCTCAGTGCTTTCTGTGGTGGTGGGGCAGCTCCAGAATGCAGGTTTTTCAGCCTAGCTCAGTGCTTTCTGTGGTGGTGGGGCAGCTCCATAATGCAGGTGTTTCAGTCTAGCTCAGTGCTTTCTGTGGTGGTGGGGCAGCTCCATAATGCAGGTGTTTCAGCCTAGCTCAGTGCTTTCTGTGGTGGTGGGGCAGCTCCATAATGCAGGTGTTTCAGCCTAGCTCAGTGCTTTCTGTGGTGGTGGGGCAGCTCCATAATGCAGGTGTTTCAGCCTAGCTCAGTGCTTTCTGTGGTGGTGGGGCAGCTCCATAATGCAGGTGTTTCAGCCTAGCTCAGTGCTTTCTGTGGTGGTGGGGCAGCTCCATAATGCAGGTGTTTCAGCCTAGCTCAGTGCTTTCTGTGGTGGTGGGGCAGCTCCATAATGCAGGTGTTTCCAGCCTAGCTCAGTGCTTTCTGTGGTGGTGGGGCAGCTCCATAATGCAGGTGTTTCAGCCTAGCTCAGTGCTTTCTGTGGTGGTGGGGCAGCTCCATAATGCAGGTGTTTCAGCCTAGCTCAGTGCTTTCTGTGGTGGTGGGGCAGCTCCATAATGCAGGTGTTTCAGCCTAGCTCAGCGCTTTCTTTGGTGGTGGGGCAGCTCCATAATGCAGGTGTTTCAGCCTAGCTCAGCGCTTTCTGTGGTGGTGGGGCAGCTCCATAATGCAGGTGTTTCAGCCTAGCTCAGCGCTTTCTGTGGTGGTGGGGCAGCTCCATAATGCAGGTGTTTCAGCCTAGCTCAGCGCTTTCTGTGGTGGTGGGGCAGCTCCATAATGCAGGTGTTTCAGCCTAGCTCAGCGCTTTCTGTGGTGGTGGGGCAGCTCCATAATGCAGGTGTTTCAGCCTAGCTCAGCGCTTTCTGTGGTGGTGGGGCAGCTCCATAATGCAGGAGTTTCAGCCTAGCTCAGCGCTTTCTGTGGTGGTGGGGCAGCTCCATAATGCAGGTGTTTCAGCCTAGCTCAGTGCTTTCTGTGGTGGTGGGGCAGCTCCATATAATGCAGGTGTTTCAGCCTAGCTCAGTGCTTTCTGTGGTGGTGGGGCAGCTCCATAATGCAGGTGTTTCAGCCTAGCTCAGTGCTTTCTGTGGTGGTGGGGCAGCTCCATAATGCAGGTGTTTCCAGCCTAGCTCAGTGCTTTCTGTGGTGGTGGGGCAGCTCCATAATGCAGGAGTTTCAGCCTAGCTCAGTGCTTTCTGTGGTGGTGGGGCAGCTCCATAATGCAGGTGTTTCAGCCTAGCTCAGTGCTTTCTTTGGTGGTGGGGCAGCTCCATAATGCAGGTGTTTCAGCCTAGCTCAGCGCTTTCTGTGGTGGTGGGGCAGCTCCATAATGCAGGTGTTTCAGCCTAGCTCAGTGCTTTCTGTGGTGGTGGGGCAGCTCCATAATGCAGGAGTTTCAGCCTAGCTCAGTGCTTTCTGTGGTGGTGGGGCAAGCCAGCAGAAAATACGTAGCGATGGGCCGTGATTGGTTCAGTGTTCTGTCACTCATGAGGACACTACGTCACCGCCAAGTCTAAGGGTATTGATAGAAGATTCTAGCCCCTTGGGTGCTGCGATAGAGTTGCATTAGAAGTGCCCATCCAAGAAGGCTCAAGGTCATTGGCCACACATAAAATTACATCAAATCATCAAATGTATATACAGTAGCTTTGATTGGACTGATCATGTCAACATCATACTTTCAAAATCTTAGCTAGCAGTCATCATCATGAATCAAGACGACAGTCTACTGGCACATCCTTTTTAATCCTTGTCATATGAAGAAAAACTATGAAGAGGAATTATAGATCGTATCGGTGCTCATGGACATAAACATTACACAACAAGTTGGAAATCGCAAATTCCACAATGAGTGGCTTGGAAGGAATCAGTGACAGTGGCTAACAGCAAGCATTGCAATGCAATCACTAGCCTGCTATTCAGTGGAATGGCTGTGTGGTCCCAAATCTGGGACTTTTCCAAGTTTAAAATCATAAACATTCAACATTGGCCATGCTGTCAATGAAGGGTGATTTGTGCCGTGCTCAAAACAACTCGGAACTGCAAAAACTTGACTTCAGTGAGTTCAAGACAACTGGGAAGTCGGGAACAAACGAGCTCCAACTGGGAAAATGCGTTTTGGTCATCCAACTCGGAATTGTAAATCCGGCCTCGTTCTAGAGCTACGACCTGAAGATTAATGACATCATCATGATTCAACCTTGTTTTTTTTCAGAGTTCCCAGTTGTTTTGAAAGCACTATAAATCCAGAGAATGCCAGACATTGATGACGAAATTTGCCCACGAAGCACCTTCCTGTTCAAGTGAGTCCAAAAATGTCTTGTATGCTGCTGCATAAATTATGTAATATGCCAGGGAGATATGTATACTGTAGCTAAGAAAGTAATACTAAGTGTATGTTGTGTAGTAAGCTGTTAGTAGCCCATGTGCCGCACCCTAATAATTTGGTCTATTTACCCCTCTTAAATGTTTCCTACTGTTCTGACTTGGTGGTCCACATGTAGCCTATAACCTGTTTTAGAGAAATGTAATCATCAAATATTGTAAGAGCTTTCATTGTCTGCTTAAATGCCCCCTTTATTTATCCTACGGTTCTGATTTGGTGTACAGGGAGAATACTGTAAGAACGGTCCATGCTTTTCCAATTAGGGAAAATTAGGGCTAATTGGAAAAGCTGTTTTAAAAGAGGACATTGTATTATTTCTTTGTACTCCCTGACGAAGGCCATGCAGCCGAAACGTGTCAGTTTTTAAAAACTTTGTTTCTATTGAACATGCCATACTAATGAAGGCATTTTAATTCATTATATGAGGAGTGCCTTGGTCCTCCTTTCTTTTTTGATGACCAATTCACCAAAGAGCACCTTCTGTCTACCAGCATTTCCTATTGGATACCTCAGTAGCGCTTCCTTTCCTCCTCTTTCTACTAATGACTGCACCTCTTTCATACCACAATCCAACTGGACAGATTATGCAAATGAGAAACTGCTCATTCATCCAAATTGTCCCCAACCACCAGTAACCTGCCTCTTAGCTCCTCCTCCTCATGACGAAGAGATGAATAAACATACGTCCCTGACCACCAGTGTGTGTCTGTGTATGTATGTATGTGTGTGTGTCTGTGTGTGTGTCTCTGTGAGTGTGTGTCTGTGTGTGACTGTGTGCATGTATGTATGTACGTATGTGTGTATGCGTGTATGTGTGTCGGTCTGTCTGTCTGCGTGTGTGTTTATCTGTCTGTGTGTGTTTTCTGTTTGTGTGTACGTGCATTAAATGACTGAGATTCAATACTCTTGCATAGCCCCTCCCTCCCCGCTCTGTCCTTGAGGTGGCTGCCTGGCTGCCTTTCCCAGGTGGTGTGATTAAGTTTTCATGATGTCCTCAGGGCCAAACACTTAGGGTTAACCAACTCTCAACACCACAATTAAAACAGTTATAAGTCTGCCCTAATCTACCTCTCCTCTACCTCTCTTCTCTTCCTCTCCTCTTCCTCAACTCTCTTCAACTCCTTCCTCCTCTCCTCTCTCCTTCCTCCTCTCCTCCTCTCCTTCCTCCTCTCCTTCCTCCTCTCCTTCCTCCTCTCCACCATATGAGGTTTGAGGTCAACTGTTAATTAGCTAGAGTTGACCACCGTCAAACTACAGTCCAGTTATTCAGTTGACTAAATACCTGTCTAAGAGCTCAGAATTGATTTGACTAGCTAGTCTCTTTTTGATCACAAACCTTACTGACACAGAGATA